>JANQDE010000125.1:200293-326252 GCA_037157785.1 Cephalotes varians
AGAGAGAGAGAGAGAGAGAGAGAGAGAGAGAGAGAGAGAGAGAGAGAGAGAGAGAGAGATTCACATGCCGGAAATTTTTTAATTCAATCAGTGATTAATCTCAATAATTGTTGTTATTGTGTAATCTTTGCGTAATTATTTATGGATACTTCTTGCTTGAGAAAATGGTGCTTCACTGATGCGAATAATTTCGCAATTAGCGTGTGATTAATTAATTCAACAGTTCAAGAGATAGCATCAGACATGACGAGAGATGGGAACTCGTCCGTGGTGTTAATTTTATCTTTCTCGAGAAGAGACAGAATTATAAAGTAGAAGATATGGATCCTTCAGTTGCCATGACTACATTGACGTCCTAAATCATATCATTAATATTTTACTGCCACAATTATTAATCATTATGAGAGTTTTTATTTTGTATTGTTTTCCAAATTACCAAAATTGATTGTTACTCTTTTGTAATAGAATATTTGGGAAGTATAACTGTAGTATATATTTTAAATAATTTGGAATACTTAAATATTAGGATAAATATTATTTTATAAAATAAATATTTTTTTTATACTATGTAATTGATATAGATAATTATTTAAAAATTTTTTTCCTAATTGTAAATTAATAGAAGTTAATAAAAATATAAGTAAATATAATAGAACAAAGAAAACAAATGTGCTATCATAAAAAACAAGTGATAAGGATTTGTTTTTCTAAAATATAAATCAAATGTATTATATTAAATTTAAGATAATATCTGTTTTCAACGAATATGTAACAGATAAGAACAAGATTTGAATCTTCTTGCTTGTTCAAAATCAAAATAGAGTTTAAGATAAATAAAAAATTGTAATGAGACAAGTTAAAAATTGCCGACACCTTTCGTGGCTGAAACGTCAATTGGTTAAGCCACAATATGTAGGCGGAAATGAAAGAAGAGAAATAAAATGTGTCATGCGCGGTTGACATGTTTATCGAATAAAAAACGTGTGTAATGGAGCATTCAAAAGAGTGATTGCTCAAGTAGTTAACTGTCGTGAGAACCCCGTACTATATAATGAAAACGAGGTTATTGACTTTTGAAAAATTAATCGATTGTCGTTTTTGGATATTTTTATTGAATTTATAAATATTCGAATATAAAAAATCGATTATATCGGATTTTAGATATCAATCAGAAATAAATGCTAATGTATTTAAAAATTTTACTTTAACTTTTTAAATTGTTATTTTATTTATATTTATTTGTGTGTGTGTGTGTGTGTAATTAGTAGATTTAAATATTAATTATAAATATTAATTATTTGTAAAATAATAATATAAAAATAATAAAATATGTAAAATTGTTATTAACAGCAATTTAATAACAGTTAAATAAATATTAAAATTATTATAAAGATTAAATTATAATTAATTAGTTAAAGTAACTATATTTTATATATAATGTATAATAATTAATACTAACATAATATCAAAGAAAATAAAGAAGAAAAAAATAATTATATAAAATTTAGAATAATTAAAAAAAGAGATATTATATTATAAATAGTAATATTATAAATAATAAGGTATTATAAATAATATATTATAACATTATACATTACAACAAAATATTTATAATAATATAATATTTGTAAAACTATAATCCGTTCCATTTTGCATATATCCAGCCAAGTTTACCGGAGTTAGGATTTAATATTCTACAAATAGATTTGCAAATTAATGTATAATCGATTGATATTTGAACAAACAAGGATGCACTTTGCGTTCACGTGATCACTTTGTTTAATCAGTTCACGGACAATGTTACGCGACGCGCGCATTACGCACGATTAACGCATACTCGAAAATGCTATGTCAAGTTATTTGCATACAGATCCATGTTAATTGATTATGTCAAGATCGTATCGTGATGGAACAAATAGAGCTAGTAATAAATTTCGATGACACGGCCGATTTCGCACGTGACTAACTTTCACACGTGATTTCTAGCAAACATGCGTCATAGAAAACACGTTATTAATATACGAATGATTTAATAGAGACATAACCGATGATTAGCTACTTTAAAAATGCGCAAAGTGCACATTCGTATTTTAATTTGAAATTTCTGAATATAATTTTATATATGTAATAGGCTCTATAGATTGATGATATAAATAATAACGCACGATATAATTACAGCTTAATTGAACATAATATAAATATAAATTTATGTACGTATATACACATAAATAATTAAAATTATAAGATTATTTAGATTATGTACTATGTAAAAAAAAACTTATTTAAACGTGTTTTGCTTAATGATTCTAATTATAAAATTTTACACAAAAATCGAAATGTTTTAAAATTGTCGAATTTTATAATGTATAATTTGTTCTTTAAATCATTTCAAAATTATTTTAAACATTAAAAAAACATTAAAAACCCTTAACACTGCATTTGTTATCAAAATTGTAAAATAATTATGTTTTGAGTCATCTTTAATAGATAATAAGTTCTGTAAAAAATGTATAAAAGAAGAAATATGCTGTAATTTTAATTATTGCTGTGAAATTTGAAATTAACTCTTTTTACTACGTAAGTACAATAAAAGATAATATATCCGAATTCCAAAATGCTGAATCTGATTCTTCTAGATAAGTAAAGCGAAGAGAGAGACAAAGACGAAGAAAGAGAGAGACAGAGAGAGAGAGAGAAAGAAAGAGAGAGAGAGAGAGAAGAATATAGAGAAGATTCTCATAATTTCGAAATATAAAAAGCAAAAATTTCGAGATTCTATTTGTTTGTCGAAAGATTTTCTCTCGAAATATATATATTCCACTAATCCATCAATAATTTCTGCGACTGACCTCTCCTCCTTATTTATTTGTTACCGTATGGAAAACAAAATGCCGGCTTTCTAATCTTATCGTTGCTTATAAGATTTCTATTCTTGTGCGGACAATAAGTAATTACTTCTCTCTCTCTCTCTCTCTCTCTCTCTCTCTCTCTCTCTCTCTCTCTCTCTCTCATTCTTTTTTTTATTCTTATTTTCTTTTTCTCTTTTGGTTTTTCTACATTTTGTGGAATTAACATTATTTTACAGAATGGATTTTTTATCTTATAAAAAATCATTTTATCTTTTGAAAAACCATTAACTTTGTTTGAAGTAAAATATAAGATTCCAAATTTAGTTAAGAAAATAAAAGAAATTTATTTTTTAATTGCAATTAATTTGAAAGATATTATGTAAATGACTGAATATTGATAAATAATCGACGCAGTTTGCATGAATTGAAAATATTCACACAATATTATTAAACAAGATCCGCTTCGACCAAAAATCCTCTTGTATTAAATTGTATTAAATATTGATATTTCTAGCTAAATCGCTTTCTTATTACATATAATTATTATATATAATTATACATTATATCATCATATATCCAATCATATACTTTCAATTATTGTAAACTTCTATTTCAAAAACCACTTTTTAAAATTAATGTTTTATTAAAATTAACATTTTATTACATTTAACAAATTTCTTTCGACCGATATATGAGAACATCATAGCAATTTAAAACACGGCCAAATACGGTCAAAGCTAGGTGTTAGTGCTCAATAATAATTCTATTTTTATTTAAATTAAACTATAATCTAGTATATTCAAACTACGCGCCGAACACTGCCGGTCATATAACGTAGTTCTAAACTAGAATAGAAATAAAGTCACAAATGAATTTGATCGTCAAATTAATGCAAGATGTTAATAAGCATTTTATTACATTATTTTTTAATATATTATTTAACTAAATTATGTATTTTATATTTCTATTTTTTTATATTAACTGACTATTTAAATATACAAATGTATTCCAATTTAATTTACGATTTGTATATTTGTATATTGTATACAATTTTTATAAAATGTTTCAGAATTAATATATGCGATTAATTTATTCTTATTTCTTAAAAAATGCTTTTAATTAATTGGCAAAAATATTTTCATAAATTTTCCTGTGAAAAATACTTTACTTCCCTCCATATATTTATTTATTTTATTTAAAGATTAAATTAATTTTTTTTTATACAGTGATAATTATAAGACTAAATCGAATCATATTTCTGCTCGTGATGAACGTCATTGAAGAGATATGTTACCCTAATCAGTGTATTGTTAAAGTCACTATTACGTCAATGCGATTAATTAATCACTGTGCATTTGCGTCAACTTTGCATTTGTCACATAAAATAAATTGCTTGTTTTTACAAAACGCTTGTTAATTATTATATCAAGAATCATTAACTTTCCTGTGGAAATTTTATTCATCGTTAATTTGTGTGTATATCAATAATATTGGTTTCTATATTCCGTTTAGCAATTGCAAAATTACAATGTATCGTTGACCTCGTCGCCTTCCGTAGATAAATTCAAGATCACGTCTTTTACGAGACACGTGATGTCTAATAATGATATCCAGAAAATTTGATTTCACAAATAGATTATATCTACGATTTTCAGAAAAATAAAGGAAAAGTATTATTAAAAAACGATTTTTAATTATTGTTTTTTTTATTATTATGCATTGGAGACTTAAAATCATTCAAGATTTTCTTTTATATAATGAAAATTTATATTAACAGCCTCACTAAAATAAAGATGCATTTTTAGATGCAACTGCATTTTATAACATTATATATTTTATATTAATTATGTTTTGTAATAATTTACGTTTTATATTAATTATATTATATAAATAATATAATTCTGGTAAGATAAGATATCGATTATATCAATTATATCGATTAATAGAAAAGAAGGTGATATTGCGATCCCCCATTTATATTTTGTATAATAACTTTGTTAATAATCAATCGTAATCAATACGTAAATTTAAAACTTACATTTGCCAAAATGTTGAATTGATTCCAGATTCAAAGTTATAAGATATATTCTTTACTTATTCACAACTCGCGCGTTATTTATAAAAATGGCGACACTGCATAATGAGTAAAAGAGGAATAGAGTCTCCCATAAAAATAGAAAAAATTTATTTATTAAAAAAAACATAATATTTGGTTAAAATTATATATTTACAAAAAAATATTGCAGAATATATATAAATATATGTGTATATATGTATATATATATATATATATATATATATATATATATATATATATAAAATACGTGCACTTATTCAGGATATAAATTGCTATCACTACTGAAATTCTATAGTACATATAATGTAAACTATACATTAGTAGTTGAGCTATAATCGATTTATCAAATAACTACTTCGAAAACATCGAAAATACAGGCCATACATCATCACGAAACTACATTAGATTTAGGGGATTATGTTAGCAAAACGTCTATTGTTTGCATCATTCTAAATGTGTACGATCAAATAAAATGTTAAATAATGAAATAATGAATAAAACACTGAAGTCCATGTATTCTTCTTAATATTAAATAATAAATTCTAATGATTATTTATTAGACATTTATTATTACAACGATATTTATGAAATCATTTCTAGATTTGATGGAATCAATAGTCCACCGTTGTACAATGGCGCTAATGCCAAAACACTATAGCCGGCATTTATTATAACACATTTTTACTTATTCGAGCATTTCGAAACGTTTTCAAGGTACATTTTAACATTTAATTATACATATTTCTTTATTCTTCTTCTTAAACTTAGGCATATTATCATCATGATAGAAATCTAGAAATGATTCCATAAATAATCATTAGAACTCGCCATCTAATAATTAAGAAGATATTAAGAGAGGTCATTATACTTAAAGTATAATATCATCTTCTTTTTTATTATATATATTATATTATATTATATGTATGTTATAATTAATTTAATTTTATATAAGTTCTTCCCGTATCTCTAATATCGTTTACGAGATATTACTTGCCTCTACTGCATAGAATATGAAAATTTACACAAATTCACTAATTCACTAATTCACTAATTCGCTAATTAAAAAGATTTTTTTCTAAATCTCTAAATTCTTTATTAGACAAGACGAATTATTTAATAATATCAATAGCGGCATTAATTATAAATAAATTTGTCACATGCTAAAGTTAAAGATTAGCACGAATCGATCGAAAAGACAAAGTGTCTTCTTTGAAGAAAGCGACTGTACGCGCGCGTTTTCATCGAATCTACCTTTTGGTCGATAAAATAATTTACTTATTCGCTACTATAGACAGCGATCGATCTTCTTATTCCACGTTACATATGTTATTTGTTAATATTATGCCAATCGAATGTTAATATATAGAACTTTTTTCAGATTACTATTTGATTAAGATTTTTTTATTCTATTGTACTTTGTCAAAAGATCTTGCATTGTTATATTGTTTTTCTGTTTTTTAAAAAAATTACAGTTATATCCGTCGATAGATTCTATTAAGCTTGGAATAAAAAAATAGTGTCAATACGAATGAGACGAGTTAATCTATGCAACGTATTTATGTAAATAGAGCGTAAGTGATAAAAGATAAGCTAATTAATTAGCTAATTAATTAGGCTGACGAACATTTGTAGCATACGTGAGAAAATTCGAATAATAAGCGATACAATACGTATCGATAAACGCCCATTTAATTATAGATAAGCCTCGTATGTCAACACAGAGATCTATAGTCTTTTTAATACCGTTTCACTGTTCGAAAAAAGATATTTTACAATTTCAAGAGAAATATTAGTTCCACTAGACCACGCTTAGACAATTTCACGATAAATTAAATTGACTGAAAACTGCAACTAACTCCAATTATATTTCTTGTAGCCTTCCCAATCAGAAATCCAATCACTGATCTTATAATCGTGATAAAATTTAAGGAATGGAGAAATGAAGTTCGAAAATATGCTTCAAAGCAATGATAAACTGCAAAGCAAATTAACGTAAAGTGAAATCAAATCTCTCATAGCTTTATCGAAATGTCACGTTGATAAGGTGCTGAGCAAACATTTATTTTATTTTACGTGAGAACAAAATTGATATATCTTTAAATCTTTTTTTTTATTTTTAATATTATAGTTTATGCAAAAACAAGTGATTTTTCAAGATCAAAATTGTACATAATAAGATAATATAATTTTTAACAATAAAAAAATATATACATATATAATAAAATAATTTTATATATATATATATATATATAGAGAGAGAGAGAGAGAGAGAGATCGCGACTTTGATTTTATAAGCATAAAATCATTAAAAAATAATAATTGTTAACTTTGCCATCCAAAATTTTTATTTGTATCGCTTCGTGTTGCGCTAAAATAGAGCAATAACAAGAACTGTAAGCAGGACAGCATTTTTGATAACAATTTTAAAAAATAAACTGCAGTGTCACTTACAGAGTTTCGCGCATTTTTATTTTTATTTTTATCGCATTAGATTACGAATTTACCAAGTCGCGCGATAAGTAGTTTATGAAGGCGAGTAAAGCGTTCCACTGACCTACACTTGCCATCAGTCAATGGTTCTTATATAGATCTTTCATTTAAGGATTTAACCCCGTTCGAATGTATCTATTCATAGAAATCAAATATATTGCGCGCTTTTGTACAAACTACGCTTCGCGAGATTAACAAGAGAAATCGATGTTTTATACAAGACATTGCGAAACAAAATTTTTTCGTCACAGAGTTTATACGCTATCGGCATACACTGACGTCTTTGCAAAAATGTGTGCGTCAATGCATCTTATATCCACTGTAAAAATAGCGACTAAATGCAACCTGGTTTTAATCAATATTTCATTGTAATATAAATATTTATTGAAACCGTAAAAAAACCGACATATTTGCATATACATATATAAAACAATAACAATATATGCGACGATAATGTATATATATAATATGTATGTATGTACATTATATATATGTATATGCATGTATATTATATATATATATATATATATATATATATATGTGTGTGTGTATGTACATTATATTCTTTATATTTTTAAAAATTTAGAAGTTAATTTCATAATTAAAGAAATTAATATAAATTTTGAAACAATTTCCAAGCATTATAGAAAATAATTGCTAGAAGATCACATATCAGTTTCTTAGTTTTAAGATTTAAAATAAGATTTTGTGATTTGATCCGTAGACTATTGAAATTTCTGATTCTAATTGTGCGGCAGGTTTCATATGTTTTCAGATGAAGAACCACACGCTGAGCGTCACAGCCAGTAGACCAAATTGAAAAGAAGCCCTGAAGTTAATCAAGAGCGTCAATTACAACTTGAAAGGAAGACGCTCATGCGTCTTTAAGGAATTTTAGATGCACACATTCCTTGGTCTTCAATAGAATAATTATATCAAAATAATGTAGAACATTTTTATGTTATGAGAATTTTCATGTTATTTTAACCATATAAAATAAATTTCTAAAAATTGTCTTGTTCTAAGCAAATTTCTCTTTCAAAAACTTTTTTATAAAATATTACGGAAGCAACCCGTTACTGTGCCAAGTTTCCGGAATGTACTATTTGTTGTTTCTCAGAATCAAACAATGACAGTATCATGCCAACTATTTCCGACACACCAAGGACACACACGCACACACACACACACACATACGAACAAAACTTCTGTACAAATCCAATCATCGTTGCCAAGAAAATTTTCTTTGTTTTTTTTTTACATTTTTTGCATAAGTTAAGTCAAAGAAAATTAAAATATCGAGTTGAATTTTACCTTAATAGGAGCTTATTTCTTATTATGAAGCTTATTTCTTATTATTTAGTATTTTGTGTAATTATTGTGTATAACTATAATTGCATTAATTTAAAGATAGAACAAATGATATAAAAGCACTTCTTTCTTTATGTATAAGCAATGTAAAGAATACATTTCGAAATATATCATTAATGAGCATGCACATATCATTTATATTACAACAATATCAACAATTTTAAAAAATAAATTAAATTATAGTAACAATTCATAATAATCACGATTGGAAAAATATATGTCTAACATTTTCGCACAATATTAACAGTTTTAACAATCAATTTCATGAGTCAATTTTAAATCATTGAATTACATTTTTTTTAAGACAATAACTTATTATTAAAAATAATAATCTTTCATTAAAAGTATCAAAGATCAAAGTTCGTCAGTCAATGAACGACGTGACGCATTTTATATCTCTCAACAAATATATAATCAATTATATATGAAAGAGAAACGTATGTATAACTATACTGTAATCAAAATATACGATCCATGCATCTTTGCCAAGTACACATAATTCACAAAAATAGCAGCCAATACATCTAGAAAGCACTTTTCTGTCGCAATTAATGTACCAATTCTTAATTGAACATTTTACTATATGATTTATCGCTGTTAATATATTTTGTTGTATTATAATTTTTATAATTATTTTATTATAATATATAATATATATATAATATATTATATAATATATTATATATTCTATATTTTTATAAAAATACTCACAAAGATTGTAATTGATATATTGATATATTAATTCAAAATTTTATCGATTACACTTTGTCAATATTTTGTATTTAAAATTAAATCAAATGAATACTGAATATCAGCAGACTATATCAAATAAACAGATAAATTATAAAACGTCGATCTTGTTGTTAATTATGAAATAATATAACAATCATAATGTAATACTGGCTATTTTTTATAAGTTTGATCGAACTCTAATGATAGAAGTTCAAACGTTTAGAGAATGCAATTATGTTGCCAAGCGTAATTTTTATTCATATAGACATACTCTTTTTATAAATCTAATTGTAAGTCTGATGCATTGTGTAAGAGAGGAAGCATCAATTCGACTTCCAAGAATTCTATGCGTTTGTTTATTTTTAACATGCAATTTATATTTAATTTCCACGAATTTTATGACCATTTTGTGATCTCATAAGATTTTACAATATTTTAATTCATTGTTCTACTAGATTTTTAGAATGTTTACATTCTTGTTTTCACGGGAACTAAGACTGGTCTGAGGTAAAAAATCACATTCTCATCATCAAATCACTAGTAAAAAAAATCACTTACGAAAGCACAAGTTAGTAAGTTCTTAACGCAGCGAAAGATAGTGCTTGTTTTATCAAGATTTTACTTTATTCCATTTTTATAGAAAAAATAGATCAACGTTTTTATTAAAGCTTTATACAAACACATCACTTAGGCAATATATTTTAATTAATTAATCTCATTATAAAATATGTGTATAAGACTTCAATTTATTCGTGGATCCAACAATCTAATTAACCAAGCATCAGTTACATTACGTCTATATTAATTTCGCACTTAACAATGTAAACGTAACATAATACGTATTGTTGCGAAATGTAGATGTAATGTAATTGATGCTCGATGTTGACTGCGGAGTAAGGGAAAGAAAATTTTTCAATGCGAAAAAAGTGTGCAATGTTTTTTTTTATGAGGAGGCAAAGTAATTCGAATTTATGGCTCTGGACAATTTGATAAATGAAAAAAAAGATACCTTGCCGACTTTCCTTTTCACTGTTGACGAATGGGATTCATCCGCGGGGGGTGACACTTAGCACTGAGTAGAGATACGAGCGTACTGCCAGATGCGGTTGGCAGACCAGCGCAACGTGATACGATGTCAATGACGATGCATGTAGATATATACGTGGTCCACGAAAATAGTGTCACGTGTAAACGACAACTGCACTGGATGCGTGGATGTACGCGGGTACAGCGGCGTGCACGACGACGAAGAGGTGCGTTATCCACTGGATGAAGGGGCAAGAACGTAGGTCTACCCTTCTTTATATATCCCCACCCCACGTTTGAGCACGCATTCGCGATATGCACCACGTAAGTGCATCGGGCTGCATCTTTTAGATACGCTATTCTGATTGTACGACATCAAATTCGTCACGAGAAGAATATTAATAGTCATAGTAATAAAAATAAACAAAGTTAAAATCTTGTAAGTCATCTGAGATGGAATGTAAATTGATTTTTGGCGATTAGGTGCACATTACAACACGTTAACAAACGCGTAAATTTTTTTAAGAAAATTTTTATCTTTTGTAACAATGATGTAATAAATTTTATAGACATAAAAAAATCGAGTTAAATTATTTTCTGTAAACATCTATTTATTTTACACTATTATTTTTCTATTTTACAGTAATTTTCTATTTTTCTATTTTTTAAATATATTTTTATTAAGCTAAAATCTAGAAAAAAAAAATTATTTTACGGAAAATAAATGCACGTGGCTTGCAGTGCTTAAAAAAGTAACGATGTTAATTAGTGACAAATTGACTTTCAGCGCTAAAGTGCTAATCAGTGACAAATTAACTTCTATAAAGCATTCGCTAATTTTCGTTGCTAATGCAACGATCCAACATGCTAATTCCTGGCTAAACGCCCGCAATTTCATTGCTCTGTAACAGTGTTGAATCACTGGGCAAACACGTGTGTAGCGGAAAATTTGTCGTCCAAAAGAGAAAATAAGAAATAATCGCTCTAAACTTTGACAAAGGCATAAAGCTTTTGTTTTAACGGAACTAATACCCCTATTCTGTAACTCTTAATGACAATGTCGGTATTGTTATGTGTCGTTGCGCAATTTATTTTATTATATGAAATATAATGACAACGTAATGATACCGACACATTATTAAGAGTTATAGAATAAGGGTATTGGTACCAGAAATGAGTATCCTAAGTTTCAATAAAGTCCCAAACCCATTTTAAATTCGAGCCGATTTAATATTCGAGCCAGATTTTAAGATAGAATTCTATTTATAATTTCATACGCTGTGTATTTTAATATATTTTGGTAGATATTTTTATGGGTGTGTCATATTCTGATGTTCTTCAAATGTTTTTTTATATGTAAGCATATAAAATTTATGCGCGCACGCGCG
This sequence comes from Cephalotes varians, assembly GCA_037157785.1. Classification (NCBI taxonomy): domain Eukaryota; kingdom Metazoa; phylum Arthropoda; class Insecta; order Hymenoptera; family Formicidae; genus Cephalotes; species Cephalotes varians. The sequence continues at coordinate 212,227 of JANQDE010000125.1, forward strand.
CACACGCGCGCACACACACACGCAATATAACAAAGAATTTCATTTTAGATTCTATTCTGATTTTAGAGGGTTTTAGTTAACATTTTTGCGTAAGACTCAAATATTACAAATTTGTAAACTATGCGTTTTTGTCTTTCTCAGTCTTAGATTTTGAATTTGATAAATTTTTTATCACAGATTTATGATATTGCAGGATTTTGATTTTTTTGATATTGTGTTGAAACTAAAAGATATTTATGTTATTATAAAATTTCAATGTTTAATAATAATTGATGTTATAGACCTTTGATCGTAATTTTTTAAACTACAATTACAAACTAAATTCTCAAAGTCCTGAATATCTTTTAGTCTTAAGTAATATCTCAAGTCCTTGATATCTTAAAACTTGAATTTTAGACTTGCGAACTCTTTGATCCGCCAATTCGATTCTTGGGTTTATTTTCGACGCTGCAGAATCCTAGTCTCATTTCTCTTGGATTTACGGATGTTCGATTCCATAAACTTATAGATTCGATGTTGATCCTGATAATTGTATTCCAGGTTTCACAAAGAATTGAAGAACATAAAAAAATTTTGCAAATTCTCGATATCACAATCTCTCTTTCTAAATCTTTCATCTCGCGAATTTGCCACTTGACCGATTTAGATATTTATGATTTTGGCGATTCACTTGATGTTACAAATACTTCAAAGCATTCTTTGATTGATTAATTTGTAAAATTCTTTCTTCTGATTGGTTAATCAAAGGTTCAAACATTTGTAACATTAAGTAGACTTTTTAGGTATTAATGTGATTCAGGCAACACTGTGGATTAAGAACGAATTTTAATCGAACTAAATTTAATCTTCGTTGAAAAGGCTACATTTTCTCCTTAACCCACGGGTGTTGCCCGAATCACATTAATCTTGTATTAGATAAATCTTTGGGCGGACAAAGATCGGTGCACCAATCGCGTGAGAGACGGCAGTTCTTCCATTCATTCGCATTTCGAGAATATGACGCGCGTCACGTGGCAGCCGATTATTACATACACGACAAACGACCTGCACCGCACGCGTGACACATAACATGAGTGGGAGTAACGACAATCGATTGTGTGACTGACACTACATCGCCATGGTGACACGCGAAAACAAATACGTATGATCGCATAGACATACTGACCCACAGTAAGCCGCACGAGTTCGGTGTGTTACGTATACGACAGAAAAGGACCGAAAGCTCCATCCATCGGCACGAAGAAAGTGGCGAAAGCTAACGACGAATTTGCAGGTATCAAAAAAACTCGAGGTCGCTCGTAAGCGACAATTTGGCATGCGTCCAGATTGGATTAGCTCCTAGTTCTTAATCTACACCTACACGTACAAATTTCGCGTTAATCAAAATTACGATCAATGACAGAACAGTTAGATCATTTATGCGGCGAACATGTATTTTGTTCATGTACAAAGCTTCTCAAAGATCAAAAAATTTTTTATCTAAAATTTGAATCTTTCGTCCGTTAAATGTCAGAGATTTATTAAAGATCCTATTTTAGTTCATCCTATTTTAGTTGTCTATAATCTTTGTTCTTTTTAAGTTTTTTCCCTAGATTTTAATTCCTTCGATTTCTATGGGTACATGGAAACCAAAATTTTATAGATTTTAAATTTTTTATTTTGGTTCTTAAACACTTCAATTGTGTCTCATAAAATTTCGAAAATTTTTCGAGCTTGCTGTGGAATTGATTTTCGTTGTGTTCTTGAGATTCATCATGTTCAACCTCAGATTTTCTTGCATTCGTCTTCAAGGTTTCAAGAGCAAAAGTAGAGTGTGCACTTTTTCAACACTATCATAAAAAGTAGGGAAATCTTATTCGGAATAGCCTTGTATTGATAAATTTATGCCAGTGTTTCGTGTAATGTCACTCACTGGGACACATCGGCGCGACCCTCGCGTTGCCTTGACCCAAACTCTACAGTTCAGTGTGTCACGTGCACAAAATGGATCGAAACCGAGTTCAGTATTCTCTTCTCGAGGTACTCTGTTCGAAATCTCTTATAATTTTCTTTCTTCGTAACTGATAAGTATTCTAATCTGTCGCAATTAATATGTTCTTCTTAAATGCTTAATTAATTTTCATAATTTTATTTCCTCACAGGAACAATGTTGCAAATGTGGTTGCGTCAAATGAAATCCGTCATTCAACGAGATAAAACAAAAATTGTGTAAGAAAAATATAATTTACCGATAGACACATATCACTTATTATATATAATCATGTTATAATCATATTATATATAATCATGTATAACAAGACACAAATTTATTTCACTTTGATTAAATCTAATTATCGATTGTATATATGTTTATTATGTTGTAATTCATTAGTGGATTAATAAATACTAATTATTACTATTTTTGCGTGCGTTATTTATGACTCTAATTTATATATATATATGAAACTTAATAATTATATATATAATAACCAGATGTATTATGAATTTCAAAACAAGATATACACAAACAAATCATCAATCGAGCTTGTTTGTGGAAATGCATAATTACCTTCAACGCATTATTTTACATAGTGAAAATAAACAGCATCATATTTTCCATTTCGTTTGAAAAAACAGAGATTTTGAACAACATATTTTTCATTGAGACTAGTTAGATCGAAACCAATCAATTAGAATAGCACAAGCACGACCGAACCTGTCACGAGAAAATATCTAAATATAGATATACGTAGAAAAAAATTACTGTTACAGACAATATGGATAAAACAAGGAGAACATATATTACTGCATGTGTTCATATGTTAATAAGTAATATTGTGTGTAGTAGTATTTTTTTATGACATAAATTTAAATTGGCTGCAAACTGCAATCGGCACTCGACACATGCATTAGCGTCCTATGTAATAACTGTTATTAAGAGACAGTTTATACCGGTTTTCTTTCGCGGTTTTCCACAAATCCGTATTTGTGTCGCAGAAGAATTGTATCGCAATCGCGCGATATTAAACGGTGCCGTGCAATTACACGGTGATATTAGGATTGTTACAGATAAATCATTCCAATTATTTACATATCTGGGCGCGGCATTCGGGACGGACACAGATCAACTTCGCGACAGTCCGATGCATAAAGCTTTCATGAAATTCGACGTTTTTCTATTCTCGCGATGTAGGTCAATGTCGGCGGCGGTTCATTTACTTACGGCACGTTACAAAAGATCGCCCTTGTGCGGCGATCGTGCACGAATGACAGGACAGCTTATCAGGGAAATTAGCATTGCGGCATTGTTATCTAATACTTTATCTTCGTGGAAAAGTACTAACATCATTTGCGGGCATAAAATTTGCAACGTTTTCTAATTTTTCGTTATTTTATTCCAGAGATAAAAATCTAGTTCGATGTTAAAAATTGTATATGTGTGTTTGTATTTACAGTTAAAAATTTAAGAAACTCAAGAAAGAAAGATACAGTGTTTTGTGAAATATTTAGAAAACGATTTCAAGTTTTATTTATAAAAATGTTTTGTTATATTTGCGCTATTTTATTCTATCGTTTGCATAATCAAGAAATTAAAAAATGGTTAAAATATTACGTAAAAACAACCATTAGCAAATAACTTATTCATTACCGTATCCAATTCTTAACAAGAAAACACATGTATACACATATGACGCGGAATTGGCACGTGAAGACGGAAAGAATGACGAAACAGTCACTACATTATTAAACAGTCACTACATTATTATTACGAACAATACATTATGACATAACGCGCCCATGCAAGTCTGAAAGATACTCGTAGTTAATACCTCGTTTGTCTACAATTTGTATATTTTTATCATTTCCATTTGTCGCGTGCTTTTCATATTCTGGCATAAATTTTACGAAAATTTTCTCAAAAGTAATTTTCAATTTAATAAATATTATATAATAGCGAACTAATAAAATAATTTATAAATATGAGTTGAAATAATTAAAGATAAATAATTCCAACACAGACAAAAAAATTCTAATTTAAGATTTGATCGAGAAGAAATTCGTTATTTATTCACGTAGCAATTTACAATATTTTATAACTATGTTGCATTAGTGATAAAATAATCTTAATTATGTTATTAAATATGTATAATTAAATATGTATGTACATGCATAGTATCGATACGAGATAACGAAACGAACGCATCAAGTGTAATTAAATGCATGACTCAAACACAACCTTGACTTTGACCACGTGAATTGCGAGTGTTTTCTTTCATTAATAATAATGCACATTACCGAGTCAAAAATTTGTGCAATAATCATGATAACGACCGTGGATTTCTACTTTTTTGTAAATTAATCTCTTGCAAACTAAATTATCACCATAAACTTAATTTTTGATATGATATGATACGAAATTAAACTTAGTAATTATATTGTACGAATTAAAAAAAAAAAAGCATTTCGAATATTGTATCGTCCATCAAACGAAGAAATCAGTTGATGTGTCATCGACATTTTTACCTGATGAATGGTTTTAGATAGAGACAAGGTCTAAGGTAATAGTAAGAAAACCTTGCAATTTGCACATTATGTCCTTCCAAACTTCCGAGGTGGAATATTACAGTGTTCATGATATATTTTCGCAATGATTACTTATTGGAAAATGTATGCTGATTATCCTAATTATGTTCTATTATGGCGCAGTGTTACTCAACGAATAGCCGCCGCAACGAATAGTTTTAATGAATCTAAACAATTTTATTGTTGAGAAACGTTTCAATGTCACTGTGGTTTTTTTTTTATCGACAATTGAGTCTATCAACTTTTTTACTCATAACGTCACAAGTAAATTACGTAATGCAATAGATATAAATCTATATTATAAATATAAGAAATCTTATGTATTTTAAATATTAAACGGTACAATTGAAGTTGTTACAAAATGCAAATATAAAATACAATAGAAGTAAGTCATTATTTAAATTTTGAATAGAAAACGAGCAAGCAAAAAAATTTTACATTTGTTTTTTATGCTCAAAATTTTATAAAATTTAATCTTCTAACGGACTTAATCGCTAAAACTGTCATGTCTAATGTTTTAATAAAAATAATCACATAAACAATTAAACATTTACTGATAATTTCGTCTCTGTACGTTTGATATAAAGTAAAATTTTCAAAAAGTACAATAGAAATATGTTCTTTAATCAGTTCTTGACAAAATAATTTTATTTCAAACATTTAAAATTCAATCTGTCTTCATATATATGTATATATATAAAATAAAAAATTAATCTCTATTTAAAATTAGATTTATTGATAATGTATTTTTTTTTTATATTAAAAATTTAATGATAATTTCGTCTGTATGTTATATTTGATATAAAATAAAATTTCCAAAAAGCATGATAAAAATATATTTCTTAACAGTTCTTGACAAAATCATTTTACTTCAAGCATCTAAAATTTAGTCCATTTGATAAAAAATTAATCTGTATTTAAAATCTATTTAATTTTTATTTATACATTATAAATTTGATATTTTATTATTATTTTCTAAAAAATTTTAAATTTAATAATATTTACATTTTTAATTATAACATTATAACGTTCACCACCGTTGTAAATTTTTTAAGAAAATGATTTGTCCTTTACAAAATTCTAAAATTGTTAAACAATTTTCGCGAAAGCATCATGGAAACCAACCACCGGTTGCGTTCCCTCGAAGGACTCACCTTTAGTTGGTCCACCGATAAGGGCTTTCTGCTCGAATACTTTGCTGAGGTTCTAGGACGTTACTACCGCGATCTGCGATACTAGCTTGGTGGTGGCTAGCTCGCGATACTTATGTAGGGAAGCTTTTCAGCGCAAGCGTCACTCACCTCCCGCTAGCGATTTCCACCTCTCCGTGATGGGCATGATTATCCTCCACGATCGCGCGTCCATCGTAAATCGTTAGATGTCGGAAATTCTTCTTGCAATGCTCGCGAATTACGCAAATTGGACACGCAGGAATCGAGGGATCGAAGATTCTCGCAATCAGATTTGCGAAACGAGATATTCACGTAACTGGAGATAGAGATTTATCTAGCCAGAGTATATCTTTGTGATACAAATTCTTCTTCTTCTTTATGAAATTCATAATGCGTCGAAGATCAGAGGTAAAACTAAAACTAATTTTTTTTCTTTAATTAACAATCTGTCTAACGATAAAAATTCTCAATATTAAAATTTTGCGGATTCAAGCTCTTGCCCATTCAGAGATCTATAGATTTGAGATAAATCATGAAACTTATGATATTATGATATTGAAAGAAATATAATTTTCAAGGTTGAATAGTAACTATAGTTAATTAGCTAAAAGTTAAATAATAAAGTTAAATAATAAAAAGTTAATAACTTTTAATTTAACGTTGTTAATTTCAAATAAGTTAAGCTTTTAGCTTCAACTAGTTATTTTGTAAAATACATTAATTTTAATTTATTAACTTTTTTCTAAGTTGAAATATTTTTATTTTTAAATATTAATATTTCTTTTTTTTATAAAATTTAAACATTAAACAATTAGAAAAACCCAATGTTCGTAATGAACGTGATGCTAAAGTTACTTGCATTTTCTTCGAAAAAAAGAAAAAAAAAAAGAAAAATTTATTTCAAAATACTGTTATTTAAAATGTTATTTAAATAATGTACAATATAGATATTGTTTTATGATATTTATGATAATTATTATTAATTTTTACTTAAATTAGAAAAAACTAACTTATTCTTACTAACTTACTTTTACGAAATAAATTAAAAATATGTGATTTTAAGATCTTAAAACTAATAAAGAAAGATATATATATATATATATATATTTTTTAACATAATATATATGTATGCAATACGTACTAATTTTCTTCACTCCTATTTTTTTAATTTTTCAATTGTTGATTTTAAAGTATAATTTTATTATGTATAAATGAGTGTAAAAATAATGTAAAAGTTTTTAAAATTTTTAATTTTATAAAAATGTTAATATTAATAAACGTGAAAAGAAGGTATTATTTTTAAAAATATTTTAAAAAATTTAAAATAAACATAATAAATAATTACGAAATATATATTAAAACTCTTTATTATTAATTTTTATTATTAAAAATTCTAAATTATAAAACTCTTGTCTAAAACATTTTTTAACACAGTTATACAAAATATGTACATAACATATAGTGGAAATATGATTCTGATTGCTGAATTTCGTTTAACTTTTTTGAATTCTTTTGAATCTTATTTATAAAAAATTGTGTTTCTTATTTTTCAATACTCTATATCAATTTTGCGTCAAAAATATGTTTAGATATATCTAATTGTTTGTAAGATAATTAATATCAAAAAGTTATGGTACTAGGACATTTAGGATTTAGAACAACAACGGTTCCCAACTTATTTTTATCGCGGAACTTTTTTTACTTTAATAAAAAATGCTGGAATCCCGACAATTTTTAGTGATTATAAATAAAACAGCAAATAGAAACATCAATTTTTTATCCATATTTTGAGCATGCTTTTGTAATATTTAATTTTTTTTTAATTTTAAATACAAATTATAAGCATTATATCAAGAAGCAATATTTTTTTATATTTGTATACATTTACATAGCAGACTCTTGCGATTCAGACTATAGACTTTTGGAAATTATACGCGGTGTTCAATTAAGCGTCTCGCTCGACAACCGGTCGCGAATGTGTTAACAAACAACATGCAGTAAAATGGCATAGCGATGACTAAACCATGGCATAGTTGCTATCTATGTCGAATAATTTTAGAAATAAAAATAGCAACAGTAAACAATTGATAAAGAACCAGCTGTATTATATGTGCTTTTGTGATGCACTCGGAAAATAAAAGAGATTTCTGTTGAACGAATCCGCGTCCTAAAAATGATGATATCTATTTCTCTGCACCCTTTTCTCTTAGTAAAAATCAGTTTTCAGCACCTCACGTCCTAAGTTTGCATTGACACATTCATACGATATTAGACTCAACGGATTTTATTGTGGAATTCTAGGGTTCCTCAAATTTTATTGGCGGAATTCTACGATTCTGCGGAACACAAGTTGGGAATCTCTGGTCTAGAATAAATAACACAATGACATCATTTTAAAATAAATCTTAATGTATAATTCAAGATATATCTTTGCCTCTCTCTCTCACGCGAATCAATTGTAAAATACTTTTTTTAGACATACTGAGATTTAAATCGTTAAAACACTCGAGCAAAAGGTAAGTGGACGCTTTGTACTATTATAGAGAAGATTCTGCGTGCACTAAAAAAAAAATAAATCTTCAATAATAAATATTAGATAATCAATATATTTCCAATAGAATCATTTTGTTGAATCTATCGATTGCGTAAACTGAAACGTTACGTTATGTTTCCTCCTGTTGTATAATGTTTGTATGCGCTTAGTGGTTATCGTTTATAACAATGTTTTTACATGTTTTCAATGATCCGTATGTGATTCCTGTGATTTTTTCGTACGAAATCTTTTCTACGCATATAAGTGTAAACAGAAATACTTAATAAAAATTAGTATTACATGTACGTCTAATCTCGTATTTTGCTGGCTGAAAATGCTGCGTTTGTCTGGGAAGATAAGCCTCTCATTATCATTACTCACATATTACTTATAATGCAAATAACTATTTTCGCTTTGCGTCTGATGTTCATTACGAAACAAGCTATCGCAGTTAACAAAACTCTGTGAAATTTTATTCTCTTATTTTAGATCATCGCATTCGTTACGCGCGCTATTGCAAATCTTTTAATACTCTTTTATCAGAAATTTTTAAGAGTGAAAGAAAGAAGTTAGTTGTACAAACACAGAAGAAAATTGTCTATTCGCAGTAATTCTGTATAAAGATATTAATCTCACGGACATTTTACATCGCAAGATGTCAATGTGAATTCAACCGCAACAGCATGATCGTACCGCAAAACGTTGTTCTTTATTCTTCAAGGAGAACCGGCGTATATCGATATTACAGCTTATTATCCAGACTGCTTAAGGAAAAATCCGTCTGCTTTAGGAAAAAAACGTGTACTTTTAACGCGCGAGAGGAGAAACGCATTCTAGAGCTATAATGAGAGCGTTTACTTTTCTCGTTCGCGAGAAAGATGTAATTTATTATTGTTAAAATTTTCTCTTAACGCAATATTTCCGCTATATAATATATCAATTATTATAATATATACTTAATGAAGAGAATTTGAGTACAGAACTTTAATTGTTTTTAGCTTTAAAAGAATTTAAAGAATTTAATAAATACAATTACAATATGTTTGCAATTGCAATCATATTAAATAAGTAGTTATTAATCTTTTTAAAAGCTAGTATCGAACATATAAACTAGTATAAAATTTTCAACAAAATTAGACTGTTCAGTACATTTTTGTTATTTAGCCGAATAAATAGTTTCTTGACGTCTATCCGCGATGGTGAGTTCACCGAGTTCGTCGGGAAAAAGAAAGAGCGTAACCAATTCAATTTTTACGATCAATAACAAAACTGTTATCAATTCGCGTTTATCAATCTCGATCGGCCAATTCGAGCGGAATTATCAACAATTACATGTATAATTACGTTCCATACGAGCCAAAAAAGAACAATAAGAATAATTTAAAGAAATATTAATAATGGCAAGAATAATTTAAAGAAATACGGGGAGCCACTTCTAATTTTACCGAAAAGTTTTCTGCCGGAAAAAATGCGCAATAATTTCGGTTATACTTCGCGTACAACGATATGAAATTATAAAACATGATGGACAGCAGAGAAAAAAAAGACAGAGAAAGAGAAATTAATTTATTAAACCCGACTCTATAAAATCATTTCCATTATTGCGTGCTACGAGTTTTTATAGATTCGAATATCGTGACCAATTTACGGTAACCGAGAGGGTCGGTCGCGGACGAAAAATTGAAGTTTGCGCAACCGTCGTTGATCGTTAATAATCTCTCGTCAGGGTCGTGCGGAGACACGTACGCGGAGATGCACGCACGCAAGTAATACGAGCGCATTTCCGTCGCATTCTCGTATCGTCGGAACGGACGCCGCAGCAAAAAGTTACATCGTGCGCCAAATAATCGCCGATCAAACGATTTGCCTGTTCGACGTGCCTTCAACATCTATCCAGTTTTCATCACGGAGCCATTCTATCCCTTCGCCCAGATATTCTCACATCTCGCAATTGTCCGTAATTAAAAAAAAAAAAAATAGAAAGAGAAACAATTACGATCGACGCCATCTTAATCGAACGATCGACATAACATCCCGTCCCAGCTACAAATAAATGCACGGATGAAGTTTGAAACCTCTCTTCAAATAACGCTTCGCATATGCCGCGCATTCGCGCGAAGATGAAAAGGAAGACGGATAGAGATAAGTGTAACGAAACGTTTCCGTCGCCGTTGCGTATCGCGAACCTCGACGGAGTAAAATTGAAACTGCCGCACAGTTCTGCAAGTCGCCGGAGCGATGAATACGGAATTGCGGAAATGTTTTGAACTGCGACAACTGGCGAGATGTACAGAGCGTCATTATTTAGGGATGAGTCTTCAATTAGGCGACCCATCCTATCACGTAAATCGACCTCTCTCTCTATTTTGGTAGATAGATGTCTTTAAGGTCACATATCAAATTAATCATTAATGGACGCGCTGTACACGCCACGCGTTAACTTATATCGTCGCCCCACAGTCGGAGGAAATCCGCCATTCAGGGGCCCCTCAGCTGGGAACACCGCGCGAAATTTGCTTCAAATTATTATGTAATCGCGCGTATCAACATACACTCGAGGGACCTGGGGATGCGATTGACGTAATACGTGACGATACGTCATGTTTGCAATTTCATATAATGATGAGCGTATCGAACATCGCGTTTGGCGTTTGAAGGATCGCTGTTTTGGAAATTTAGAAGCAAAAACGTGTAAAATTAATAAGTTTAGATATCTATCATTTGTGTAAAAAATTTATTGTAAGTTATTTAGAGATTAAAAAATATTTCAAAGCTACCGAACTGTTTGATTCAACTAAAAAATTTTAAAATTCAATTATCGAATAATAAAACAACATAATGCAGTTAATATAAAAATAATAAATTTAATAAATTTAAATTTAAATACTAAATTTAATAATAAATACAATTTTTTAAAGATGTAAAACTGGATATCGCATTTATTGCTTCTGTAAAAAAAAAACGCGAACTTCGCTGAACATTATTCTTAATATAGCGTTATTCTACGCGTATATATACGCACTAGAGAATCACTCGAGTAATCAGTGTATCGCGCATTACTGTCGATCGAGGTAGCGTGACCACTTTAACCCTTTTGTGCTTAATGAGAGTCATTTTATAAGGCGGTCGCGATCATTTTCATGAAAGATTCAGGTCGTAGAAAAAAATAAAGTTTATTAAAATTTATTAAAAGCAGCAAATTGTTAAGATGTTGAGAGGTCGACGAAGAACATTTTCTTACAAAATATATTTACAAAAAATATCTCACAATTTTCGCATTTTCTTTTAAATCTATATTTTAAAAAATATGGATGTAGATTTAACACCAATTCGATGTTTACATGAACAAATGATATTAAATTCATACCCATATTTTTAAAGTGTAGTGAATCTTAAAAATATCGAAAAAAGTAAGATGATAATAATAATTTACAAGGGATATGTTACTGTAAAATAAACGTAATTAACTGATTGCATACAATTAATCTGGATTATATAGTACGATCAACGGATTTACTCACCTAAGCGGCGCACTATCGCGTGTATCCTCCTCAATCCTATTGCCGGCATTCTGATCCCGTGAGTTGATGCTGGACATGCGTTTAAATCGCGAAACTGTAGTTTCTTACAAACACGAACGATAATTAACACGATTTGACCATCACATGATTTCATTCGGCACTTCCGACGCACTTTATATAAAATGTTCATTTTTTTACGGGCGAAAAACGCGATTCAGCATGTTTACCGTTCGTATGATTAAATTATTTTTTAAAAGACGCTAAATACAATATCGTTTATCAAAGTATCTTATCACATCACAATTTTAAGAATTTTTTCTGCTGAAGTTGCATCTTTAACTCTATAATTCCAGCTCCAATTTCAGTTCCAACTCAAGAGTTGGAGCACTGGAGTTGAAATTAAAGATGAACTTTCAGCGACAAAATCCTTTTTTACAACTTTAATCGCAATTTCCCAAAATTATGATGTGATAGAATACTTTAATAAACGGAATCATATTCGCCACAAAATTAAATTAAAGGACTAAATTAAAAAACTAAAAGAAAAACGATTACTCTCGTTATTATGCTCGAAAAAAATAATTTTCTCTTAAACGTATTAAAGAATTTATATTATTTATTTTTCTACAAACCATTTTTAATCCATATTTAAAACATAGATTATGTATTATGAAAAGTTTTGAAAAACTCATTACAAACAAAATAAAAATATTTAACACAAAAAACTTGGGGCTGCTATAGTAAAATACTTTAGAATTATAAAGATATTTGTTCGATTTAATACAATATTATAATATGTATTATAATATGTATTTTATATTTTAATAATATTATTATTAAATTATCAATATTATATGTATTATAATATATAATATATATATATATTATTGTATTGTTAACTATCTATTTAATACAAAAACTTTTATCTCTGCATATTTTCCTATTAGTTGAATAACAATTTTAATACTTCATCTTCAAATAAAATAATAATAAACTAGTGTTTTATCACGTACGAGGCGAGCAAATATGGCGGTCGCTACTGCGTTACGGTCGCACTTCACTCAAAATTGTCAACATTTGTCCGTACAAATTATTTTTTATGAAAAAAGCGTACGCAACTTCGATCTGATTCAAACTGGGAACAGAAATAACGAAATTCGATCGTAATATTGCTGAATATCGATAATTAATTTCATTATCTAATTGCTACGATCAATACCAAGATAATTTTTTTTAATACAGAAATAATTCAGCATTAATATAAAATCTTAGTATTCAAATAAACAAACACCTTTGAATTAACGATGAATCTTATAAACATTTTAATATAAAATGTCAATTTGACGAAACATTCATTAAAATATATCGCGAGTAACAAGACACCATTCATTACGAATAATGTTTACGAATTAATACGCTCGCGCAATATTTCATTTAACATTTCTAATGTATATCTGTACAACCTTGACTTTTCACTTTTCAAAGCTGAAAAATGTGAATTGCTGAATAAATAGCGAGCGATTAAATAACGATTAAATATTGAAAATTAACATGGCGGTTGCGATCAATTCGATGAATTGAGAAACAAGCTGTTTGAAAGATGTTTGGAGTAATATTGCGATAAATTATCATATAACAAAACAAAGCTTCAATTACTATTATCAATTATGTTCATTTTTCAAAAATAAAAATTCCTTAAGAACCTGTTAAAATATTAAAAATAATTATGCAAAACTTCAATATCGTTTTTTTTTGAAGAAAACAAGAGTCTAATATTTAAAAAATCATTATAATTTTTTACAGTAAACAAGTCGGTGTGAACAGTAGGTTTTTTTTTTTATTTAAAACAATTGCAATAAATCATCCTAAAAGAATAGATTAGACACAAAATATACATATGACTTTTCAATGTTGTTAGATGTATATATATATATTTTTTAAGAGAAGCAAAATCGACAAATACATAGTGATTAACTCAATTTTAAATATCATTTTATTTGGTGACCTTCTTTTTCATCATTTAAATCACAATTCATATACTAAAATTAAAAGTGTATAATTAATAAATGGTGGTAATTAATAAATAGTTAATAATTAATAATAATTATTATTATTATTATCCACATGTCAATATCGTGTCATACTCGAATTATTAAACGATATTTTAATTAATATCAACGGTATCATTTATGTCCTACAAAAAAATCCGAGTGATTTGATTAAACGTAAGCATAGTCGTAAGCCATAGTTGCGCATTGTTATCGCGATCTGCGATATCACGATTTGATTGATTTTAATTTAAATCTTTAACTATTTTGTATTTCTTTTAATATTCTTCGATAATCTCATTCTATATTTCACTAAAATATTGAGCCACAATAATTTTAAACTTTCGCTTGAAATGAACATCAAAAGACTACTCTTTAGATTCAAATAATCATATTTTTTTGCACAGAATTTTGCATTTTATGATTTCTTGTCCAACAGAAAAAATAAAAGGAAAAAAATTAAAGAAAACTTTTATATCGTGTATAATTGCATTTCTATCTAAATGGGCCGCTATAATATACATATATATAAATACGTCTTTTCAGAATTAATATTCCCTAGTCAAATCTATTTGAAAGAGTTTTAAGCAGTTTTAATTGAGCACAAAAATTTTATCTTAAATCTATATTTTGAAACCAAAATGCAAATACTTTCTGGATAACTTGTATTATATATATATATATATATATATAAAACTCAATTAAACAATATTATCGTTTATAAAAATATTAGAGCTCAAGGAAAAAGAAACGGATCATTGGAATAAATCTAGCTATTGTACTAGCACGTAAAATTACAAGCAAATTTCAGAGAGTTAACAATCAAAATCTAGCTAGAGTTTGATTTTAACGCATATATATTACTCCTCTGCTACATGTAAATTTAATGTTCGCTTAAGTATAAATCACCTTGTAAAATCATAATAGTATGATAAAATTATATGTAATATATTAATTTATACTTCAAGAAAAAAGGTAAAATTGATTTTCTGAAACTGCATCGATTCGTATCTTATGCTAATCTCATATAATTTTACGTTACGAGCGTAAATTATGTTCTTTCATAATGACATTACAAGTTACATGTAACAGGGTTACATATGAATTGTCTAAAATTAACTATCTCCAAAAGATACGTCTTTTCAGAATGTGAAAACACATGTTTAGATGAAATACTTCAAAATATTATTTTAATTTATTATTCTCTATCCTTGATCATATAATCGATTTATTTAAAGAAGATGGGTATTTGATCTCACATACTACATTAACGACAATAAACTCATGTTAATTGGATTGGAAGATGTTTTTCGAAAATACATGATTTACGTCTTTTCAATTCGTAATACTTTCAGCTGCTCATGATTTCTCTTCCCCCAACATTATATATGGAAAATATAGACATATCTACAATTCCCTAAGCGAAGCAAAACAATGAAAATGCTTATTAAAATGTTGAAATATCATATTGTAAATATATAACGAATTACATAATAATAAAAAAGTGATAAAAAGCGAATTTATTACGTTCCATAGTTCATGCAACTTATTTTAAATTTAAACATAAGAATATTTTATCATAATATCAATATTTTTTCTCAATACATTTAAAAATTTGCACAAAAACGAAATTTCCTTTTGGCTTAATCACAATTTTTTTCCAGTCATGGAAAATTTTGTAGATCAACTCTATTATAACTAAATTAATCTTTATCATTTGAATACAAATCAGTTAGTACAAAATAGAATAAGAGTATTAAATTAAGAATTGGTCAAGCAACATACATTTAATCGTACAGTATAATAATTTAATCAATAAAATCGTACATTGTATTTTTTTAACCCTAAAATCAGGGTCGGACACAATCCACAGCTTTGTATTTTTTTCATCTATAAATAAACAGAGGAAGAAGTTTCATGTCATTATTTACTTCTTTTATCCATTTTTTACATTGATTAAAAAAAATAAAACAGTATTGGATGGGATTCAACCTCACTTTCTTGGATATTATAAAAATTTACTTTGCTATTAGAGAAATATTTTACGTAATTTTTATCCCAATGACAAACAGAAGTATTGAACAGTAATCTTATCGTGTAATCAGTATTTTAGTTTCCATCAGGTCGAGGAAGACATTTAACATTAATATATTAACACAATTATACAATTGCTACGTCCTGTAATAAGATGATATTCTTCAAGGAACATATACTCAAACATTATTTTTTTCTAAATTGAAGATAATATCGGTCTTATATGCATATAACATTGTAATGTGCAATTCTGTCTTCAAAATGCTAATCATGCCTTAAAATTTTCTTGCACTGTTAATTTATTATCTTATTGCAAAGTAGAATTATCATAAAAAAACACTAAAAATAAAAATATGTCTAATATGTCTAAAGAAATGCCTTTTGATATTATGATTTCAACTAAGTATAAAATTTAAATTCTGACTTAAATAAGAATACCACAACAGCTATAGAATGTATAGAATGTTGGGAGAACACCATTGGCATGAATAAATGGTAAGAGTAAAAGACAGAGAGAAAGACAAAGAGATGGAAAGAGAGAAAGAAATTTCTCGCAAAGTATCAGCAATTCGTTTCAGAATGAGCTGGTTTATGCAGTTCGTTGGATGATGTGAATTCCGCTATCCGTATGCACAGGCGACGACAACTCGCCAACCTTCAGCGCGAATGCCGCTTGCTCGAAAGGTTTCTGCATCGCACCCCGACTGAAAGGTCCGAGATCACCACCGCGCTTTGCCGAACTGCAATCGCTGTACTTGGAAGCAAGTTCGGCAAACGTTGCTTTACCAGACGCAATTTGTTCTCTATAAGCTGTTAACAAAATTTTTTTAATGATAATCGCAGCTATAATGAAAGGATGAAAGTGAAATAGTTCAGTGCTAGAGTGGTTGCTTGTCCAGAAATAATTTTTACATTTGCCACTCTTGACACTAGAAATTTTAAAGAAAATATTTCATTTTGATAGCAACACAGTCTATAAAATATATAATAACACTAATACATAAATTTTTAAAACAACAAATAAAAATATTCTACATAAATACAATAAATAATTCTTACTGAATGTAGATATAGAATATAGATGATAGAAGATTGCAAAGCAATAGTCTTACATTTAACCAACTCAAGCGCTTCTTCTTTTGACCTAGTAATATTCTCTTCTCGCCAGGAAGAAGGTCGCCGAGAGCCCGAGTGTTTCACGAGTAGATGAGAGCATTGCACTTCTTCGGGTCCGTCTGCTTTGCCATTGCCAGATGGATCTGCAGGTTTATCTGGCCTATCCCACTGACTTTCCTTGGTATAAATATTTAAATAATAGTGTTGACCTATAACAATTTCATTCATTTGAGACAGAAATATTAAATATTACTAATATTACTAAACTTAAGTACTTTTTTTTATCATCATTGTGCTCTGTGTTCATGCAAAGTAAAAATTAATATTAAATATTTTAAATTCAATATTTCAAACTTAATAAATATTATGATCATGTTCAAGAAAATTGAAGACAGAACTGCATAATTACAGTTTTCAAAGAAACAGTCTTAGATTACAAACAGAAATAGATTAAATAAGAACTATTTTTTCCTGTTATAAACTGATGCCTAAATAATGAGAATAATCGAGCATTTGAAAAGTTAACGATTAACGAGGCAATCAATTCAACATTCCGGATGTTTCACAAGCTCGCTGACGTAAATTTAAGTCAATCGATAGGCAGTGTCGATAAAAAATCAATTGATAACGAATGAGAAATATTTTCAAGTTTTCCGGCAGAATCACCGGAGCGATCATCTCCAGCCGGCGCGCTGTATTCGATCTTTTGTCCCTAAAAAAATTCTCATCGATTACGATCGGAGTAGGGAGACGCGTGATGAGGGTACCTCGGCGAGTATCGATCGCGTCTCCCTTGATCATTACGAATTGATCGGCATCGACGAAACGTCGGCGAAACGCCACACATACTCTTGCGCCGGCGACAGCGAAGCGCGATCACGAGATCGTGAATCTCGCGGCGAGACTCGTGACTCGACGAAGCCGTCGAAATCGCGAGGTCGCGATCGCGAAAATCATCGGTCTCGACATACCGGTCGATCTGCTGAGGCGTTTCTCCCATCCCGCTGGTAGCTCCTCGTCCGCCATTGCCGTCGTAGTATTTTCGAACTGTTTTGCTGCTCTCTTCCCCGGCACTCTCTCACGTCAAACGCCGCACGCCGCCATCACACTGAACGTTGCTGAACGTCGCGTGGAACACCGACACGGCCTGCCAACCCCCGGGAACCACTAGGGAGTCGTGCCGCTAGGGAGTTCTTCGATCCATTGACGTAGGGTGCTTTCCATTTGGTGACACAAATTGACACAAGTATCGTTCTGCTTTGTTATTTATTGAATGCCAAGAAAGATGGAACGACGTTTGTGTCGACTTGTGTCACCAAATGGAAAGTACCCAAAGGCTGCGGTCCACTTAGCGCTACGAATGCTTTGAAGCATTTTTTGATTGGTTAATTTGTAAAATTCTATCTTCTGATTGGTCAATGATCAGTGGTCAATGATCAGACCGCACCCTAAATAGAAACCTATAAAGACCAAGGTCGATATTCATAGTAGATTCTTATTTTAAGATTGTCTTAAGTAATGTCTTAAGACGCTAATACGGTTCTGTGATTGGCTTATAACATCTTAAGGCTGTACTTAAGACGGTCTTAAATATAAGATCCGACTATGAATACCGACCCATGACACACAAAAAACTCATGCTGGGTCTACAATGGCTGCGTTCAACAGAGAAAGCAATTTAATAAGCGCTTTATGCCGATTGGATTATACTTTTAAATCTAAATTGAGATAGGACTATTCCTCTAGATCTAAAAATGAAATTCAATCAGCGCAAAGCACTTCCTAAAGCCCGTATCAGACTACAGATTGGGATTGAGATTAGATTGGATTTTGACCAATCAAAGCAAAGTTTACTAAACTTGAAATTGGTTTTCTTTCTTCTGATTGGTTAAATTCTCAATCTCAATCTCTGATACGGGCTTAAGCTGCTTTCTCTGCTGAACGCAGCCAATGAGATTGTTGTATTGTTGCGACTCTGCGATTGACCAATCAGGCTGGCTCCCCATGGAGCGTAACTTGCGTAAGCGCAACTTGCGTCAGCCAATCAAATCATCTCAGCTGCCAGACTCAAATCTTGCGTATGGCAGTAGAGATGATTTGATTGGCTGACGCAAGTTACGTTTACGCAAGTTACGCTCCATGGGGAGCCAGCCTCAGAGAAGAAAGCATCGTATATTACGTACAACGATTGGTCACAGAGTCGCATTAATGCCTGTATCACACTAGCAATTGGCGAGGCTTTCCGTCTCTTAGGGCCACTTTTACCAACGTCAGTTAAGTTAACCGATGGTTAAAGTGTCAACCGTGATTGGTTCATTCTGGTCAAAGACAAATGCGATTGGATAATTCCATTGGAATTAACCGTCGGTTAATCTAACCGACGTTGGTAAAAGTGGCCCTTAACCAATCAAAAAGAATCGTATTGTTATTAACTCCTTTTTGATTGGTTTAGGAGATAGAATATATCGGCATAATACTGCGACTATGGCTGCGTTCCGATATTCATTGCCAGTACTGAAAATCTATAGTATACATAACGTGCACTATAGATTTTCAGTACTGGCAGTGAATATCGGAACGCAGCCATTGTAGACCTAGCAATAGGTTGCGTTCGAATAACGCTATCAACTAGAACTTATTATGTCATTTTATCTTTATCGCTCTTGGAATTGTTTCATTGTTGTTTATTAAACGAGAATAAATTGATGGCTGAACGTTGCGAGCCCCAAGTGGAACGCACGTTAAATGTAAAACAAGAATAAAATGACGCAATAACGCTGACAGCGAATTCCCCGAACGCAGCTATAGAACGATCGCGAGCAATCGCGAGATATCGATATGCGGAAACAGAGCAACGTCACTTCGGTCCCGCGATCGGTTTGTCAGATGTGTAATAAGAGGTTATCCTTCGTGACAAAATTCGCTGATTTCACATACATGGGATATTTATGCATTCTGCTGACGCACAGAAAATTCTAATAGTATAATGGTCAGGACACTGTCATATTTGGGCGACACAGCGAACAGATGGTGCGATGGATTTTCAGTGTCTATCATAAGATTCACTTTTTTAAAATTCCTTGTCTTATTTCATATATTTTTTTCTCGTTTTTTAAGATCTTTAAAAATTTCTTAATCTGTATTAAAAAATTATGATGGAACTTTCTACAAGATTGATCTAAAGTTTAGAAAAAGATTTAACATTATCTCAGAAAGGAGCAACATTATCTTTTGATAAAAAATTATCTCATTTACTTATATATAGAGGATGAGTCTTAATCCACATGTACATGTTTTTTGAAGCATATCTTTACACTTCAAAAGACAAATTTAGAATAATATAACTATATTTTCTTATCGAATCTGTAATGAATTATTTTTTTTTTTTTAAATACTCTGTCTATCTTTTGCTGCTGTATTATAATAACTTTCTTCTTTGTTAGCAACAAGCCATTAGTTGCTTTATAATTTATTAAAATAATGTCATTTTGTTACTTATATTTAAAATGGTAAAAGACATAGCTTTACTAAAATGAAAATATCTTTGGGTCATGTAATGTATAAAGATAAATTAATAAGATATTAGACCAGATCATAACATCATATTTCTATTTATGTTTCCTTTTTGTTTCATGTTCTAAATTATTTTTTAAAATAGAGTATTATTCTATTAAAAATAATATGTGTAATTACATTGTAATTTCTTATACTCCCTATAACTGAAATATATGTTATATAAAATCTAAGTATATTTATGAATTTTTTAGTGTCTTTATAACTATGCGATGCTGCAAGCCCAAAATGCAAGCATTACAGTACAGACAAATAAGAAGTTTAAAGAGATCACAGATCTCCTTTAAACCAGAATCTCCTTTTTCTAATGCTGATATTGAGACTGGAATTATATCGCCCATGAGATTGTGGAAACATCTTGGTTTCACCATCATGGTAAATAAATAAGATTAAACAAAATTATTTGACAGAATGAAATATTTCACTTATATGTGCAAAAAAAAAATTAAAAGTTAAAAATAAAGAAATCACTAATTTCCTTCTTTTTCTTTTACTTTAAAACAATTGTTTATAACATTGGAATTTCTTATTTCTTATTCGAAGTACTTCAAGTGAATAATCCATGAATATTTTGTACTTTTATTTCATTAGTTTAGTGGAGTTTCCATAGCGGGTGCTGCAATTTGGGAATATGAACGTATCAGAAGCCAGACATACAGAATAATTCATCGTTATAGACAGTTTCGAGTTAACGTATGTATTGTTTGGAGAAACATTCAGTAGATATTTTAATATATACAATAATGCATCGGTTAGCGAACAGGATGGAGGAACGAGATGGAGATATGGTGGCGGAACTTGACCGAAGGACAGAAGATGTTTGTCCCTATATGTTTTATAAACACGGTCGTATTCTTAGCTTGGCGAGTGCCGGCATTCCAGAAAACAATGTTGCGTTATTTTTGTGCCAATCCGGCTTCCAGTAAGTAATATCAAAGTCTTGAGCAAAAACCGATGCAAAAATTTGTAGCAGTTATTTTGCTTCCAAATTTTTATAAATGTTGATTAGGATAATTTTCATGTAAGGTGTATCATGCTGGTCTATGGTACTCTCCACCTTTTCACATTATTCCATATTCCATCTGGCTGCGAACATGTACGTGTTGCACAACTTCAGCACATTAGCCGTGACAACATTGGGGAAGGAGCAATTCTTAGCTCTGTATTTATCGAGCGGAGTGATTTCTAGCTTCACTAGTTATGTCTACAAAACTATGTTTGGACTACCAGGCCTTTCTCTAGGAGCGGTAATTTTATTTTAGAATAACAAATACTTCATATATTGCAGGTACTCTAAAAGTACATGGTAGTTTCATATTTTTTCGTATATGTCTGTATATATTTTTTATTAAATCTATATATTTTTTCTACATCTAAATTACATCTAAATAAGTTTTGACTTTCAACAGTTATTTTTATTTTAGTCAGGAGCAATTATGAGTGTTCTCGGATTTATTTGCACACAATATCCTGATGTACAACTCAATATCATTTTCCTTCCTATGTTCACATTTACAGCGGGTATGGTAAGTATCCCATCTAAATTTTAATAATGTGAACACAAACAATTATATAATTTTCCGTGATATAATCGTGTTTAATATTTTTTACATAGGCAATCAAAGGAGTAATGACTTTGGATGTCGTTGGTTGCATCTTAGGATGGAAATATTTTGATCATGCTGCGCATTTAGGTGGCGCTTTATTCGGAATGTAAGTTCTTCACATATGTATATATAATTCTTGTGAATTGTCCAATTCGCATTATATTTTAAATTCAAAAAATGAAAAATATCAAATCAGATACTCATTATTTTGATTTTAAGTAATGTTAAAGATAATTTTTCTAAAAAATAATTTCACTATTTGTTAAAAAAATAGTGATATAAATTACATAATTTTTTTCTAAAAATTACAGATTCTGGCAAGCGTGGGGCAGTGCTAACATTTGGCAAAAACGAGAACCCCTTCTAACTTTCTGGCATAGATTCCGAGAACCTCGAAGATCACAATGATATTTTCCCTTTTTCTAGATTTCAATTTATCACGTTGTTTACGGCATATTCTATGCACAATTGTAAAGTTTTGATCGTGCAAGGATAGATTTGTTAAAAAACAAAAATTCAGATATACACTATATATTTTTATTATTTATACTACATTTTTATATGTAATAAAATATAAATTTAACATCCCTTAAAACAATAAGATATAGAAGTTATATTAATATCATCCTTATAAAATTCTGAAAATTGCAGATGTTTGGCGTATTTTTTTAAAGTATTTCAATATAATCTCCATTAAAAGCATAGAAAACAAATCTTGTAAAAATGTAAATTATGATATCAAAATATCAATGTTTTTAACAGTGGAATAATAATCGGGCACAGATTTAACTTTTAAGATATTTCATATGATGTTTGAAGTGATCTTCAATAAATGTAGCTATAAAATAGTAACTGTGATCGTAACCATCCTGAAATCTGAGAGTAAGCGCAATGCTATCCTTATCCTTTGCAGCATTTAGTAGATTGTCTGGTAATAATTGGTCTTTTTTCAAGAACTCGTCCTCCTTGCCCTATAAATTTTCAAATTTTCATTATAAAATTGTGAATCATTCAAATTAAAAGGTTAAAGAAGTTAAATACATTAAAATATATTAAAAATATTCATTATAGACAAAAATAATGATTTTTATTATATAATATGATCTCAAGCAATCGATTGTGCATTTGATTAAAAATTTCATTTATTTAGCCGTTTTTTAGATGACCATCGTGTCGCTCAATTCGATGATTCGAGTAAAGATACACGAGCAGTCTCCCAGTTACCCATATCACAAGCGCGTAATATTTGGTGTGAGACACTGACATGAACCTCCTGATACGAACATATGTGTTAAAAATATAATTAAAAGTTATTAAAACCTGATCGATTAAAACGTCCAAAGGTGGGCCATTATATTTTTTTGCCAGTTCTGTAGCGTCCCAGTCCTTCCATGCTGCATTATCCTCCGATCCTCCCAGGTACCCTGAAAAGGCTTTTTTCCCCCATGGACACAAGATTGGATTGCATATGGGTGCAAAAGCTGAGACTGTCTTGAACTGCCCAGGGTTTTTAAGAGCACAAATCAAAGCGCCATGTCCTCCCATACTAAACAAGAGGAAAAATTTTACAGATTACATTCCAAAATTTCCCTGCATGCCAAAGGATTATTTTTTTATACCTATGACCCATTATGGATTGTCTAGATAGCAAAGTTGGAAATTCTTTATTGATCAAAGTTGGCAATTCTTTGGTAATGTAGCTGTACATCCTGTAGTTCTTTTTCCATGGCTCACACGTCGCGTCCACATAGAATCCTGCACCAGTACCGAAGTCGTAACTATCATCCTCTCCAGGAATATTCAATCCTCTTGGACTAGTATCCGATATGACCAGAAGCACGCCGTAATTCGCAGCGTATTTTTGCGCTCCGGCTTTCTGACTAAAATTAGCCTCCGTACAAGTGAGACCTGATAACCAGTAGATAACCGGTACTGATTCTTTTTCAGCTTGGGGTGGTATGTAAACAGCGAATCTCATTTTGCATCCCAATTCTGCACTGTACAATCACATTTTTTCAAGATGTGTGAAATACTTCAAAATAAATTCAGGAGCAAATCCTTAGGAATTCTTGATAATTATTTTTTATGTATAAATCATATATTTTATATATTTACCTATTGTGTGTATACACCTTCTGCCATCCTCCGAAAATTTTATTACTCTCAACTTCTGTTAATTCAGACATCTGGAAATTATACTGAAATTATATCTTCAGTAAGCTCTTTTTTGAACAGTTGTATAAGAATCTTATTCGCCAACAAACTTTGGCTAAGTAGATTGCGAAGGTTAGACTCAGGTAAGATTAGGTTAGAGAAAGGAATTAAGGAGTTAACTAGACAGATCGTCAATCTTCCTTTAATATTGTTACAAACGCAATTATAATTAACTTTATCGGTATATATAATATAACGATGTTTTTACAATAAAGTTTGAGCAATATTCGTGCAGTAAGACTTAAAAGTTAACAAATGTGCTTAAAAAATTTATTTTGTATAAATACGGGAAATAAAAAAATAAATATATAAAATCTTATATAAGACTACACAAGAACAAAGCAACTTTTGATTTCTCTAAAGATTTTTACCTACTTTATATTTATCTCCAAAATATGCGGACGAAATTTATAAGATTTTGCCTGACCGAGCTGTTTGCAGACTGTTTCAGACTCTTATGTGACGCAATCAGACGCGACGTTATTTATTCTTAATATAAAAAACAGACTAATTCTGAACGTTGATCTTTGAGAACTTTTATGTGCATGTATCCATAACTTGATATGATAATACATTTACTTGATAAGATTACACATAATCATGTTGACTTTTTTGTTGTTGTAAATAAATGGAATAAGAAAAAAGCTATGCCTTAGCAATCACATATAGATGAAGTCTGTTGACAATTCTAATTATTACACTATCGAAATTATTATCACGATTTTTTCCGTGATTGTTGCTTTTCGCGTGCAATAGTGGATCGCTTCGACAAAGCGAGAGATTCTTTGGATGTGGGATCATGCTTTGTAGTTTTCCTTGATGCATTACTTGCTGCTAAAATCAAATGAATATAAATTAGTAATTGTTATTCAGACTTGATGAAAATTAAAAAAATAAATTATCAGAAATTAATCAATAAATTATTTTTTTAAATTTCTAATTGCAATGATGATCTAAAGAAAAGTATGAAGATATTTAAAAGATCCCAATAGTTCTTAATCCTAATACACATACGTTCGTCAAATTGCGGTTCTATCTTAACTACGCTGCCGATGCTTTCCCTCGATGACGTGAAGACGCTCATGCGACTCGTGCTCTTCAAAGGATGATCTATCGAACCTAGGGAACTAGCGCAAGGACTATGAGGCGATCTAATTGATGGAGGAAAACATGGTAACTCGATGTTCTTGGCTATCAGCAATTTCTTAACATAAGCTTCAGCTTCCACATGACGAATCGTGAATTCTGCGATATCTTGGAGAACCAGCGCGTTCTGTTCTTGAAGATCTCGCAGTTCCACTTCTCTCTAGGAAGAAGCTCGAGATAAAATTGTCAAAGGACATGATTTAACAGAACAGATCTTTATCTTTTGTTACCTACCTGTTGCAGAAGCACAGTGTCGTCCCTTTTAGACATGTATAAATTTTGTATATCCTTCTGTATCTTATGAAGGCTTTTGTCAGCTCTGGATATCTTCTCTCTTTGTTCTGCCGTTTGTTTCTCAATACCCGATAAATAACGTTCCTTATTTTCCTTTTCTTCCTTTGCTTTCTCTATATCATCGAGCAATTGAGTATGATCATTCTGTGCTTTCTGTCCGATAAAATTGAAATATTAATTCTTTATATTTTATGGCTGTTAATAAAACTTATCCATTACGTTTGGCTTAATATTTTGCTAAATATTTAATACATGCATTATTCGCAACAGAATAATAGAGATCTTTTATGATATAAAAATAATACACAATTGAAATATAATTTTCGTAGCTTTTACTTTTCAGATTTTTTTATTGTGTCATTATATGTGTCATTCCTTTGATCAAACGCATATAGCTTCTCTTTCTCAGTACCCGGATAAATATCGTTTTATCTTTTTTTATTATATCGATTTTTTTAGTATAAAAAAGTATATAAAAACTCTTAGGCATGCGAAAGTACCTGTAATTCATCGAACAATCGCTGCAGTTGCGTCTGTTTTTGCAGTAACTCTTGTCGTGCATTATGCATCTGCTCGTCCAGCCTCCTCTGTTCCGTCTTCTCAGGTCCATCTTGGTCAACCGCGCTTATACTGTCTCTGTACTTGTCATTACATACATTTACCACTCGCAGCGTGTTCTCCATGCTACGTATTTCCTGTTCGGTTCGTCTGATTGCTTCATCCAACTTGTCACCTTGTTCTCGCAACATGTATCGCTCTTGAGCGCTCTGTATCTTTAGATATGCGGTGCTCATTGGCGTGCCATCCGGAGTAGCACCCATCATCGCGACACCGCTGTCATATCGCGCCTGCAATTGTCGTATCCTGCTTTTTCTCTCGGTAATAGCAGTGCGCAGCTCCGAGCACTCGTTGCTGGCGACTCTCTTCTGCACGGCAAGCGCCTCTTTCTGCGCTGCAATCTCTGTTGTGCGTTCCTTAAGCGCCTGTGAGCAAAAGTGAATAAATAGAATATGTCAAATAGAAGTGACTTGACTTTGCAATTTATCATCATACCGAATACAATCAATTTCCTGTTATAAAATCTTCTATTATTAGACTGTTGAATGTTAGAAAAATGTGTAACTTCTTGTCAATCTTATTAATTCTAACGAAGTAAGTTAGGAAATAACTCACAGCTTCGAGATGAAGACGATACTTCTCCAAATCGTAAACTTTATCACTCATGTTCGACGTTATTCGCTCGAGTTGCGATACCCGAAGGCGCATTATATTTTCTTCCACTTGTCTTTCCTCATTCTGAGCCTGCGCGATTTTTAGTCGCTTCTCGCCCCCATCTAACAGCAACAATAAATCCTGCTTTTTGCTCCTTAACCGTTCGAGTTCGTCATTTTCGTTCGATAAACAACTAGATACTTTTTTCATATCGTGCTGCAAGTGAAAGCCAGAAATAAAAAATATCAAAAATATTTTCTTCGATCAAGTTTTACTCGACTAAATTTTTTTTTTTTTAAATTTTCTTACTTGTCAATCTTATCTTCCTTTTCTTAGATGAATGGAATTTTTTTCAAAAGATATAAAATATAATAGGCCTTACCTCCAAACTGACAATCTGATTTTGCAACAATTTAGATGTAGCAGTTTTCTCTTTCAGCACAGCTTGCAACTCCTCGATTCTCGTCTGCTTCCTTTCGGCTTCATTCTTATCGCGCTCGTGTCCTCTAATCCGTTCGAGCTTCATCTCGCACTTTTGTAGATTGAAGTCCACTTGATAAAGGGCCTCTTTTTTTTCCCCTAGAAGTTTGTTCTCCTTCGTGAGCAAGGCATTGAGCAGATCAACTTTCTTGTGTTCGCCCAGCATTTCCATCTGTAGAATCTTTCTTTCATTCTCCAATTCTACAATTCTCTTCGTTGCACGTAAAATCGCGGCTTGCAGTCGATTCAATTCCTTAACGATCGCGGATTTTCGTTTCTCGTCGTGCTGGAATCAATAACTTGTTATAACTATTACTCTTTTCAAGACAATTTTTATTATATTAAAATCGATTTTTTTTAAATGTTTTGTTAGCAACACAAGAAAATTGAGTTTTCTTCGTAATAGGAATGTATAAGAGAAGTACACACGCGCGCGCGCGCGCGCACGCACACACACACACACACACACACACACACACACACACACACACACACACACACAATAATAGTTGAATATATAATAGAAATATACTTCGATCATTTTCTCTAAACGCTTCGTTCTCTCCTCAACATTTAACTTTTGACTCTCAATTTCTTCCAAAGTCAACATTAAATCGTTGATTCTCTTCTTGCAATCATCCACCTTTATATGTTTATTCTCGATCTCGATTCTTTTGTGCTTTGTATTGGCTCGGATTTGCTGCACACGACGTGCTAAGTCTCCTACTAATTTCTTTTGGGTGTGAAGCTGTCTCGATAATTATCGACAAATCATTCAGTAAAATTTAAAGTAAGATAGTCCATAACAGTTATATTTTAATTAACACGTAATAATTTACAAAATTAGATTTATAATTTTATAGAATATAATCAAAATTTTTTTTCTATTACCCCCCCTCTTCACCTCGATATCGTAGATATCAATCGTCTCTGTGATTTTGCGCTGTTTTTCTTGAACTACACCAAGTTCCTTCTCCGAATGTTTAATCAACTGTTCGAGCTGCTTGTTGTTTATAACTTGATCCTTCAAAAATTGCTCTGCTTCTTCGAGATTGTTCTTTTTCTCCCTGCCGATCTCTCGCAATGTTTCAATTTCCTGCGACAATTTGTATCATATATCGATGCAAAATTGGAGAAAAACATTATTCGTATTAATTATACATTACTTATATTATTCATACTCTTAGGCTATTCTGTATTTCGTTGTCCCTCTGACGCAGAACGTTGACGCTTTGTGTCCATTGATTTATCATCTGTCTACGTTCTTTTAACGCTTCCATGTACAGTTTTGCTGTACGGTCCAGAACAATCTCCATCTCTTGTACCTCGCCGACACTTTTGACAATAGCTTGACGATAAATCTCAAGTTCTATGCTGAGTTTCTGCCGTTTTTGCTCCAATTCCTAAAAAACCAAATTGTACTTTATAATTGTGTCACATGGCTGTTAAAACTTCTCAACTTCCATACAGAAAAATCTGGCCTTTTATTTCTTTGTATTATCATTAAAAATCAACTTTATATATTTTTTTAACTTTTGAATATAAAATAGCATCTAGCATTTATATTATACAAACATTATACAGAGAATGCTAAACAATTTTGAATCTTAGAACTTGTCAAAACAATTATATGAATCAATATAGATAAATTGAATTTGATCTAAATTAAATATAAATATTTAAGAAAGGTCTTGTAAACAATTTTTTAAAATTTCTAATCTATTTTTAAATAATTTAAAATAATATTTCTCTGAAATATTTCTCTGAATTCTATATTTTTCTCTAATACAAAAAATAAAGTAAAAAAATAAAGTCAAATCTATCTACATTATCTCAAATCAACTAGAATAATTTCTTCTAATGTTTCTCTAAAAATATTTATACATTTCTGGCATTTTTTGACACGTCTTTATCATACGCTGTAATAGCCAATATACCTTGTATTTCTGCATATCTTGCTTCATGTAATCCTCTATCAATTGATTATCTTCATCCTTCTGCGCAAGCATCTCTTCCCACTTGCGTAAACTATCTTCATCAAACTGGACTATCTGTTTCGTCTCAACTAGTTTCTTCGTCATCCTAACTAACTCCTTCTCCACGTTTGATACCCTGTTATTTACATCTGCCCATTCCTTCTCGAAATCGCGCGCCTCTTGGCGCAGCGACGACTCGGTGTTGCCGCTCAATCGATACAGATGATCCTCTGTCTCTAGCTGGATCGAATGCTCAGTGAGCAATTTCTGATTAAAACCATGTCGCGCGGCCAAATCGCCGGCGTGTTTCCGCATCATCTTCAATCGTTCTTCGAGACTCTCCAACTTTGCATTTAACGAGACCTTATGCTTCGTCTTTCTAGCAACCTGTCCGAACAATATAAATGTCTAGAATATTAATGACTTCTTTTAAGTTATTTTTTTAATCAAATTAACTTTGATTCATTATCGTGTAATGTAATAATTATTTTTTCTTATATTTCTATATATAAAATCTCTTATATTTCTATATATAATCTACAAAACATCCTTGAAAATAATTCTTGCTTAGCAATTATGCAAATCAAAGTCAAGTTGTCTCAGGACAAAATCTTTACTTGCTATTAAAAGTTGATGTTATCGTTATTTTATAATTTAATTTTTATTAAATCATAATCGATTTTCTATTCTAATAAAAAGAAGAATGACCTTAGCAAATTTACTTTGCACATTTGCTCATCATTTAAAGTATTTTATATTATTGTGTTTTCGTACATTGGAGAGCAACAGTCAATTTTCTTAGGCTAAGAAAAAAATTACTCTCCTAAAAGTGACTTCGACCAAGTTCCAACTAATTTAAAGCGGCGATTAACTCAAGTAATAATATTTTGTTAGCAGAAAGAATTAACAATTTTTCATTTGTGACATATGAAAAGAAAGATAGATTAAGAATAACGAATTATAAAAATTTTGCTGCAAGCAATTCTGCCGGTCGAATTAATCGCTAATCGAGTTAATTGAAATCCAGTCGAAAGTCAATCAAATCGAATCGCGTCTTTACTTCTTCCTCCAGACGTTTGTTCTCCTCGTTAGCTACAGGAATTCGGAAGCCGTCCTGCCATCCCAGCTGGCTCAGAATCACGTCTATGTTATTCGTCGCCATGTGTCGAGATATCGCTAATCATTCGTGATAATTTATGACCAATTTATGACAGCCCGGCTGTGACTGCTGCGGTCCTGAAGTCTTTGACGCGGCAGCGTTTGTATTTGGTAGCTATAGTAACTGACGGCACATGCGCAAGACGATGGAATCTATCTTTGAATCGGCAAAAATAATTAAATAGAAGTAAGAATAGAGAGAGTTGTCTATATTTTACATCAGAGAATTACGCTTACATAAAAATCTCTTTCTATAAAAATATTAATTACATTGTCTTACTCTTTTGCACATTTAAATTTACCTGAAATATTTCAAGTCATAATTTCGCAAGCTCCCTGATGAAAATGATTTTTCGCAGCATTCTTCATATACTTTTCAGAATTTTTATGTAATTTCATAAATTTTTAGAAAATTTCTCAAATTTTTATGTACGAATTGGAACACTTTTCAGAAGTACTGAGAAGTCTACATCTTTTCTAGAGTCTTCATATGAATTTTGAAATATTCAAAGATTTCTAAGATTTCTTCTCATAATTTCAAGAGAAAACTCATAAAATTATAATCACCTATATAAGGCTCAAAGGAACTGATATATACATATTTTTAGATAGATCAGATAAGAATAGATTAGATAGATTAGATAAGAAAATAAATAATAAAATTTTATTTTACAGTTCTAAATGCGCAGCCGCACACACGGCTTTAGCGGAAAGGAAAGGGTTACGAACGTGCCTTGAGACGCAAGAGCGACACTGGCGCCATCTGGCGGCACGGCGGGCGAGGCAGCTTCTCGGCCGACAGCGCGTATCTACGGCCGCCGTGTGCATAATACATCACTCCGGCATTCCTGATACGTGTCCGTCCGTCGCCGTGCACGATCCCCCCGTGTGTGTGTCCCCGCCTGTGTTGTTAGCCGCTGTACGCGCACGGCATACATTACGAAATCTATATGGAGATTGTCCGTCATCACCGCGTCTCGCTGGTGGGATCTCCTCTCGTTCGTGTGTTCGCGTAAAGGGCGCCCGGCCGGTCGGCGCGCCTCGCCGTTCAGGGACGGTCAAACATGCGTCGGGGACGGCAGTTGCTCTGTTTTCTGGCGCTCGGCCTCCTCGCGCCGTCGGCTCGCGCCGACGAGCACACTCACATCG
Source organism: Cephalotes varians (assembly GCA_037157785.1). NCBI lineage: Eukaryota > Metazoa > Arthropoda > Insecta > Hymenoptera > Formicidae > Cephalotes > Cephalotes varians. The sequence goes on from JANQDE010000125.1 coordinate 244,023, forward strand.
TGAGTACACCCTGGGCTACGCTGACGACACCGTGACCGTCGCTCCGGCGCGGAATGTCGAGTTGCCGCGATCTGCTGTTGGCATTTAAAGGCCAAATGTCGCACTACGGATACTCTTTATGTTACCTTTCTCCCTCTCTCATTCCCCATCTCTCTGTCGCTGTCCGCTCGCACTTCGTTGCCGCATCGAGACGAATTCGACGATATTGGCTCTACTTGATATGTATTAGAAAAATCTGTTTCATCGCGCCTAAGTGCCGTCGATGGAGCGTTCGTCTCGATTCCGCAACGTAGCTCTATTTCAATTGTGTTGCATTCTTTACCTTTATATAATGTTATGATTCAAAACATGATCAGCTGGACGGTGAGTTAATCTTAATGATGGACATGTTTTCAGTACGAGGATGGCGACGAAGTTGTACTATGGATGAGCACCGTAGGGCCATATCACAATCGTCAGGAGACATATTCCTATTATTCCCTACCCTTTTGTACAGGCACCAAGAATGTGATAAATCATTATCACGAGACCCTGGCAGAAGCCTTGCAGGGCATTGAACTGAAATTTAGTGGCTTAGATATCGAATTCAAAGGTACTTATGATCAGTGTACATTTATATCACTTGTATCGTTATCAATTATATTTATAATTGATGATGATGCAACATATAATTGTTCAGGCAGTATCGTTCAATCAAGAATATTAAAAGCACAAAATCATGAAAGTTTAATGGGATGTTTTAGAGGATATCTCGAAGACAGAATACTGCCAGATAAGTTTAAATGAAGAGAGTCAAAAGGCGTTTGCGTATGCAATAAAGAATCAGTATTGGTATCAAATGTACATCGACGATTTACCAATATGGGGTAATTAACATGAATGCTTCTCATTGCAAATATCAAAGTTCAAGAATCTGTTATAATATTTAAATTGTTATATTGCAGGTGTTGTAGGAGAAATGGAAAATAATGATGGAGTTGCAGTATCAGATTCCTATTACATTTGGGCGCATAAAAAGTTTGATATCGGATACAACGGTAAGCAAATAGTGGATGTTAATCTGACCAGTGACAACAGGGTGAAGCTGGTGCAAGGCGCGCGTATACCTTTTAGCTATGAAGTTAATTGGAAGAAGAGTAATATCAAATTTGAGGACAGATTCGACAAATATCTGGATCCTAACTTCTTTCAGCATAGAGTAAGTTCTTATATTCTTGAATTAACGAACACAAAATAAAAATAACAGTATATAATTGCACTTGTATAAATTACAAATCTTTTCTTTTTCAGATACACTGGTTTAGCATCTTCAACAGCTTCATGATGGTGATTTTCCTCGTTGGGCTTGTTTCAATGATTTTGATGCGCACTTTGAGAAAAGATTATGCTAGATATAGCAGAGACGAGGAGATGGATGATATGGAGAGGGATTTGGGCGATGAATACGGTTGGAAACAGGTACACGGAGACGTGTTTAGGCCTGCGAGTCATGCCATGCTATTCTCAGCTCTTATAGGCGCAGGCTATCAGGTACGTACATCATCTCTATATCTTAATATCTTAAGAAATAAAAAAATTGTAAGTAGCTGCATTTTTGCATAAAGGTCACAGTAGTGGTGTTGAGCGTAATTATCTTCGCTATCTTGGGCGAACTTTATACGGAACGCGGTTCGATGTTATCAACAGCAATATTTGTATATGCCGCCACATCGCCCATCAATGGTTACGCAGGTGGTGGATTGTATGCGCGGATGGGGGGACGCGTGTGGATCAAACAGATGATCCTCAGCGCTTTTATGCTGCCGCTCATGGTTTGCGGCACCGCTTTCTTTATCAATTTCATCGCCATGTATTACCATGCCAGCAGAGCGATACCTTTCGGATCTATGGTTTGTAACTATATATTCAAATTTGATTGTTCCCGCAACTTTTGCAACTAATTCATGTCAATTGTAGGTTGCGGTGACGTGTATCTGCATATTTGTGATATTACCGCTGACGCTGGTAGGTACTATTCTAGGCCGTAATCTTGCTGGGACACCGGACGCTCCGTGTCGAGTAAACGCAGTGCCTCGACCAATACCCGAGAAGAAATGGTTCATGGAACCATTAGTGATTATAATGCTCGGCGGAATCTTACCTTTCGGTTCGATCTTTATTGAGATGTATGAAGTCACTTTATTGATATTTTAAGTTATTCATTTAATAATCATTCGTTACATTTATCGACGCTTTCAGGTACTTCGTCTTTACCTCATTCTGGGCGTACAAGATCTACTATGTTTATGGTTTTATGTTATTAGTATTCGTTATTCTCATGATAGTGACTGTATGCGTCACTATCGTATGTACATATTTCTTGCTGAATGCCGAAGACTATCGATGGTAAGTTCGCATCGTGTATATCTTTTTCTTTCGTATAACGCGAATATCATCCGCAGGCAGTGGACGAGCTTTCTTGCAGCGGCTTCGACAGCCGGTTACGTCTACATTTATTCCTTTTACTACTTCTTTTTCAAAACTAAGTAAGTAGATACATACTTCTTATGGCAAGCAACTTAATCGCAAATTATTTGAAATTCCATTTACATTCGTTTGATGTTTCGTTTTTGCAGAATGTACGGTCTCTTCCAAACGGCATTTTATTTCGGCTACATGGCATTGTTCAGCTTGGCCCTGGGTATCATGTGCGGCACGGTCGGATATATCGGCACTAATGCATTCGTGCGAAAGATATATTCCACGGTCAAAATAGACTAAATTACTGATTAAAGCATCGAATCGTGGATTGTACAATGTAATTCCTGAAACTGCGCGCGCGACACTCGTTGCTCTCGATGAGATGAAGTGTATACTTCATTTGTCCAAAGCAGATATCCGTCACATCGTTCGAGAGTGCGATTCTTGTTTTTCAGCTTGTGGTCGACTTAATTAATGCTCTAGAAGCACATGATGTGTGTCCTTCAATGTATTATTATTCTTCCAACAGAATTCACGTCATGCATCTACCATTAGATATTCGAACGATGTCTTCATCTCGCATCCGTTTCTTTTTCTTTCCAGTCGTTTCGATGCAAGTAAAAGATGCTGCAAACGGATCCTATTATACTAGTACACGTGCGTGTGTCGCAAATGCAGTCACCTGTCAATAATAAAATAATTGTAAGTGTTAGAGTCGAATTCTGTATGAGTCCGAGCTATTATATGAACAAAACTTCCGCAATCGTGTAAATTACGTGTAAAACGTTGTTCTCATACATTTTTATGATCCAGGTATGCCACTAAAAAGAATTGTAATAATCAATATATATATATATATATATATATATTTATATATTTAATAATATATATATATATATTTATAAAATATACATAATTGCACGGTCGCGATCGTTCTTTATCACATGTATACATCTAGCTGTCTCGCTTGCGAACGGCACAGAAAATTAATTGAATCGTACAAAAATCAAGAATTCTCGATTTGCTTTCTATTTAGAGATTTCAGCTCGGGCAATGAAGCATAAAAAATTATGACGTGAAACAATTTTTTCTGATTTTTAAAAACGCAAAGTAGAATATTGCAATACTGAAAATTGTAATAAATTACGATAAATTAGATGTGAGAGAATATTAGTTGCATAATTTATTAAATTCATATAGTTTTACGAAATTTTTCCGTTGATACGCAAACTGTACATCGGAATAATTATAATTTAGATCATATTGTAATTGTCGAGTCGATTTATCGATTTCATTATTAACGGAAAGCCCTTGTCGTTAAGCTAAATGGTTCGGAGTAAGGAACAGAAATCCGACAATGCCGATGCAAGATCTTGTTTGCGGTACAATGTCGCATGGATTATGATCTCGTCCGCATTGTCCTTTCTTCACACATTTAAATTTCCGTCTTTAGGATTCGCAAATGAGTCCACGCTCACGATTCTCTTCCGCGGGCGGGCAATCGCCCGTATCACACAAATTGATCGCCGTCACGAGAAGTTAATTCCGTAAACATAATTAGAAATAGGTACTCGAGTAAGAGATATAACGATGAGAGTATTACGTTTCAGTGATTTTACCGAGATACTAACGATGGTGGGAGTCTTCGAAAATAAACGATTTGTTGTTAGATGTAGCGAATATGAAAAAAATATAAAATTTCTACGTATACAACAAGTATCGTAGCTTCGCTTCTTTCCTTGTGCTCCGACGAGTTCGCTGGAATTCTACGTGTTTTTCGATGTGAAGAGAACAATATTTTGTATGTTTTCGTATTGGACAGATTTTACAAAACTTTGATGTGTATCCATCTCTGGAGTTATTTAAATCGGATAAAAGATGATCTTGCTTGTAATCACCATTTTAATAAGCATTAAACCAACGTATGCTTTCACGAAGAATACGGCAAGCATATGTTTTATTTTATTTTTTTCACTTGCACGTTCAAAATATTAGAAATTATTAACTATTTTAATTCTAAAGTAACGAATTATATTTTAAAAGTAGTTTTGCTCTCATATATTTAAAAAAAATCAAAATTTTATAATCAATATTTTAATTTATTTCAATGTTTTAATTAGTTACAAAGTAAAACAATTTTAATGGTAATACATCTCACTCTGGTATATTAAAAGAATCAAAATTTTAATCAGTGTTTCAATTAATTCCAAAATAAAACGAATTATTCTAACAGTAACAATATCTCGTTCCCGTATATTAAAAAATTAAAAATTTTAATTAATAAAACAAATTATTTTAATGTGTAAAATAGTTACAAAATAAAACAATTTTAATGATAATAATACATCTCACTCTGGTATATTAAAARAATCAAAAYTTTAAKCARTRTTTCAATTAATTCYMAAATAAAACGAATTATTCTAACAGTAACAATATCTCGTTCCCGTATATTAAAAAATTAAAAATTTTAATTAATAAAAAATTATTTTAACTTGTAATGATCTCACTCTCATATATTAAAAAAATCAAAATTTTAATCACTACTTCAATTCTAAAGTGAAGCAATTTATTTTAATATTTAGTCACGATGCAATACATCTCGCTCTGTATTAAAAAATTAAATTTTCCCGCCGCTGCTATGGCGGGTGCTACCCTTTTTTCGATTCAAACGAATGTTTGATATTTCTTTTCTTTTTTTACTTTTGGGTTCACTATTTTTTTACATTTACATAATTACACTCGAGAATAAATATCACGATTGTCGTCGAGGGGAAGCAACGTCACGGAGAACTCGAGTGCGAGGAACTCGTTCAGTCGACTGCGGTGGTGACAGTGTGGCACGAGGGGGCGAGCTGTCGCGCAACTTCACGTGTCACACGGCGCACACGTTGGCGAACGTCGTGGAGCACGTAACGCAACGCGCGCGTACGCATCTCGCGGAGACGCCGGATACGCATCGTACGTACGCATACGGTGTTGGACACACTCAGCTCGACTCTCCCGCCGTACTCTTGCCGAGGGAATCGGACAGGCGAGAACGATGGCGCCGAAGCAACGGATGCGCATCGCGAACGAGAAGGCGACGAAGAATATCACGCTACGCGGAAACGTCCCCAAGTCGTCGGTGAGTCCTTGCCGTCGAATCCTCCGGATCGGCTTCCGGGAGCGGTCTCGCAACTGTCGGAACGTAAAGTCGCGCGAATTGTGAATTTGCCGTCGAAATCTGGATCTTTTGACAGGAAAATTTTCACGGACGTTTGTTGTATTTCGACGTTTGAAACGATGACATATGGTCGAGGGTCAAAAGAAATAGAAAGACTCGATGTAGAAAAATCGCGACGATTCGATTCGACCGTCTGTCTCACCGCGAGAATATGCTACGTAAGTCCGAAGTATTGAGGTTATAGACGTTTATCCCTGACAGATCGCTGTCAAATGACATTGGACGTTTCGTTCGATTGCAAATCGCCGAAATCGTCTGTTCCGTCGGTTACCCAGCGTCTCGCGACGAACGGTTTACCTCGCAGCGAAAAAAATCTTGCATCTGTCAACAGACGGAATCTGCCATATGTGAAACTAAGAATGTGAAACTTTTACGTTAAGACGTGTCAAACGTTGAATTAATATCGACAAACGTCTTTGTCGCAACGTTTCGCAATGTCGCAAGATAATCGCTGAAAAATAGTCAGTCATGTTTATCCAAATGTGTCTGTTTACTCACAGTCGCGCTGGCGTGTATGCGTTCCATCTGTTACCTGATATTTATGTCTGTAGCTAAACAGGAAACTTTTGTTACGATAGAAATCGCAAGAAGAAGGATCTCCGGTTGGACCTTGGCTCTTAGCTCTGTTTCTCTTTGTTGTTTGTGGATCTGGTAAGTATTCGTGTAATAATTTAGGTCATCAATTTGAAATGGAACTTCCATTCTTGACATCTGGGAGCAAACACTCTATCTATACTTAGTGTTACCTCTATAGTCTTTATTCTATTATAATGAAATGTACATAAACTAAAAAAACATACTAAAAAAATATTTTTATTCTACGACAGTAGCAAATGTGACATAACGGAAGTAGAGAAGATGCTAAGTATGGATGTAAAATATGCTGAGGATAGGAAAATTTGATCCTAATTTTACATGCAATTTGTTCATAGTATATTTCATAGTATATTTGTTCATAGTATTATATTTTGTAAACTTGTTCTTTTTCTTTAAGTTCGTTTTATTTATATCAGGATCTGTATTTTTCATTCCGTAAGCACTCTTCAATTGAAAAATGATATTGTTTGTTACAGCCGTGTTTCAAATCATCCAGAGTATTAGAATGGCCTGAAAATGAGAGGGAAGGCACTACTGTTTATCTTCATACAACACATCATTTACAATTCGTCGATATGCGAAAGAGACTGACAAATCGTTTTAATATAGATTATAAAGAAGATCGGAGATTACGGGAAACAGCATGGCAAAATTTAGACAGTAGCTGAAAAATTATTTTCCTTTTGCAGAAGAAGCTCAAAGATTTATTTATAATACTTAGCATTTATAAGCGTTTAACTTAATTGCGCTACACATAGACGAAGGGAGAATGCTCGAATGTACAAAATAAACGCTGTCCGAAGAACAGTTTAAACCTAACGAATCAGGAAAGAGAAAATTGAATAATTTTGTTTATATTTAATTCTTTATTCTATTTCGACATTAACGTTTTCGTCAACAGTTATTTATACTGTTTTCAAATGTATTCTTTCGTCTATGTGTATGTAGTAAATAATTGTATATATACACAAATGATTTATCATGCAGATTTCTCCTCAAGCAGATCTGCCCAATTAGTAGCATGTAAAAAAATTCAACTTTGATGATTGGACAGATCTGTTTTAAAGCATTCCACTGTAAGCAGTTGGTAGCGTTTTGTTATAATGACCTTGATATGATGCTTATGCATTATAAGCAACACATGCGGTCATTATATACATATACAAATATATATTATATATCTCAAAGAATGATTTGTCTATATGAAATATTTGCTACTGACAGTGCACACATTGTCTCTTTTAATAAAATATATTATCAATAAAGATATATATTGTTTTACATGAGACATGTTTAAAGCAATTGTTTCTCCAAAACAGTATTCATCCATCCGATTAAGAGCCCATTGCGATTTGTTTTTCACTCCGAAAAGAAAATGCGTTTATCTTGTATTCGTTATAATTGTCGAATGTTTCAAATTCAGTTGCGTAAACATTGCGTTTTGCCCAGTTTGCTTCTTGTTCTTCGCTAATTTTTTTCAAGCATCTTCAAGATATAATCTGATTTTTTTATACAATTTAATACTGAAGTGACGGAATTACCGACATTACATATTCGAGCTTTCTTCAAATTGGCTTTATGGAATTAAAAATTTTTTACGTGTTTAAAGTATACATACGAATAAATCGCGCAATATATGCAACTTAAGCTTAAGAATGAAAAAAAATTAAAAATTATTTTGTTATTGTTTATTATATACATAATTACACACACACACACACACACACACACACATCTAAACGAAAGAAAAAAGAAACGCTTTTGAAGAATAATTTTTTTTAAATTAAAAAAATTAAAAATTATATTATACATGTATAATATAATTTTTAATTTTTTTAATTTAAATTTTTTATTTTTTTAAATTATATTAATAAAAATTTTTTATTTTATTAATTCTTTTTTTAATAAAAAATTAAAATTTAGTTATAATATATTTTATATATTTATATATAAAATTTTTAATTTTTAAAATTTTTTAAGTTTTTATTAAAAAAAAAGAATTATTTTTCAAGAGTGTTTCTTTTCTCTTTCGTTTAGTCGTTTGTTCATACTCGTTTAGTCGTTTGTTCATACTTTACTTTGAAATTGAGAATCCGTTGCTATCCATTGATCTTGAATACAAATTCATCAAAAACTCTTTATGATCTCTGTTGTTCCTTGCTTTATAATGGGTGTTCTCCATTTAGTGACACGAGTCGGCACAATATCGTTCTATCTTTTTTGGCATTTAATAAGTAACAAAGACAGAACGATACTTGTGTCTCCAAATGGAAAGCACCCATTAATAACGTCTGATTCTGTTCTGACTCAATCGGATCAAAATCCGTAAAAGAATTTATTGAGTTTTCTATTCGTTTCGTCAATCGGTATTCGTGTTTTGTTTGCAAGTGTTGTTAAAAAAAAATGCTAATCTCATAATTATTTTGGAACAATTATTACATCTTGCTCAATATTCACGTTTTATATAAGAACTAATACGTATGAACTAACATTGATTGTCGTGGATATGTGTGTATGTGTGTGTGTGTTCTCGCGCGATTTAATTGTAAACATAAATGTAAAAAAGTTTTCAATTCTGTAAAGCTAATCTGAAGAAAATTGGAATCTATAATGTCGGTAATTTCGTCACTCCAGCATTCCTTTAGATCTTTTTCTTTTATAAATTTCATAAATTGATATAGTCGTCTGCATCGTATTTATTACCATTAACGGATAATTTTTGAATGTTTCCAGTTAAACTGTGTATACATTACGTTTTATCCATTTTGCTTCTCAAAATTATTTTTTGTCAAGCGTTTTCAAAATATAATTTTCGATTTTTTATATAAGTAGTTTAAATCTTTCTCTTTTATAAATTGTACAAGAAATCGATTTTAAAACTATTGTATTCATTGTCGCTAACGGATAACTTCTGAATGTTTTAAATTAAATTGTATATATATATTGCGTTTTTATCCATTTTGCTTCTCAAAATTATTTTTTGTCAAACGTTTGTAAAATATAATCATTGACTTTTTTGTATAATATAAATAGTTTAAATCTTTATCTTTTATACAAATGTAAAATAAATTGACTTTACATCATGTTATCACTAACTGATATTTTAAATTCACTCCTAAGTACTTCAAATTCAATTGTGTAAACATTGCTTCATTTATTTTGCTCTTCAAAATTATTTTTCTCTTAAACATTTTTTAAATATATAATTTTGATTATTTTGTATGATGTATTTTTTTGTATGATATATATATATAAATAATTTAAATAATAATTGCAAAATAAACCGAGATTTTACAATTATTATAAGTTAGTAGAGTAGAGAATAAGTTGTTCTAAAATGGCGCCATTCCTAGTTGATCTCTTCAATGGACAGATGGCTGTTTTTCTTCCTTTTTTACTCTTCATGACCATCTGTTCTTCCGATGAACACAGCGCAGAACAAATCGAACAGATGCTATTGCGCGTGTGGGGATAAACGGTTGCGTTTGTTTTCAAATGTCGAACAAACCGGCGAGGTTATTCCGCGCCTATGTCAATTAGAGATCGAGAGGATTGCGCGGACCTACAAAATAACTGAAAGTGAAAATCACGAGGGATTGATTGTAGATATTGACACAATTACAAAATGTCCAACATATTTAATTTATTGGGTGGACTCGCCGAGTCTGATGGAGGTGAGCAAAACGTGTTTCTATGATTACAGTTTTTTTTTATATCGCGTAATATATATTGTATCTTTGATACATATTTCTGTTTTGGATATATAAATTTTAAATAAATTAGATTAAAAATCTTTGGCATAAAAAAGATGATACGAGAATAATTATAGACTGAACATTTTAAATTGAGCAATTATCTTGATTTGAATAAGAAAGATAGAAAAGAAAAATATTTTACTGTAATACATAAAAAAATATGTTAGGAAGTGTTGTAAATAAGTTAAAATAAATGGAAAATGTGTATAATTTGTTTCTAGGTCAAGTAAAGCCTATGGCCCGATCTAAAACATCTCACGAGATTAGATTAAATTCCCTTAAGACAATGGGAGGCACGAAACCAAAGGGACTATCAATAAGATCTAACTCTGATATGAATACATCTAGCATACAGTCAACCAAGAAAAGTATGCATGATAAAGGACAGGATTGTTTAAAGTTGAAAGTAACACAGGTAGATAGTCATGGACGTCCAATATCTCCAGGAAAGGAAACACCAGTCAAGGTAGTAAAATATTTGATAATATATTTTCAGTATATTTTTATATATTAAAAACATAATATATGTTACGTACAATTTATGAACTTTCTTTTTAATCTTAAAGAATTTTTTGAAGAGACTAAAGGTTTTTAGTCTTTGTTAGCTGGAAATTATTGGAAGTATTTCTTTTCTTCTTATAGAAACTAACTGCGCAGTCATTTAAGTCTAAAGAATGTGCTCTGAAGGAAGATACTTCAACTAATAAAGGTACAAAAAAGCAATTGAACAATGATGTTTTCAAAAAGCCTTTGCTCCCTAAAAAGAATATCAAGAAACTTCCAAAACCAGAAAAATTGGCACACTGGTATGATGACCAACATGATTTTGGTATGTGAACAATTATCCTTATTTTATAAAGAAATACATAATTTGTAATTTAACTGTGCTATTCCATGATGACATGCTATGTCATAAATTAATTTTTTGTATAGATTACGGATATATTGAGGCTGTAGAAAAAAAATTTAAAGATCTGCTTTCTAAGGAGAAAGAAAACATAAAGCCTTGTGAAGAGAATGTACTTGTATCAGGTAAAGTTTAGTGTTATGTTAGTATTTATAAGTTTGCTTATCAACTATTTGTTTTTTCTAGACTCAGAAACCTTGCACTTGCCAGATATCCCGAAACTTACTTTTGATAAAACTCTCGATGAAGAATACAAGAAACTTTTATCTCCCAACTTATCCGAAGTATCTGATATATCTGATGATGAAAATCTGTAATGATAGCTATAATAAGAATTATTTTATTGTAATTTCATAATTTCTTGTGGATATTTAAAACTCTAATGTTATAATAATTTATTTTCTGTAACTGATATATATTTTTGTATTGATAAATGTCGTTAGAGCACTATAATAATTAAGTGCTCATTAAGTTACTCTAAGTCAATAAAAAAAGAGATTTGACATAAAATATAGTTTTTACTATGATATTTTACAATATAAAGATGACATACAATTTTACAATATAAAGGTGACATACAATTTATGTGCTTTTTGGGTTTTCATTTACTCTGAATCATTTTGATTATCAAATGTTTTTTTATTAATAGGGTAATATTTTAAAATAATTAAATTGTAAATTTATATATGAATAAATTATTCATTTGTAAATGACATTTTTTGTTTTAGCTTTTATGTGTATAACAATGTAGTTATCTGTGTGAATATAAAATATTATCATACTAATCTTTGACTGTCAAAAATGTCGAACAAATGTTTTATCATGATAGCGGGAACTATGGATAATTTATCATTTCATTACGCATGTTTCATTGCTATAAATCTTTCCACGTTATTACCGAATTTCCACTTTAAAAAGATTTGTAAAGACGTCACCGAATGGGAGGTACAAAATCTTCGCTTTTAATTTAATTTCTTATAATATTATTGAGTTTGAGCTCCAATCATTTTTAGCCTTGGGTTCGTGCAATTTGCAAATTGCATGGCTGGGAACATACAAAACCTCCCTTGATATGGAAGCAATGCGGAACAAGTGGTGCTAAAGTCACTTATATAGGTGATATTGACAAATTTCGCGGACTCTTGCTTGAATATTATAACATACGTTTCGATCTTACAAGAGAGGAATTGGAAATGTTAAAAACTGATCTATTGCGCGTAAGCACAATATTGAGAGAAAAAACACGTTAATTCGTACGGTTAATAATTCTTATATTTTTGTATTCTCCTTACGCAGGCACACGAAATAGAACAAAAAATTGGTTGTTTGGAGGTACAGAGCGAATATCGCCGTGTGACTATCATAGGTGCCGGTAGATCACTATGCTTTGATTTGATTCCTCAATTGATGGCAATAAAGGAGTTACGTTTGTCACGCGGGATTGTGTTTAGTTTGTATGATAAGCCAGAAAATTTTTCTAAGCTTGAAAGGATAATGAAGAACATGAATGTCGATGAAGATTTAAATGCAACAATGATTGTACAAGATATATCAAATGGATTACGTGATTGTGATATATTAATATTTCTTGAGGATTTAACGAGGTACAGAGAATCTCAAAAAAGATGTTATAAAAAAATAAGCATTATATTGAGATTTAGAAATAAATGCTTCACATTCTTTGGTGATATGAGATTACAAAAAATTTTAAGGGAAGAATACGAAGAACACGATACTTGGTATCAGAGGATTTATGAGCGCATGAGGACATTATCACAGCAAATCAACGAGTATGCCCCATGCTACATTAAGATCGTATTCTGCTCTTCCGGTCCGACATGCCTCTGCGCTACCATATTGCGGAATCTCGTGATAAAGCTACCTGAAACGAATATTGTTGTCGTTAGCGCTCATTATGGATTAGAAGTAATATACGATATCACGGAGTCTCGGGGTATGAATCAATGGAATTTTGGTTGTCCCCCAATATGGGGATTTCTGGGTCAGTGCAATATTCGATTACGTACTTGAGCCTTTAAAATGATATAAAAATATGCGAGATGTATTAAACATTACTGCAAATCGTAGGTATTAGTCAGTTTGTAGATGTGTGCCATATGGTTCAAATTCGAAAGTGTGATGTATACAGTCTGCAGAGCGGCGATGCTTTAGAAGCGAAGAAAATTACTTCGAAGTCATTGAGAGTCGAGCAAGCTAAGTTAAAGTGGTTTTGTTCCTTTGAGGATAATAAAAAACTGTACGAGGATTATCTGCGGCGTAAGGTAACTCAGAATTCTTGACGTTTGTTCAAATATATTTTGTACTCTCTTCTTGTATTAAGTACATTTCTATTTTTTATTGTATTAAACATATTCCTATCTAAACTTTTAAATATATCTTAGGCCACTATTCAACATCAAGCAAATCCACAAAAAGAAAATTTGCAAAAATGCAAGGCCATATGTGATCTATTAAAGTTATGGCACAAAGAAAGCGTCGACGATGAAATTATAGCTCTAGGAATTTCGTCCGACGGTAAACAATGTATTTTAAGCTTAAAAAAAGTTTAAATGGAAGTAAGAGAAGATTTGCGTAGTTGAGGATCTTATTTTTAAATCATATTGAGTGTACATTTTAGAAAAATGAAGATCATGTGTTACGAAGCGATGAAGAGCTTTTTTTAACACACAATCTCTACTTTTTTAAAATATTTATTTAAGAAAATAAAATTTTCAATCGTGATATTTTCATTACAGGCACTTTCGGTATTCCGAGCGGAATAGTATTTTCACAGCCGGCATGTTTGAAGATCGCGGACGGTGGCACGCGAGTTTGGATACCTTGCGATGATTTTCCTTTGCCGGAAATGCCTGTGTCGATATTTCGCAATTTAATTTGCACAGCTGCGACGATTACGCAACGGCTAATGAGCGCAAATAAAATATGACTCTTCAAAAATTTTGGAAAATGATATTTTACTGAGAAATTATAACTTTTTCGTGATAAATAGCTAATTTTAAAAAGTTCAATGAAATGTTAATGTTTTGTAACGTTTAAGATCGCGCCAAAGAAGTTCGAAATGTGATCACAGATGTCATTGCTCGCGAAGAACGAATTTTGTTGATAAATCTCGTTTCTCGAATAACATACGCGAATTAATTTATCAAAGATATGATGAATGGCTGCTACGTTTTATCTAAAGTTCAACGCAGTACGTTAAACATTTATCCTTAATACATATTAGTATTTTGTATCTTAAAATGCAAGATTATGTTTGTACAACATATAGTGATGTAAAAGGTTATGTTCTTGTAATAACATAACTCTGTCAAATTGTCAAATTCTGTTATTTTAGTCAAATTCTATCATTATGTTATGAGCAAACGATGTTTGCTCGAAGAATTTATGCTGACTATATAAATACGTTCGTAATAAATATATTGTGAGACGCAAAATGGAAATGGACCAAAATGTTGCACAAGCTCTGTTGACGCAAGGTGCTACACTGGTTTTGCTAGACGTTCCAGTGGGCACTGACGTCGGCATTGATATAAAATCCTGGAATGTAGGGCAGAATTTTAAAGGGATCAAGATGATCCCACCTGGAATCCACTTTGTACATTACAGGTAATATAGGAGTACCAGCAATTTCAAATCTTATGTAGAGTTGTCAAACTGTACGAATACTCCTTGTAGATATAGATGACTTGTATATATAGATACATTAAATTTGTTGGATAATCCTATGTTTATTTTTATAGTGCGGCAAATGAATTTGGTGAGTTGGCGCCTAGAGTTGGTTTCTTCCATGATTTCCAGAAAGGTGAATTCTTAGTGAAAAAATGGGACAACAAGAAGGAAGATATTAGCTCAGAATGTAAGCAGTTATTATTAATAATTATGAGATTCCATATTCAAGTTCTACATGAGCTCTTCAAACAGCTGTACCTGAAGAGACAATTCAGAGACTGAAAGATAATATAAAAGAGTTGGACAGATACTTAGGACCGTATCCACATGAGATATCGAAACCATGGACGAAATTAACGAATAGGATCACTGCATCTCTTGTGACAAGGTGTTCGCCACTATGTGGGTAAGTAAGACATGAGTTTTGTCTATTTAAATTTCGGAAATTGAATTGAAACATTGTATTTCAGTTATGTGCAATCTGCTTTGGAACTGGAGCATTGCAGCGATGCTTCGAGACCACGTGGCAGAGAATCCAATAGCAAACGAAAGAGATCCGGTAGGCTCACGGCGGAAGACAAGGAGGAACAATTGCTGCCGGATCTGAAACCGAAGCCTGGTACAGAACTCAGGCTCACAGAAATACCAGATAAGCATTATCCCGACGACGCGACTCCGAGCGAGATAACGCGGCATTCTCTCGATACCAGTTATGTCTTGGACACTACTCTAAAAAAATTGCAAGAGTAAGTCCGGAAATTTTATAACTTGAAGAACTTGAAGAAAAGGGAGAAAGATACAATCCTTTAAAAGACAAGTTTCGTATGAATGTCTAAAATCACACTTTTTAGGCCTGTCGAAATCATTGGAGAAATGCAGCTGACATTCATCTGCTTTCTAGCTGGTCAGAGTTTAGACGCTTTCGAACAATGGAAGAAACTTATATCATTGATTTGTGGCGCGGACAATGCGATTCCACAATATCGCTCTATTTATATGGAGTTTCTGCAAGTCTTGGAAGTAGAATTGTCGTACGTGCCGGAAGAAGTGCTCTGCGACATCGTAGCAAGCAATAATTTCGTATATCATAATCTATGCAACCTATTTGGTAATATCGAGTCAAATTCCGAGGTAGATGGTCGATTAAAATCTTACGCGAAACGTTTGCAAGGCAGATTGACAGCGAAGTTTCTGTGGGATTTTTCAAATTTACTCGAAGAGGCGGACGATGAAGCGCCTGTTATTGTGACTCTGGCATAAACGCAAATAAATGAGTCATGAGTGTGAACTAATAAACTTATCTTTACATTCAACATGTATAAATAAATAATTATAAATGAATCATACTTTTCATCATTTTACATATTTCTATTTGCAATTCTTATGTGTCAATATTATATTTGATTTTTTTTTTTCATATCAAACCATCCTTTCTTCCTTTTTCACTAATTTTATCATTTTAATTTTAATTCTTCAATTTTAATCACTTCTTTAATAGTTGTTTCAAAGCACAAACATAGTTACAGAACAATGAAAAATATTTTTAGTTTTTAGAATTTATACTTCGACAAATCTTTAATTTTTATTATATAATAATTTCACTAATCGTATCATTAGCAATTACACTATACTAAATGAAAAACAGTTTTTCATTTCAAGGGACAAAAAAATGTTTCCGCCCGGGATCGAACCGGGGACCTTCCGCGTGTTAGGCGGATGTGATAACCACTACACCACGGAAACATGTGGTAGGTATCCTTTCGCTATGTAGTTATGAGTAGTATGATAATAATTGAACATGTGAAATTTATTTTATTTTGAAATTTGTTTTAAGAGATATGAGTGTATTGAGAAGTTTGTTACAAGTTTTTCAAAAAACTTTATTAATTATTTATTATATTCATAACATATAATTCATTAACAATATGTACCTTATTATCAAAACTTTTCTCTTATTTTTAATCATTCTAGTTAATATTTTTTTTTTTTCATAAAATAATGATCGATTTGGTTTATTTTAATTAAGTTTATATATTGTATTTTTTTTTATGAAGATACAAAGTGCTCTCAACCTGTAAGTGAGAATTTATTTCCCAATAATTACTATAACTATCGTGCCGTCTTCAATTTCTTGAATTTCTTCTTTATTAATAGTACGATCAAGTCACTAAAAAACAATAAAAGCAAATTCATTTACAATGCAAAATCGTGTTGCTTGCTTTTTTCCATTATTTTTTGATATAATTATTTTTTGATAATATAATAGAAGATTGTGGAAGTAAAATATTCCATTTTTTTTTTTCAATATTTAGTTGAAATCTTATATCCTGTCTTCTATATTTTCTTATATTTTAATGAAATTATATATATATATATATATATATATATATATATATTATATATATATAATTTCATTAAAATATAAGAAAATATAAAAGACAGGATATAAGATTTCAACTAAATATTGAAAAAAAAAATGGAATATTTTACTTCCACAATCTTCTATTCAAATCTCTATTCTAAATTTCTAAATAATTCTATTCTAAATTTCAAAATAAAAAAAAATATATATATATATATACAGATTTGTTTAATTTCACTATAAGAAATCTTGGAAAAGAAAAATCAAATAGTTTTTCGCAGTATTCGATTGAACGTAAAAATAAATGAATAATTAATACATCTACCGAAAAAGTGAAGTTATGTGCAATTATTGTTTTATAAGCCATTAAAAAATTAAATACGCTAAATAGCTTAATCTCATTATCGCATGACATGAATAAGAAAATAACAAATCCATATATGTCTTAAAACTTACTTAGACTTGATTCTCAATCGGGATTGATTCACCATGCTCATCTATTATTAATTCGTTAATCGGTGTAATTTCAATTTCCGGTGGCACAATATTATTTTTTATTTTGCCAGCTTCCAGTACTTCACTTCGCCGTGCATGCAGCGGTATCCAATAGAACGGACGCTATAAGAATATATATAGAGTTTAATTTAATTTAGACTTTATATGTATATGGAAAAGTTGATAAATCAAATAATATGTTGTTTGATTAAATTGAGATTAAAGAGATCAAGTTATATTTCTTAGAAGAGGTCTTACCGTATCTTGAGAGAGAGAGAGAGAATTGATCGATCTATTATCAAATACTTACGTAATCAAAAAAACTACATCCTGGAAACCACTAAAATAGATATTTCTTCTTAGTCTGTTTTTCACAAATATATTTTGTTACATTAAAAAAAGATACACTTTTCTTTATTTAAATATTACTTAACAAATATTTTTATTTTTTAAATTCACGTTTAAAACCAATTTTTATTTATTTATTTCAATACTGCAGCAATTAACCAATAGTTTAGGAATTAATTTATGTATAGACCGACCTGTTGTTTGACATAATCAATCGTCCATGGTTTTGAGGATACTGCCATAATGCAAAACACAAGTAAGCATATTGTTAACATTCTCATTTTTCTTTCTATTTCTGCAAAATAAATATGTATAAATATGTATAAAATAAATATGTATAAAAAGATTTTTTTGATGATCGCAAGTGATAATAAAAACACGCCATCGAATATAGCTACAAATCATTTTTTCACGAGTTTAAAGATAAAATTATATAAATAAAGATGACACAAGAGCTTCATGAATTTTCAAAAAATTATTTTTTTTTCCTGAATTGTTAATCATAAAAAAGTACAATAACAAATAACAATAATTGTAATCATAAAAAAGAATTTACCACTTTATAAAGTGAATTATAATTAATTAATTCACCTGTTTTCTCTTCCGGTAATAATACTTTTTTACTTAGCGATTTTACTTGTCACTTTAGACACAAATGCATTTATACATTATGAGGAATAAGCTATTGGAACTGCTTTTTATAACATTGGCGATATTTTTTTCGCTATTAATTGATAATGTTTTATATAGCTTTCGTTGCTAAATCATTTCTCCGAATCATCCATATCTGCGTAATATCATTTACCCTTTAGACTGTGACACAGAATATACGATATATATGACAATTGCACTTATTTATTTAACAAAATATGAATCAAGTGATCTAAGCAGACAGAGTAGATAAAATTTTTTTTATTGATTTTATTTATGCTTTTCATTTCAATTTTCTCCTCACAGAGGTATTAATCTCTGAAAAAAGTATAATATCAAAAATCAGAAAGTTGCTATTCTAATAATTTAACTTTGAAATTTTAACTCTTAAAAGTTAAGTCCAAGAGTTAATTTTTTCAAACTAATTTCGATTTTAATTTGTCTGTTGACTTAGTTAAGACGATTGTAGATATTTTAGTCGTATATGACTTGTGTATAGTCTACTTTCTGTGTATGATGTAACATTTCCGATAAGTTTTCAATTTGTACATATATCGCATAAATTGCAAGTTTATCGTTATATTTTTTAGAACATTGGTACTTGGAATACTGGTAAAATTGACTATGATTCCATTACTGAAAGAAAATCACGCATGGCAACAAAGAAAATATATTTTTATTAATGCACACTAGATAACAGGCAGATAAAAAAGAATTCATATGCCAAATATATTTGTTAATGATGTTAGAAATATGCAAAAGTTATCTTCATTCAGGTGCAGAGGCGGCTGTTTCGAGGGCTTGCTTCTCCCTGGACAATAGAGTAATTTTCTCTCCATATTTCTCACGAAGACTTTGAAACAGAGATAACTGGGTTTCATACTCCTTCTTAAGATCGGCGTTAAGTCGCATCGCTGCATCCATCTTGCTAATCATCGCATTATGCCGATCGCGTTCTTCAGAGATCTTTTTCTCCATATTATCGACTTCAGCCTATAACATATATCATATGTTAATTTAGAGGTAGAATAATCCTAGATATTAGAATAATCCTAAAGCTAATGATACCTACTGTCAATGATTTAACATTATAATAAGAAGCATTTTGAAGCACTTTTATATATAGTAAGAAGTAATTTCTGAAGAGAATAGGCGAATTGGAAAAAAATCAATTCAAAATTCAGTATATGAATACAAATTTCTAATTTTCGAAATAAATTCTAACTTATTCTTAAAAAGCCAGAAGACAGGAAAGAAGAAATTATGAATGCAAAATCTCTTCAAGCAAAACCTTGTTTGGCATAGCTTCTTCATATTGTAATTCGCAAATACAGAGAGAAAATAAGATCACTCACTTGCAGCTGTTTCACTTCCATGTTACGAATCTGCAGCAGATCTCGTGTAATCGATACTACTTCCTTTAAGGAGGTCACCTGATTGTTCAGAGCATTGATTTGATTTTCTTGATTCGCGACCACGCGATTGCGTTCCTCGTACATTAATGCCGTCTGTATCAGTTGTCCCCGTAACTGCTCCACCGATTGTTGCAAGGTATCTTCGTTACCGCCATGATTCATTATTGCGTCATAAGATGCTTGCAAAGCAGCCAGCTTTGTTTCTGTGTCTTCCAATTTCTTCTGGTAACTGTCGCGCTCCTTTGTTCTTTTCTGTCAATCATTAAAATCTTAGATTCTACACCAATGCTAATATTATACAAGATGTACAAAAGTAAAACACTGCTCGAAAATTAATTTTTAATTTATTATGAGAAATTATATTTTTTAAAACTAATAACTTGAAATATATAATAATTAGAGATAGAAAATATTATTGATGTATGTTTTAGCATTAACTTTGTGGAAAAAGAAAAATACAAAATGATCCCATAAGAAAAATTGATTTTTTACTGAAAATATAAAGATTTAACTTCGTTATCAAGCTGAGGTGATTCTTCGGTTCTTTCAGAACAGTTCGAGCTCTCAGAAGATTTTCTCACCTGTACTTTCGCCTCTAATCTGGATATACATGCCGCATTGTTACCTCTTGCATTTTGCTTTGACATATCGACCTAGATACAACAGAGCTGGATTAAGTAATAATTATAAATAGCAAATCTATCGTTTATTGCTTTTGTTTTTACCTTTTCTTCATTGACAGGTTTTGATTGTGATGTTTCCTCGCTTTGAAGAATGATTGCAGAATTATTAGGTTCTTCAACGGACCTCTGCACCTCAGTTTGTACATTCACGTCCTCTGCGGCTGCATGAGCGATCTCTGTGATTGTGTTAGGTTCTTCAGTATGTGCATCTTGATTGGTAACTTCTTCTCCGCTAAATACATTTGTATCATTTGTTGCTTCTATCAAACGCTCGTTTTCAGCTCGCACGCTTAATAAAAACTCTTTTGCAACTTCTTCCGCAGATGCAGTTGCATCTTCCGGCATTACATCGGTACTTTTCACTTCGATAATTGCGACTGTATTGTCAGTGCAATCCGTTTTTATCGCTTCAACAGGAGGTGCATCTCCTCCGGCTGTGAGATCTGAATTCTCTACTTTAGACATTTTTTTTTCGGTTTTTTTTCTACAAGAGTAATGAAAATTGTAATTTTAATTGCAACAATCAATTCAAGGCGATAACGCAGAATTATGAAGAGAATGGAAGAACGCAGAAAAAGACTGTTAACCTTTAAAAAAAACAAATGACTAATATTTTTCTTTTGTTCACATCATGTTCTCTATTCAAGCGAATAGAATATCATTCTTTCTAATATTATTGCATAATAACTCTCAACATAGAAGAGGGACACTTAACTTGTGTACTTAATTTAACATCTCGAGAAACTTGTAAATACGTTGTACAAAAAACTATTATGTACAAAAGTTGTATGACTTCTCTCACACACATTAAGAGGTCATTACATACTGTATAAATTATTCTTATAAGTGGAGGTTTCGGAAATTTTAAGATCAACTTAGTTTTTTTTAACGGAATGTTATATCCTATACAGCACAGACCTCCAAGGGATTTTCTAAGGACGTCCTAAGAACATTCTTACGTCCTAAGGACTTTCCCAGAATGTCCATAGGACATCGTGTGCTGTCTGGGATTTTTTGTGTTACAGAATAATATGTTTAATTTTGGATATAAATGTATTACCATTTATTGTAAACTTAATAGATAACGAGATTCAAGAAAAATAACAAGGAAATTTAATATCTTAGATGAATATAATAAGCCAGCGATAAATAACTAATCAATAATAACTAATCTTAGCTTATTATTAATATTACAATTGTCATTTTCTTAAATTGTTCGAATTGATGTTCGTTGATATCAATACAATGATGTAATCTGCTAATCAATGACGAAACAGCTTTGAATTGTTTTTGAACTAAGTCTATTGCATTTCGAAAATTCTTGCATTGCACGCATTTTAAATTAGAAGCATATCTACCTTTTACTATTTCATTTCTGTGATACATACAACGATATTCTGAATCGAATGACTGAATGACATGAGAATCGCTTACTTGTATTGATAAGTGTTATTTTCAGAAAATACCAACTTTTATTCATCTTATTATATTTATCTAAGATATTAAATTTCCAACTCCTTATTATTTTTTGTTTCTTTGAAATTATTTATTAGGTTTAGGTAAATAAATGATAATATATTTGTACGCAAAATTAAATATACTTTCTAATTAAATACACTTTTTACTGGCACACAAAATATAATATGCTATTTAAAAAAAACGAAGTTAACATTGAAATCTCTGAAACACCTACACTACGTAATGACTTTTTGAAGTCATGCAACTTTTGTATATAACAATTTTTTGTACAAAGTATAATTTACAAGTTTTTCGAAATGTGCAATTAGGTGATCTACTCTATATATGTCACGAATTATTAGAGAATTATAATAGTATGTTAACGAGAGATTCGATGTTTCTAATTAATTAATAACTCCTTCCAATTTTTTAACTGAAACTGATGTCATACTGATGAATCGTTTGTGATATGCCAAAGATGATTTACCAGAAAAGACAATGCACGTATATATATCTAATATTTTTTAACTGAAACAAAACTTTCATCGAAACACCGCTGTTAACCGGAACGACTGGACATCGACGACTAAGCAAAAGCGTAAAGTATTTTTAGCCCTTCGTTCGTTCTATTTCAAGCAACGTCTCAGCTGCACTTTGATAATATTCGTATATAAAGTTATATGACACGAACAGTTTCTTTATTAACTATGAATATTTTCACATGTTTTTCTTATTAAATATTACATATTGTTATTCGATTTAATGAGATTCAACATTATAAAATAATAAAAAATTTTTATGTAAAAAATTAATATATATTAATAAAAAATGTATACTGTTTTTAAGAAATTTTTCGTTTATAAGTACCGAAGCTTATAAATATTAAAATTAGTTTAAATTTAAGAGTTAAGTAAATTACTATTTACTTAACTCTTAAATTTCAACTAATTTATTAAAAAAATTAAAGTAATTAATTTTGTATATATATATATATATATTTTTTTTTTTAATATCTTATTTAAAAATATACAGCATTAACGATTTGCTTAAAAATTTTCCGGAAATATTTTAAATTCGAAAATTTTTTATTTAGAATTTATTAATAAAATTTATTTTATATTCGATTTATCAATGTATAAAAAAATCATATTGATGTTTTCTCGCAATTATCGTAACTTTTTTACCTTATTGAATTGAAGCACAAATTCAACAATCTTTGAATTATTTATGAAATTCTAAAAAATAGTATGATATATTTTTAGATTGAAATAATTTTGCAATATTATAACATTATTTAACATGAGAGAAAAATAATAAAATAAAATAAAATAAAATAAAATAAAATAAAAAATTATTTTATTTCAAATTGCGATACAGTTATAGCGATATATTTTTTATTTTTGATTACAAACATAAAATTATAATCTTATAAGCACTCATAATCTTCTTATTCTTTTCTTTTCTTTCTCTCTTCTTCTGTTTCAATTATTAATAAATCAATCAATCATCTGATCAAGCGAATAAATCTGTTTGTTTTCCTCTTTCTCTAAATTTTTTCGTTAAAACGTTTCATTAACAAAAAATTGTTGCAAAAAGAGAAAGAGAAAGAGCAAGAGAGCAATCTTCCCTACATCTTACATAATTTTGTATTAATGATTGTAATATTTACTTCATTCTCATATCTCATTCTCACTACTACTTTGATTTTTATCATCTTTTATTTTAAGAATCTTATCTTTAATAATATATATATATATATATATTTAATAATATTATAATCTTATCTTTAAAGGGTTATACCCCTAATCAGGGTGTCTTCTTTGATACGTGTATTAGGATAAAGAATCGATGAAATAAAAATACTTAACAATTTTTTTTAATTAAAAAAAAATATATTTTTTTCGATTTGTTCTAATTAGGTATAACCCCTTAATTCTTCTAACATATTTCTTATACTTTTCACTATCTCTAAACTAGTTCAATATCGAATATACATCTTCAATATAGGTATTAAAAGTTATCAGTTAATATGACAAAACACATTATCATATTATTTAATGATAAATAAATCACCAATAAATCAACGAAGTATAATATTTTAATAAAATAAAATTAATCAATAGAAAAAATAAAAAAAACATATTTCCCTTAACGTTTAATAACAATGAATCAATAAGTTGACATCTATATTTTCTAAACTTTGAAATAATTTTTACTTAATAAAATATTGTCACAAATGATTTTCCTCTTATTTTTGATTTATCATAATCAGGATTAGTTCGTTCAAGAACCAGATCTTCTCTTGAAGGTCCATTGAAAAGTCTGCTGATGGGGATTTTATTTTTTCCGGTAGGATCTACTTGTATATTATCTGGCCGCCGATGTGGAAGATATTCATTTCCTTTCTTGTTCATTATAATATGCCCGCATGTTTTGTATCCAACATTCTTCGGTGCCGTTATTTTGTAGCCCACGTGGGGATCTTGCGGTCCATGTTTAACTGGAGTGACACAAGGATTGTCTAAATTGATCTCCACTACTAATTCTACTCTCTCTTTGTCTACGAGTATCTCTATCGGAGCTTTCATCTCGACGGGGAAATAACCGATCGCAACATCACCCGATGATTTTCTGATAAATATTGTATCGTATTTGGTGGCCTGAAACATATATGGACGAACAAAAACATGTTTTCCCTTTGCTCCCTGTATTTGTTGAAGATATTTGTTACAAAATTGCAACGCTTGTGTAAAAGCGTCTGTACGTAGTTTATTCAACAATTTGTTATTCAGCGGCCCAGCAATTATCAGATTTTTATCAACTTGTTCATTTATCTGCCATACATTAGAATTTTCATTCAGAGCTTGTCTGTAAACATCCGTGACGTTTTTCGGAGTTCTCAAATTCTTTGCACCACCGATCAATTTCTTAGATATGTTGAATTTATGCCAGCCATGCGACAGCTGTTCTCGTATCTCGGAGTTGGTCTCAATCTCCTTGGCTATTTGTTTTCTAAACTCATCTGTCGTTAAATCTTGCAGCTCGGATATATGTTGGCACAAAGCCTCGTATAAACAATTGTTCTTCGATGCGTCACTAGTGGCGTTGAGCGAAACGTTATCATTGGATAACTGGAAATGACCGTCTATTAAGTTAATTCGTATCGTCGTATTCTGTTGTTCATCTGGCATGGAAGATATTTTCGCTGACAGGCCGGCTCCGTTATCCACGATGATGGTGAGTCCTGGAATGTTAATCCCACGCTTCATCAGCAAAGATTCTATGACTGGTAGGCACGCTGAGACACAAACCATGTCCATTGGAATGTTCTCGAGCACGATGGCCGCGCATAGGTCGGGATTATTAGTCTTCTTCAACAAATCTATCAGTTTATTACAGTATTCCTTCTCAGCTTGAATATACACCTCGTTAAATGCGTCGCGCTCGATCTCTTCGAGATCCTGCAAGCTTTCCTCGTATTCCTTCTTGTACTGCTCAAATTTATTGAAGTAACTGTATTCCTTTATGTCTTTAAATTTCTTCTGTATCTGCTTGCCGGCGTAGCTCATTATCTGTTGCATGACATTAGACATGATGGGTTTCACTATCTCTTCCTCTATCACCAGGCCAGCTTGTTGATGCAATAACGATTTCCACGTATCCTTAATTTTTTGCTTATATATATCCATATTTGCATCAACATTGTCATCAACACTGTGTGTAACATCTTGCTGCTGTTGTATAAGTTGATTTAATTCTGTCTTTGTTTGTATATCCTGTTTCAAGGTACTCAACATATTCTCCGTTAAAGTGCTTATTTTGTACAAAATGATAGTTTTGTGTATAACTTCAGTTGACGGACCCATCAGCTTCAACAATGTTATGATTTCTGTCGAACCTTTAGCTTCCAATTTTGCCTTTCTGACGCCATTTATTACAGAGTATATTGCTGTCTTACATAGACTGACTAACTGTGAATTATTATCTCGTTTTGTAAAGAAATTGTTAGAGAGTTCTGTTATCATTACGATCGCATTTTCAGATCCCAGCATTCGATATGCCTTCTCCAAAGTATCATGCATGTCATATTGATTCACAACTTGATCGATCTTTGTTAAAATGGCAGATCCGATATTTCTGCACAAATTCTGAAGATAGTTATTAACAGTCATCTCGACAGTGGCATTTATTATACCATAAGCGATGCCTTCCAGGCTGCTGAGCGCGACGCGTTTAACGAATTCCTTGGTCACTATCTTGCGACCTATGTGTTTGATCATCTGAGTGCCCGTCATCTCAGTTATTTTTATGCCATTTGCCGAAATATTGGGTCCGACTATCTTACTTGCATAGGATGATACTTTGTTGCCAGATGACATCCATGTTGCTATACCAAACGTGAGTCCAGTAGTCGCCAGGCTTATTACTTTGTGTTGTTTGTAGCTATTCCAACTAAAGTAACCGGATTTGAAAGACATCATGGCGAAGAAGATATCGTTCATTCCCTCTGATATAAATGCCGCACTCAAATTAGACAAAACTCCTCCTGTGTACAGCGTTATTGCGTGGCCAACAGCAATCTGCATTATTCCTAATACAATGATCCCAAAGGTTTTAAAAATCATCTTCCAAGTCCATCGTTTTTCCTGTAGCGTCAGAAGATGATCCAGACCGTTTAAAATAAAAACTTGTAAGTCCTCTTCCGGATAATCGCTGCCTTTGAAAGGCCCATTTGTATTGACATACTCGAGAAAAGATGTTAGATTGCAATCAGAAACATCCAGAGTCTTAAATGTGTTTTTTAATCTCTCCAAGTTTGTAGCAATAGCGTTTTTTGTATCTTTCTTACTCATATAAGTATAGTCATCTATAATTTTCTTGATAGTCTTTGTAAGACCTTCGTTAACTGAATATTTCAATGAGAGTATACGGGAGTTTATGGTCTTCTCGTTGACTAGAATTCTTTTATCCTCTTCATCTAAAACTTTTATCAATTGCAACTTTTTTATATCGCAATTGTACATAGAATTTAATTTTTCTTCCAAATTTTTGACATTGTTGGATACTTTTACAGGTTTGATAATCCCTTCCTCCATCAATGACCAAATCATGGATTGATAAGGTTTAGTTATTATCTGCAAGTTAATAGTTCTTACTTCTTCCTTGAAATCCCTTGTCAATTTCTGTAGTGCTATTCTATACGCAAAGCAAATATTCAAAAGCAGTTCTACAAAGGCCTCATAAATGTAATAAGAAGACAACTGAAGATCTGCGATCTTATTATGATCAGTAATCAATCGATAACAATCATTCTCTTGCTTAGCTAAGATTTCTCTTTCGATAAGTTCCGCTAGTATTTGATTTGCTTCTTCTTCTACAATATCTCGTTTAGTAAAATCTTCTTGGGTTATTGAATCAAATCGCGGAAAAGTCACGGAATCCACTTTGCTCGAATCAAAGGTCGCTTTCTTGTTACAAATAAAGACACTTCTTTGTTTTAATAACTTGTACTTTTCGTTGCCAATAAGTTTCTTCAAGGCATTTTTCTCAAACATGATATCGTTTGAATTCTCCTCTTTAACGATGTATGCATTAAAAAGTAACTCCTCTTTGTCACATTTTAAAACATGTTTCTCTATTACCTGTTCCTTTATATCAACTATCGAATCTGCTAATGAAGGATCAATGTTTTGTAACTTCTGCATAATAATTTTAACATATTTAACTTCATATTTCAAGATGTTCTTCTTTACTAATAATTTCCAGAACTCTTCTTTGTTGGGTATTGTTACGGAATTTTTCATGTCTTTTTCAAACTGCTTTATGTCTATATCACAATTTTGATACTTGGTAAGGAAAGTGTTCAGTTTCTCCCAGATTACACCGTACTGCTCGCTAATCTTTTTTACGGTTTTCTTGGGGATATTTTTCGATACTTTAGACTTTTTCAAAATGCCATTTTCAAGCAAATCATCGTATAATGTTTCGGCTAATTCTTCGTTGATATCGTATTTTTCCAAGGAATGTGGAGTTACATAGTGACCAAGAATGTCGTCTATAGATTGCAGAAGGATTTGATACATAATGCTTACGTTTTTATGCTGCTCTTTGAAGGCGTCGATCTGCATAATTCCAGAATTTCTTTGCTTTAATGTATCAATGATACTTTCCATCATTAGGGCATGATCTCGGTGCTTTTCCAGTAAACGTGACGCTTGCCGCAATTCGCTTTTTAAATCGATTAAAGCAACCTTGTCATTCTTGTTGATATTTCTCTTGATCAACGCGAAGGCTTTGTAATAATGTGCAGTCTCAGAAAAATATGGTTCATTCTCAATAATGTGATCGAACAATTTGATTGCCATGTCTTGTTTCTTGTTTTGCGCGAAGTATTTGGCCAGTTTTATAATTTGACTCGGTTCGCGAATCCAATATTCCCAATCCTCGCATTTTTTGGCATTTAACGTTTTAAAATGCTCGATTAGCGTAACGAGAGATTCTTCGTATTTCTGTTTGTCCTGTTCATCTTTTATATATTTATTGTTTGCGTCTAGCCAAAATGCCCATTCATCTAAGCAACTGCATAGCAATATGTCTGTAATTTCTTTAATTACCTTGTTCTTCTTTAAAATGTTCTTCAGGCGTTCGTACTCTTTCTGGAACTTCCGAAAAGCGTCCTCCTCCATGCTAATCCGCGTTTCGTAAAACAATTTGATATCGGATATACGACGGATCTCTTCGAAATCGCGTTCTTTTTTCAATTGCGAGATCTGAGAAATACTGTAAATATTGCGTGAACCCTGGATAATTAATCCGCCGGAACCTTTCTTGCCGCATCTGCTAGCGCGACCAAAGGCCTGTTGTTCCACGCGATTGTTAGCCGGTAAATAAGTTAGGCAGACATGAAGACCGCCTGCCTGGTCCAGCTTGTCGGTGATCTTGATGTCGGTGCCGCGGCCAGCTAAGTTGGTCGCAATGATAATCTGGCCAACACATAGACGATTGTCATCTGTACCTATGATGAAGGATTCGTAATCGCGCGTGTACGTGTGCACGTTTGTCTTTCTAGTATCTTCTTTCTTCTTTCTAGTATTAAATACATGGTACAGTGACTCCACGTCCTTCACCGTTTCACAGATTATCAGTACTGATCGTCCCGCCGCGATAAAAGCGTTGGATTTCTCGTATACTGTACGACCCCATTCCTCCGAATCAGAACACACGATAGGATTGTTTTCATCGAATTTCTTCATCTTCATTGTCGGAATCGTGACAAAATCTACTTGATAAATTTCTCGCAGCAGATCCCGCTCCCGCTGAGAACCTAGAGTACCAGTCAGACCGTACAAATTGCTATAGCGCTTCAAATAACTTACGTTTGAAATGAAGACGGCCTTTAGATTCTGCATTGACAGTTTGCAACCGTGTTTGAGCTGCAAGAACTGATGCAATGCCTCATCCCACTCAGAATTCGACTGATCCGTGCCCGTGTCCTGGTCGATGATCGTTATAAAAGCCTTACGATCCGGTCTATTTCTTTTCTTGTCGACATCCACTATGTAATTCGTTCGTTCTTGCATAAATAACGCTGTTTTGGCGCTGTTGATCCAAGTGTCTAAATGTAAAGCTACAAATGATTTCAAATAATTTGGAACGTGGATTCGTTTCTCCCGTCTTGCAATACTTTTGAATAGATAAACCAGATAACGTTCGTAACGTTCAAAGTTAGGTAACAGAACATCCTTAATGTCTTCCTCGCTCACATCGTCTCGCAATAGATAACCATCGCTGTTGATTATGTTATTTGTTCCCAAACGTTCCCATATGGTATTTATTTGTTGATCGCTCATACGCAAATCAAGTTTGCCAATGCTCTCCTTCGTAATCGAGCCATACAAATCACACAAAACAGCATTTGATCGCTTTAGTGTCGAAAATTCGTGCAAATTCTTCTCTATTCGTGATCGGTCTATTGATCAACTGCCAAATATACACGTAAATGGACTCGAGCTTGTCTAAATTAGGTAATCTGTGAGATAGGTATAGCATATTGTTTCCTTTATCGAGCAGCATACTGTCCACTTCGTCTATTACAACATTTTCGAAAGCACGATCTCCTAAAATATTCATGTCGTAAAAGCGATCCATCAGATAATCGCGCTGAAAGCCGGCCAAATCTCCGTAGATCACGTCTTTGCATGAGTACACTTCGAATCTCTCGGCATCGCTCATACAATTGTGCGACACACTGATGGAGAATAACTCATAAATGTCGCTATTGATTTCGGCATCGCGTTTTGCCAGCACTGACGAGCTAGTGATAATGTCAACTTTTTGTCCGCAAAGCGTCTTAAAAATTGACAGCGCTACAACGATCAATGACTTGCCTTCCCCTGTAGATACCTGCATCAATGTATTCTTCTGATTCCTCAATAACGCCAGCACAGCGAGTTTCTGCGTATCACGAAGTCGGAAATTTCTTTTTAATTGTATGGCATTATTTATTAGATTGAAAATTTCGGTAGTGTTCTTCTTTACATACTGTATCTTTGCATCTTTCCCTTCACAAGCTGATATGTTTGACCTAAGTTCTTTGATTCTTTCCATAATCACGTTTTCATCCATTGTTTCTGTTTCATTCATAGAATGAAACTTAATAATACTCTCGATCTCACATAAATCATCCAGTATATGCTTGGAAGTGTTGCCATTCCCTTTCATCAATTCAATCAACATACTTATGTCGCGATCTTTTCCGTCGATGGGAAATATTTTCCTCATTTCAGTCATCCACGTGTCCATTTGACAACTGATGAGTTTAGTAAATACCTTTTCGGAAAAAATCCATTTTCCATTGTGGAAATGCGATAAAATTTGAAGAAAATCATTTTTCTTCAGGGAAACTGATTCGGTGTTTTTTGATGGCGACAAAATATTTTTCTG
The DNA here is from genome assembly GCA_037157785.1 of Cephalotes varians. NCBI lineage: Eukaryota > Metazoa > Arthropoda > Insecta > Hymenoptera > Formicidae > Cephalotes > Cephalotes varians. The sequence continues at coordinate 275,010 of JANQDE010000125.1, forward strand.
TAAAAGAGTATCTATGAATCTATCTACGACAGAAATACCCGTGTTATTATCCAAAGATAACAAATAATAAGACGCTTTTTGCAATTCTTCGTCCTCCCATTTTGTTAACCTACGTAATTTTGTTATCCAATATTTTTCCTTTATTGCGTACGGCCATTCGGATAATTCCAGCTCCTGAAGTCCAGGCACAGGTTCTGAAATATTGCTCAGCAAGTACAAGATGTTTTCTATACATTCTATGGAAATGGTTTTGTTCTTTTTAGACTGATCCAATTTGGAGCTTAATAATAACATTATTTTTTTATCTTGCACTTTTGTCAAATATCTTCTCCATTCATGTATCATGGTCAACGGCTTTCGAAAATAATTTTCAAGTTTTAACAATATAATTTCATTTATCCATTGATGTTGTGGATATACAGTAATTATCCAACGAAATATATTCAACCCAGACATATCTTCAATGACGAAATCGAGAATTGTATTTATCAAGCAATACAATTCGTGATATGTCAAATGTCTCCTATTACAGGAAAAACACTTTGCTATAGCGTGTACAATTCCATATTGTCCAATGAATTTAGACGATATCTTTTCGAGTAATAATCGTAGTGTATGTTTCTCTCTCTCCTGTAGGGAAGAGAAAAATTGTACTATATCGCATATATCTTCTTCTTCATCAATTGCGATTTTAGAACTAGAATCTGATGTATTGACCTTTTTCTTCTCAGATAAAAACAATTTTTTCTTCAAGTATTCGTCGCAATCTTTTTTTTGTTTCAATGATTCAACTTCCTCAATAATCTTTATATAAAAATCAGATATTTTCTCACGTCTCATGTCGAGTTGGAAATAATCTTTGTTAAAATCTAACTGTATAAATTTTTTATCCGTATATAAGACATATAGAATTTCTGTGCTTTGCGAATTATGTACATCAAACAAATAAATCTCATTATTACGATTCGTATATACATAAATGCCGATATCAAATATATGTGCTAGTAAATCACGATAACTTGATGAAAGTGGACCCCAATGTTGTATATGTTGAACATATGTATTGAATATGTTTGGATTGAACATATCCTTGTAACAGTCGTTCCAATTAAAACGTTCGTCGAATAATTTAATGAATTGCTCGTAAAGCGATTTGTAAGATGATTTAATGAATGGGTTGAATTGAAGGAGATTAAATTGCTTATCTTTTGTCAAATCATTTTTCAACTTGGCCTGCATAGTCGAGATATTAAGACTGTTAAACCATTGAGCAATCATCTCATCATGAGAACCAGTTTCTAGTTCTGATTGTTTCAAAAATTCTTTTAATTTCACATTTTGCTTTCCGACAAAATTGTTATATGCTTCACAATGCATTTTAATGGTAGGATGTGCCCCATCCATTTCGCCTTCATCCATTACAAAAGCTATAACAGAATTCTTGAAAACATCAATATTTTTAGTCATATTCTCTGTTGTACAAAATTCAGAAATGCTTTTCCGTTGTTTCTCATTGTCTTCAAAAAAATATTGTTGTAAATTTCCAAGCTTTCCATTAAAACCAAGATTAACTTGTGGATTATTCTCAATTTTGAAAAGGTATTTTATTGTCTTTTCAGCTGTTACTTGCGTATGTGGGATATTATTAACATACTCATAATGGTCTATCACAGAAATTTCTTGTAATATAGCTAAACGGTATTTTTCAATCAAAAGTTGTTCAATATTTTGCACAATATCCTTTTCTGCAGAATGGATATTTTTCTGTGCCTCAAAAAGGTTGAATATCTTGTTAAGATCAGAATATTTTATTTGTATGTTTTTCAATTTTATTTGTATGTTTCTCAATTTAATCCAATCATGTAATGATATAGATTGTACACTTTGTAGCAGAGTTTCAATTAAATCTCTATACATTTCCTGAATCTCAATAGGATCAATCTGAAAATTCATTACGTCACGTGCTTTCGTATTCTGACAAGATGATTTTACACGCGTAATATTTACCTGTGAAATTTCTTTCATCTGTTGCACGTTATTCTCCATTTTTTCTAAGATATTTTTTTCAATACTTTTCATTTGTACTTGAAGATTTTGATACAAACCAACATCGATTTTAACCAGATATTGAGAGTAATGCGCAAAGATATGATTTTGTGAGATATTTTTCTTTCTCACAGCTCGAATTTGACGCTCTGCCTGCGAAATTTCTTCCTGTTTTACGAATGTCGTGCTGGCTGGCTTTGGAATAGGATGACTCGATATTTCCGCATATGTATGGTCGGAATTTATATATTTACGATAAGGAACATAAATCCGTTCTGAACCACTATTGTAATAATAATTCAGTTTGAGAACTCTATTTTGATCTTTACCATAAAATTGTGTGTAGTTCCAGAGAACATAATCGGTATAAGCCATATCCCAACCATTTTGTCCATGATTACCATCTTTACCCATTACACCGTTCTCGCCATTTCTGCCTGCGTTAGCATTTACAATAATATCAGAATCACTAATTACTTCACCAGAATATCCTCCTTGACCACTTAATCCGGCCATACCTCCACGACCTCCAGGCTGTCCTAAAGAGCCTTTATACAATACAAAACTTTGTTGTTGAGCCAAAAAAGAGTGTGAGTAAGAAAAATAAATTTTATGACCTTCTTTAGTCTGAGCTTCTATGTATATATTATGAGAATCAAATGTCAATGACTGGTTCTCTAATGACTTTATTAAATCATCAATCGAAGGAAACAATTTATTGTCCCATGATATATTTATCGTTCCTAAAGAACATATGTTACGTACTATTCTTCTTACATTGTTTATTCTAACATAACCGGAAAATTTAGCACTGCTTGGAAACATGTTCACGAAATCGCTGTAATAAATACCTGTTCCGTTTTTTCCATCTTTACCATCTCCGCCATTTTGGCCATCACTGCCGTCTCCGCCATTAGACAAAATAGAAAGTCGCTGTGATTGAAATATACTGTCTGCGTAGATGAATATGTTTCCACCACTTTCTCCACATTTTCCACATTCTCCGTCTATACCATTGCCATCATCAGCCGTGCCTGCCTTACAAGATGTTACAGATTCCGCCGATTTTCCAGAAACATCCCATGTAATCGTTTCGCAAATTCTAATTGCCTTAGCGTATATAACAATGTTTTTCCCATGCCAGTCGCCGTTCTTAAAATCTGCATCGGCGTATATAATACCTGAACAAATGAAACGTACTTCTTCTATGTCCGAATCGCTTGACAAATATGAATTTATGCTATCTGCAATTTCGCTTAAATAAAAGTTTCCCCCTATTAATTCAATAATTACTCGATTGTCAATCGTTGATTTTTTTATAGTTATTGGTTTAAAATAAGCCCTGATAATTTCTTTATATTTTTCCATTAAAGTAACATGTTTTGTACCCTTTAGAAATTGTATCGTATATTTAAGTCGTTCAAGTTTTACATCATTGATACCGTCAAGATTCATAATTGTTTGAAAAAACTCATCACTGGATATATCAGCGTGGGACAAATATCGTAATGCTGACATATCCGAGTATTGTTCATCCTTCTCAAACATATTCAAAAATTCAATCAATACTTCCAGAAAGTTAATTTCTGTGATTATAGTGTTACTGCGGGCAAATAAAAGCTCCAGACATTTTCCTTTAAAACGTCTTAACAAAGCCTCTTCATTGTGTTGTGTAATAACGTCGTAGTGTTTCATCAAAAGCTCGTAATATTTTGAGTTGTTAAAAGGGCTGAGAATTTCCTTAAAATGTTTAATATTATTTACAGTACAATACAGTACAATAAATTTCTCAGTGTCATTTTCGATTTGTACGTGTTCATTTAAAGAATCACCAATTTCTTCAATCCAACAATCTAAGCAGTATTTAATGTACTTTTTTTCTATATATGCATGATCAATAATATTTAGTTGAATCTCAGTCTGATATTCTTTAGTCTGATATTCTTTTTCGATGATGTTTTTTATTTCTTTCAAAGAATATCTGTGTATATTCGTTTGTATTAGTTCTTTGATATTTATTTTTTCCATTGCGACTTAATTTTTCTTATAGTTACTTATATTTCTTATAGTTTCTTATAGTTTTACTGCATAAATATATTACAGTATAAATATATTACAGTATTTAATGTAGCTTTCACTTAATAACGCTATTCTTTAGTTATTATAAATGTTAATTTGTATTTATATTTTTAAATATCCTTAAGAGATTAAAGATGTAATTTACGGATATCTAAAAAAGAGAAAAAAAAGTGATTTTATTACATACACATATTGCATATTATATTATTTGTTATAAAATTTTTACTATAAATATTTATATAGCAATATTTATTATAAAAGAAACCGAATAAACAAATGACATAATATATAGGTAGCTCTGAAAATTTTTGCAAAATCGTATAAAAACATATAATTAATTTCTGAAATTGATTTTATTGTTTCTCAAAATACTCTCGTTATAATGAATGTACTTTTCCATTCGATGAAACCAATCATTGAAGCATTTTGTCCATCTTTTTGAAGACTCCTCAGATATCAGATTTGCAGAATATCTTGCGAAAACTTTCGAAGCTACATGTAAAGTATTTAATATTCTTGATCTTTTTTTAAAATTGAAAAATATTTTATAGGCTATAATAGCAAAATTCCGTATGTTTGTGTATGTCACATTATAAATTTTTATCAGTAAAAAATATAACAATTTTTTCTATGGAATATAAATACTATTTTTTTGTTCCGTCAAATATAATTTTGATTCACATTATACAATATGCTTTTTCTTTTATATATACAGGGTTGCACCGCGAGACTCTTGCCACTGCTCATAGGAAGGTAGATGGGATCGAGATGAACATAAAAGTCCCATACCGTTTTGYGATATTCGCAATAATTATCSARATATTAATTTTTGAAGATTGCCGAAAAGAGGCATGTTCGGCCGGCCCATCGGCAAATGCAAGCGCTTGGCGAGATACGCCCGCCCCGCGTCGCTAAGCGCGCGCGAAGTTGTTTACTGCGGCAATGGCTATGCTCGCTACGCCCGAGCGACGCGGTGTAAACAACTCCGCACGCGCTTAGCGACGCGGGGCGGGCGTATCTCGCCAAGCGCTTGCATTTGCCGATGGGCCGGCCRAACATGCCTCTTTTCGGCAATCTTCAAAAATTAATATCTCGATAATTATTGCGAATATCGCAAAACGGTATGGGACTTTTATGTTCATCTCGATCTCATCTACCTTCCTATGAGCAGTGACAAGAGTCTCGCGGTGCACCCTGTATATGCCCGTATGTATCAAGCAAGTATCGAGATACAATATACAGGGTGTTAAAAAACGATGGGTCGAAAATTCATGGAGTGGTTAATGACACCAAAATAATCGGAAAATGTCAAAGGAACTAAAGTCTTAAATCCTACCGTTTTCGAGCTGGAGGCACTAAAAGGATAGCCAATCACGGGTGAACGTGCATAAATGTGAACACAGTTTACATTTCTGAAAACAGAGCAATAAACAGAGCAATAATTGAATGTCAATTACAAGACCAGTAGACGTTATAATTGTTATGCGCCCTTACGCTGGAATTCGCTTACGCGCAAAGCTGCAAAGACAAATAAAAGATAGTTTTAAAAATTTCTGCTTTTAGCGTTACTTAGAACCACGAAAACGTAACAGAATAATGGTTCCGTTTTAAAAATTTTTTAATATTTTTTATTTTTTATATTTTATATATTTTATATTTTTTATGTTTTTTAATTAAATTTTATTATTTATTTTTTTTTACTTATATATTTTTATATTGTCACGGGACGGGATTATAATAGAATATACATATTATTGCGCTCCTCTGATTGCTCGTTAGAAGAATCAGCTAATGCAATATTATCGGTCAGTAAAAGGAAACTTCATGGACGATCAGTTATTCCGCTCGCGGAGAGAGCTGTTTGAAGAAGAAAGGCGCGATTGTTAGGCAACAAAAGTTTGGCGCGAAGCTTCGTGGCTTGCGAATGGAATTCGGACGCGAGATTGAGATTTCGAAGAGAGATATTCTTGTTAAACTGTTACGTGTTTGATTAAAGTTACTTTTCGTAAATTCGTCTTGCTCATTTCCCGCGAGTGCGCATGCCGTTTCCGCTAAAGTGACGACTCTTCCCCGCGGACGTAACAATATTTTATAATATTGTTATATAATAATACATATAAAAATTTTGTAAAAATAAGATAAAAAAGATGCATTATTTCACGCAACTGAGTATCATTTTAATTTTTTTCAATTATACAAAAAAATTTTTAACTTTGTTTTCGATCTTTAAATCGGTGGAATATTTTTAAAAAATATTTCAACAATTCTGAATTTAATACCAAAAAATGTCAGCTACACGATGGTTGTCGTATGTGAATGCAGTAAAAGTTTGACATTATAATTTATCAATTATTTATAGTTTTCTAGAGATTTTTGAAAGCACAAATAATATTTAAAAAAATACTGTTAAGAATACTATTAAAAATGGCGCATAGTTTTGCCGAAAAAAATTGCAAATTATAAGTTTATATTATCCGTGCTTTGCTGGTATGATATTTTACAAAGAACCAACATTGTTTCAAATGGAACCAACATTGTTTCAAATTCAAGTATATCACAAAGTATATACTTGATTAAAAATGTAAATGTTTGTTTAGAGAATATCATGAAAATGATTTTATAGATATTGAAATAAAAACCGAAGATGTATATAATGGTTCAAATAAAAGTTTCTCCAGAGTTTCAACCGTGTTGCAATTTCGTTTAAAAAAACGGACACAATTTAATCAATTGTTAAAATGAATCAATTACAGATGCCAGATAGAAATTTAAAGTAGAGTTTTTTAATTATACCATTGACATAATTTTGAATTCTTTGGAAGAACGACTTAATCTTAATTAAGTTTAATTGTCATGTTGTAAAATTTCTGTATGATATATGCTTTCAATGTCACTTTAAATCAATGCAACTTTAAAATCAAAACCTTATGACGTAAATACGTAAATATTTATAACGAAAACGTAAATTGTTCTGATATAAATGCTATTAGGTCGATGCAAAAGTTCTTGCCGATGAATAGATATTTGTACATATGCGTTAGTATGATTTTATAAACAAAAACGTTTATGATTTTTATAAATTGGCATTAGCATTTATGCACGACACTTATGAAGCCATAGAATTCAACAGAACCTTACCATATAGTATGATTAAAAACGAAGCCAGATAAAGAACATACTTGTTCTACCTTTTGTTTTGTTTTTACCAAAAGAAAAGTGCTGTTGATGCACACAGAGTTATTTGTGAAACGTATGCTGAAAATGTTATAGCCATTAGAACGTGTGCGAATTGATTTAACTCTTTGAGTTCTATAGACACATATATGCGTCCGGCGAAAGGTATCGGTGAGAACTATGGATATGCGTTTGTTAATCTTTTCGATATCCCACGTACTGCACACAATTATCAGTGTATGAGATGAATACTATTGCTAGTAGCAACAGTAAGYAAAAAATAAATAAATAAATGTCCATTTATATCACACTGAGAGAAAACGAAATATTTGAATTGTGGCAACTATATTTTTGACAATTCTGTAATTTAAGTATCTGGCAGTAGTTTTATAAGGTAACAAGAATTAAAATAGTATTAAATACTATAAAATATAGTAATGGTAACAATATATGTCAACTATTAATTGATAGTGAAATAGCGACTCAACTATCATTACACAATTATATAGACTTTAAACAAATAAGATATAACTATACTACATTTTTTTAGTTTAGATAAATATTTTTTTAAAGTGAAGCATAACTAATTAATTATTGTTGAGATGACTTGAAAAAAAAACATTATTATTATTATGCGATTATTATTATATTTTTTGTAGTTTGTTGAAGAATTTATTATAAATGATTTATATTACTACATTTTCTTAGTTCATATTACTTATTCATTGTTGTTATTACACTATTAACTTTGTAATACATAATTGAGGCGCTATTTGTCCTCAAATTTCTAATTGCTGGTACTACTTTCTCTGAGTTACTGTATCTGTTGCAGTATTGTTAGACGGGACACTTTTTCGCACTTGCGCATTCTGTATTAATATGGCATCAATGCCGTATTAATGTCAACCTTATAAAGATTCTCAAGGCTTTATTTTTATAAAAATTTGATAAAAAAATTGTTTGAAAATAGATTATAGATTTAACTTTTTACAAAATATTTAAACAATATTTAAACAATTTTAATTTTATCAATATATATAAAAGTTTTATTTTTTACGAAATGAATCTAGTGTAGATTCTAATGTAAATATAAAGTATTTATGTGATTTAAAAATGAATATTTTGTTGTTTAAAATATGAGTTTAAAGTTTTCCATATTTATTGAATTCAAATATTGAGATTTATATATTTTTAAGTTTATAAGAGATTTATAAATTTTTTAATTTAAAACGTACTTTAATATTTTATTGTTTAATATTTTTTAATAAAGGAATTGATTGATTTGCGATATAAAATACTATATTATGTTCTGCAAAAAATACTGCTAATTTTACTTCGGCTAGTTTAACTTTATCGGTATGCAGAATATTATAAATATTATCAAAACTTTGATTTTGAAAATTAACATTTGTTACATATTTGACTCTTTGTGAATGGCACACTATATCTGCTTTGCAACATCTGATAGTAATATTGCATAAAACTACAAAAGTATTTTCTTTATTTTCTGTAGGATGAGGAGCCAACCATCTTTTAAAAATATCTAGCTATTTTGAAAACGTCTAATTATTTCTTTCTGCAAATTGGCCTTTACATGTTATAATAAGTTAAATAAATTCATTAAAGTACATAAAGATGTTTATCCAGTTTCCTTACGTTCCAACGTGGTCTATCAAATTAACTGCTCTGATTGCAACGCTTCATATGTTGGTCAGACTAAAAGAACTTTGAACACTAGAGTGGGTGAGCATCGGAATCACATTAGGAGGAACTCCACTCAGTTCTCGGTTATCACTGATCATAGACTACAAACTAAACACGAATTTGATTGGGACAATGTGAAAGTCGTCGACCAAGAACCTAATTATCATAAACGTCTCATATCTGAGATGATCTTTATTAAAAAACAGAAACATGGTTTGAACGCGCAAACGGATACCGCGTTACTAGATCCTATTTACAACAATCTTTTTGGTGCGAATTTGTGATATAGTTTYCTTTCTATTATTTATTTATTTATTGTTCGTAACAACATGCGAAAAGGATGTTCTTTATTTAGTTGTAACTCGTTTCTCACCGCAATAACACTGTCTATCTTTTTGTTTGATTTTTGTACATATCGGTTTCTTTCCTATTTTCGGTAAGCTATTATATTTAYACATATTTTATTCTTTGACTTTATAATACTCCTTATTGACGAAACAAGCTTTTACAACCATTTTTTAATTACTTCTAATTTAAAAAAAAAATTTTTTTTAACTTATTAACAATTTAAATTTGACCTTTATTCGATTTTTACATTAGCACATTAGACGAACTAGACTTGCCAGCTAGAGGAGAGACCGATATAAACTCCAAAATCATTTTATATCACTGAGGAGGACTCAATACCGAGTCGAAATGTATGAATGTACTTCGTCGTACCACATACAAGGAGGACTATTATTTTCCTATCCTTCTCGCACGCACATCAGCGGAGGCTCTATAGGCAGCTACCACACATTGTTTTGATTTATTCTAAGAGCTTATCTATTAATACGTTTATCTTATCTATTTATTATTTTTTTTCAATTCTAATTATTTATTCCTCAATGGCTCTTTTATCAATATTTACGTCCATTTTATTAACAAATAATTAAAATATAATAATATATTTATACTTTACCTTACTTAGTCTAAATGATCTGTCGCCCTTCTCCACACACTGACAATTAACCGTATCACATATTCACATCTCGGATCTGCCACCACAAATTGAATGTAGTCTCTAAATTGATTCTAGATTCTAAGGGTGCGGTTTCATGGGCCGATATTTTCCGCGTAATGCGTATGAGACTGCACTCTAAAGTTCTTTTTATAGTACCTTATATCTTTTTCTTCTTCTTCTTGGTTTGTGGTTTTATTCGACTGATCTCTTATCTCTTATCAGGAGACACGGTAGTCTCGGGTATCAAGTCTATATATAACTCGAAAAAAACTGATGTGTCAAATTAAAAGTAGAACCTAACAATAAGTGATAGTATCTTTGTATTTCCATTTAAAGAATCTTCCTGTTTTAATCCAAGTGGTACTAGTTTTAATTTAAAAAAAAATTTGTTTTAACATTATCATACCTAACTCAAGCCAAGTAAATCATTTGTATAAAAAATATGATATCAATAACTGATGCCAAGTTATAATCCTACAAAAATTGCATTATGTTATTCAATCCAAGTGATACGTATTATTTGTATAAAAGATTTGATATTAATAACTGGCATCAAGTTATAATCTTATTAAAATTGTATTACCTAATTCAATTATTAAAATTAATATTAATAACAGGCATCAAGTTATAATCTTATTAAAATCTTATTAAAATAATCTTATTGAATTATCTTACTCAACTCAAGTAGTGTGTATCTTGAAGAAAAAAATTGTGTCAAATTAAAAAATAAAACCCAAGTTGTACTACCTTACATTTTATATAATAAAAACTAAATGGTAAGCATATTTGTATTTTCATTGATTCTTTTTAAAAATCACAAAATTACGTTACCTAACTCAAAATACAAAATAAAAAATATTATTTTAAATATTAATTTAAATGAAAAAAATTTTTATGTAAAAACTTGACGCTGCTGGGGAAACCAAATAAAGAAAACAATGAAAATATTTTCTGCACGAGATATACTTGCTTGTACGCGCGCGCGCGTTAATTAATATTTTTACTCCCGTAATTCAATCATTATATATTTTTTCACTGTTATTGAATATCGAAGTCGAGCAGCGTCAAGTGTTTTTACATAAAAATTTTTTTTATTTAAATTAATATTTAAAATAATATTTTTTTAAGATTGCACAAGTGAAACACACTATTAAGCAAAGAGAGGCCAATGACGATCAGGCTGAATCTTCGTTGCCCAATAATATTTACATACAAATTTTAAATATCTCTGAACTGCGCGCCGCATACTGTCGGACTTTCAACGCAATTCTAGAACCGAAACTAATCTAAAATATCGCGATTAATATTAATAATTAAATATAATGCTGCTAGCATCTTAAGTTTTTATTACATAAAGTTTAAGGTAGTACAACTTGGGTTTTATTTTTTAATTTGATACAATTTTTTTCTTCAAGATACATATCACTTGAGTCGAGTAAGATAATTCAATAAGATTATTACGATTTTAATAAGATGTAAGGTTTAAAAAGATCTATTTACTGATGTCAGTTTGATCTTGAGAGCATTGCCAAGGTCAGGACAAGGACAGCTTGAATTTTTTAAACAAAAACCCCCATTTTTATTGCATATATTCTTGTAACTGATCTTGAGAGCTCTACAAAATACTATAATAAAATTCCTTTTAATTAAGTACTCTTTGAGATGAGTTGACAAAAAGTTCACACATTTTGATATAAAATGTAAAATATCTCGTAAACTATTCATTTTTTGGTAATTGTATCTTAATACTTTATGCACAGAATAATAAGACGAATCAATTGGTGTAAAGAAAACAGTGCTTAAAAAAAAAAAATTATGTAGTTTCATAACAATTACAAATTGCATAATTTTTTGATGAATATAATTCTATTAATATAATTCGATATTCTATTAGGTCGTTCATTAAGTTCTGCGGTTTTTTCGCTTGCTTTGTTTCGCTTTTTGATTTAGTGGACGATATCCAAACATACTTAGAGAACTTTTTCGCACAGAAAACGCGCGGCTTTTATGAACGCGGCATTATGTCCCTTTCAGAACGTTAATAGAAAATGGTCAATCAAAATGGACAATACATTCAAGATTTAATAAATGTATAAGTACAATAGATTTATGTTTCAATTTAGGACAAAAAACCTCAGACTTAATGAATGACCTAATATTTTATTCGAATTTATATTTATCATCCTTATTTAATTTTTTATCTTTATTTTGTCATTGAAAAAGATTACTATTACATCTAAATTTTAATCTTACTTCATAATTATCACTGCTCACTTTATAAATAATTAAAAATAATCATTCTAAAAAGATTTAAGCTATTAAATAATTTTAAATTATTTATTAGTAATTTTAGTAATTAGTCATTTTTAATTATAATTCACACATACAACACATACATACAAAATGTAGCAAATAAAAAAAATCAAAATCATAAATAAGCAAAATTAAAGTTAAAAAGACCAATATTTATTCACGGATATTTAAAATTCAAATTTATAATTGAAGTAATTAAAGATTACTGTTTATTGTTCTCATTCCAATGGGATACCATGAAGCAGCAAACTCATAATCTTTAATTAAAGATTTGAAGTATTTAATAGTTCCTCTTGTTTTCGTTTATGACTTTATTTTTTTCTCATTTTATTAACCATACATACGTCTTATATTATTATTTTGTTTGCAGTAGAACATCAGATAGCTTCCAGAAAGACCATAAACAACATATAATCAAAATTTATGATTAAAATATATATATATATATATACATACAATCATGTTTATATTTCTCAAATTACACTTAATGCACAATCTTTCTTCCTGTTTTTCAAATGTGCTTTAAATATTTTCAATAGTTGCGGCCTTTTTAAATGAGTATAAGCGATAGATAACATTTGCAGAGCTCTTGTTTGTACATGAACACCACCGTTCGAGAAGAGGTCATGTCCTAGCTCTAAGCAAGTACCAAAATCACATTCATCCGCAGCTATCGTCGCCAACCTTACAATCTCATCGAGCTTCGCTATTGGCATTTTTCTCTCTTCCAGAGTACCAGCTTCTTCTATCTGCTTCAATATCTTTTGCAAGTCATCTATAACATAGCAAATTTACTTTATATTGCGTGTATCTCTAATATATATTTGAACGAAATGTATATAATAATAATCTTGAATGATTTGAAATTAGAGTTAAATTAAAAAATTATGATTTATAGAATATTTTTTGTGTTGTGTGCGCGCGCGCGTGTACGTGTGTGTGTGTGTGTAATTGAATACATTAATGACATAATCACATTTGTAAGAACATTTCATAACATATAACATTTTATGATTCTTTTTGTTTTTTATAAAAATAAAACAATAAATCAAGCAATATAATTTATCATATAAATGTTTCTTAAATATTACAGAAAAACTTAAATATTGAATGTGAGCCCATTAAATGCAATTATACTTACTGTCTGTTGCTGCCAAATCTCTGTAACCCAATTGAGTTTTCTTATCATAAGGGACTACAATGCCTGCTTTGTGAAAAGTTCGCGCTACAACCTGTCTCTCTCTCGCTCGCATGTTTGCGGTATTTTTTTCTAAAGTTATATCGTGCTGTTTGGCAAAGTTCTTCAGTTGCGAATGCAAACGCATTATGCTAGTCTTTTCAAAGGGATTGGCTGATTTCGTTTTATTTTGTAAATAAGCACTGTAATTTATATAACATACACAACAAAGGAGTGATATAAAAGAAATAAGCTTATAAATGCAGATTTACATTAAATTTCTACAATTTTCATATCTACTTACTCAATAGCGCCGAATATATTTTCTGCAACAGGTTCAAATACGCCATTCACATTTCCTTGATTCTTTGCTACAAACACTGGTTTTTCCATGGCATCATCTCGCCAGTAACCGAAATGTAATCCCTTTTTATCATCGCATTTCACAATAGTCTATAGATATAATTCTTGTATTAAATCTATATCTTCAGTTTTTAGAATATTTATGAATGTACAGTGTCATTTGTAAATATTATCTTATACCTGAAATTCTGGAGGGTCGTAATAATATCTCCAGTGTGTCAAATATTCTTCTTTATTATCTTCACTTAAAGGAATTTTTATTTTACCATCCAGCACATCATATGGCCCCACAAGTTTTAAGCGAACAGACTTACAAGCCGAAAGAGGATCATTTTTTGATATACTTTTACAAAACTCGTAGAATTGAAAAAAATTTTTCGGCATCTTGACCAGAAATAGATCCATAATAATTCTTTCAGCATCCACATTAGGTATTGATATATTCTCAGTTGCATCGTGTTGCGTTGAACTAAGTAAATTATGTTCATTTAATGATATTTTCTTATTCGATACTTCTGCTTTTTCATTATCATTCTCATTGTTATCTATAATGGCATCAGTTCTTTCTGGACTTGGAGAAAGATTATGTAAATTTCTTTCGGAAGACTCATGTGTCTTCTGCACTTTTCTTTGTGGACTTTTCAACTCTGTTTTTTTGTCATTTTTAATGGGATGTTTTCTCTTTTCTCCAGTAACTATCTTCTTAGTTTTTTCTTCTATCTGCGGCATTGGAAAGATATTATAACATGCATTAGGACTATTAACTTATTCAATGTTTGATTCAATCAGAATTGCTTAAACAAAATTTTTAACTATATATTAACTATATATTGTTCCTAATCATTTTTTTCAAGTGTCAAACAATAAAAGTTAATTATATCATGTTAAAGAAATAGTACAAGTATATTGTTGTAAAGGTATGATAACATTGTTTATCGTAAGTTAATCACTGAGCAAGTTAATGGGATAATGTTAATATTATTAATTAATTAATTGGAAATTTGTCATATTTTTCGTCAGTTGAAGATTATACGTTACCGCTTGTCTTTTTGGCGGGTGTTTGTACTTGCTGTGATGTTGTGGATTTTTTTGATAGCACTTGACACCGTACTGGCAAGGAATTCGCGAATCGTCTTTGTACTCTCGGAATTGGGCGTCTTTGTCATTATCGGACGACATTGTGGAAAATATATTATACCATTCGGTTCTTCGTTATTATCGATAAATTAGGATTTGATGCGATCTATGCGACGCAGACGCACTTGAGGTTAACTGTTTTTAGATATCTGTTCTTTGTGGCTACACTTATGGTACTCTTTCTGCACCTTTTGTGTTGCAAATATGGAAAATACGTTTGACAGATTTTATCTTCTTTTACCTTTTTTTTCGATTGCATTCCAGTAAAACTGACGAATTGGCCCTTTTAACTAATTTTTACACTTTGCTACGCTTAAATTTTGCTCCTTCCATCAAAATTTAAATTTAAATCTCCTGTTCACTCACCACTTCTATCTCAGATTATGACATCAGAAGCAAGATATGAAAAAAAAAAATTCTTGCAAAATATATTAAAATGGAAATATATTTCAATAAAACAACACTTATAATCAACTTGTAAAATATATCGAAAACTTCCCTTTCGTTAATTAATAAATATGAGTCGGTTTCACCATATTCAGTTAGGGTTGATTAATCTTAAGTATTTTTTTTCACTCGATTGCGATTAATCAATTTTTTACCACACCGGCCTAAATTAACGTTTACGGCTATAAACCAGCCCTAGTTTGATCGGCTGATTAAGCATCAACTGTGCTTGGTCCATTCTGGTCAACGATAAATACGGTTAGTTAACTCCAACAAAATAATCGGAGATGGTGAAATTACTATATACCCCTATATCTGGAAATGAATGCATAAATAAAAAACGAAATAAGTGATGGTCATTATGATGATTGCCAAATTAATGATATACTTGTATATAGGATTACATATGATTTAATTTCTTCCCGAAATAGAAAGGAATAACTTTCGATATGTTTTATGTTCAGCCTGTCGTTTGCAAATACAGTTTTATTGAAAAAATATTTTTATTTGAATATAATTTTCAAACATTTTTATTGTGTTTCCCCATTTTTGACGTCACAATCTGAAATAAGTGAATGAACAGGAGCGTCCCACTGCAAAATTGCAAAATTGTTTTACCAAACGTATATGTCTCACATTTCTTAGGTCTGTACATTCGTATCTCTTCCTATTAAATGCATAGAATGCAGACATTTACATATAACTATGATTAACCTTTATTTAATAACATTCTTTAACAAATTGTATATTTTATACGCACAGTTACGTATTATGTATATATAATATGGATATAAAGTAATCGTAAAGAATAATATATTGTATATTGACAATAATTGAAATGTAATAAAAATTTGAAACTTCTAGTTACGTTCGTTTAATTAGAATATTCTTTCCTTTCATTGCGTTTCTAATAAACTGATAATATTCCTCGAATCGCATGTTCGCTTTCCATATTGTTCCTTTTTTTTTTTTAAAGTAAATCTCTGTTCTCTTTCGAAGAATTCTCTTGATAAGATATCGTTGATATTGAACGAATAACTTGTCCCAACGAACATCACAGAAGTTATTTCTTTTGTGTCATACGGTAGGTATCGGCCTTATTATCATTTCTTTTCAAAATGTCTTTCGGAATGTTTACGCCACCGCTCGTGCCTCTGGCAAGAAACTCTCCCAGTACTTAACGAGTTGATTCTGATGTTGCAGCATCGACTCCAGGTATTCGATTAACTGCTTCTTGAAATCTTGCACTCTGACTAATTCGAAGCGCTCGACCTCCTCCTTTATCATCTTTGAAATATTGTCAAATTCTTCCTGACCCCTATCAACTTTCGCCTCCCATTCTATGACCTCGGTAGCTGCTTGACTCGTCTTGTCCGTTCGGCCTGATTGCTCGAGTCGCGCCTTTTGCTCGCGTTTCTTGTTCAACATTAATTGAGCATGTTGCCAATTTTGAAAGACTTTCACTCTCTCATGAAAAACATCCTGTAAAACAACATTGTATGTAGAAAAACAAAGCATCAAGACCATAAGTGCAATCGTAAATTGCTAACACCAACTTTGATTGCACCAATGAGGGCGACATAATCTCTCAACATTTCTCCAAATTGATAGAGATCGCTGTTGCTCTGAGTCTTCCTGATCACTTCCACTTTTTCCAGAGTTTCAGCCAATTGTGCCAGAGCTCTACCAAGAGACGCTCCAGGTTCGCCATGGCCAAGAACGGCAATCGACTTTGCCGTAGCACCAGTGCAATTTGCCAATTCTCTTCTTTGATTCGTTAAGGAATCGACCGCGGAATGTAAAGCGCGTAACTGAATATCAAGAGAATCTATTTGCGACGTTTTCTCTTCGAACCACTGTAAAAGAATGCAGATTTTTATTCATCTTATTTCTTTTTACATAACAAATAATCATACGTACATGCACAACAATTGGTACGTATGGTATATTGTTTTTAAAAATATATTTAAAAAATAAATTATTAATAAAATTTTTATAACATATATTATGTGACAACAATATAATTTTATTGATAGCAATATAGATTAAATTAAAAAATACGTAATAAATAACACGAATCGACACATTAATTTTAAATAAAAATCTATCTAAAATTTTAAATAAATATCTTATCTTCCCATTGTAAGCATAAAAAATTGCTTCAGGATACTTCATAAAAAATACATGCAAAGGAAATATATATTTAATATTGAAGAAGTCTCACCATATCGCTCTCGTCCATTTTATATGTTATTTTATTAACCGTTTCCCCGACTTTGTTGAAAAGCCGCATTACTCCTTTACCACTCAATGCAGATGTATTGGTAGCCTTAGGCAATTCTACATCTAGAAAAAAAAGGAATTGTTGATATTAAGAATTTATCAAAGATTTCGTGTAACTTATGAGCATCATCATTTACCAGCTTCTAAAAATTCTCTGAAATCAGGATCAATACTCAGAACAGGATGTGCAGCCGTTCTATTCAAATACCTCTCAAGAGCCGCTCTCCTTCGTTCAAGAAATTCTGTGGAGCTCGAATTTTGCTCTTGATTCTTGTCTCCAGACATTTTAATTTTCGTTGTTCCTGTTGATATAATTCATATTTCTTGATAACTTTCTTATAATACACAAATAAATTTAACAAAAATAAATCTTCATATCCCTACCAATCACACTTTTCTCTGGAGCTGGTGGAATTATCCTGCCGTTTCTAAGATATTTCTCTGTTAATTTATCATGAAGACCTAGAAAATCGCTAAATCGCCTAATCACGCTAAAGTTTCTTTTCTTAAAAATAAGCATGTTTGTTCTCGTTTCAACTTTGTATGCAACATAGGCACCCATTCCATCGCCTATTTTTTGAGGCGAAGTGACGGTAATCTTCAAGAAAACTTCAGATGTGTCTGCCGGGACCTACACATAAATATCACAGTATCAAGATTCTGCAATTGTACACAACAATCTAACACTTACCTCTTCTAAAGATCGAGAATGAATGATGTTTGTAGACAGGGTATCGGCATTATCGTTGATAGGAACATCATGGAGATCTCCAATATCTGTATTCATTGGTCCTAGCGGAGGACTCAAGGGACCAGGAGCCGGGCTGGACATCGAGGAAAACGAATTCTCCTCTGGCATGTCTCGCAGAGACAGCTTTGGCAATTCCGCCTGAACCTTGGACACTCCGTTATAAGGCGAAGAGTCCTCTAATTGATTCTGTTCCTGCAAGTATATCCCTGATTTACCGCAAGCTCACAAGACTAAATTTATTATATTTCTCGTTAATATGAAATCGAGGTACAAAGTTGATATAAAATCGAAACACAGAACTACTTTCTGCAATAAACGTTTCGATCAGGCGAATTGAAACCGATGTAATTTCGAGCTCAACTTCCGGCGACGTACAGGCGCCGAAGAAACACGTCTTATCATATGCGATGCGAACGAACACAGATTATTCTCGCAGCATCACGGTACGCGTCGGGATTATAATCTTTTTTTCTTTCCTTATCCTCTTCCTTCTTTCTTTCGACTCCCGCGATAGACCGTTCGCTAGGCGATACCTGCACCGCGGACGCGAAGATATCCTCGTCATCGTCCTCCAGATCGTCCAATTTCGTCTCGTTGGTGTCAAACAGCGGCGGCGATTCCGTCATATCGGCCATCTTCCTCGGTTCTGTCAAGCAACAGCGACGTTTACGCTCCTCGCTAGGGATCGGCCCCCTTGACGACGATTACGCCGACCACGTCAGTTATCGCTGTCGGTATCGGCTCGCAACCGTAAAAGTTCGTTTCCGAAACAAACGAGAGCGTCAGAGCTGAGACTGAGGCCGCGGTCCGATTCATGCTCAGAGCGCTTAAATATCATTTCATTCTTGTTGTTTATCAAATAGTAAACAGAGACAAACGATGCTTGTAAGCGCTTTGAGCGTGAATCGGACCGCGATCTGAATCGCTCGCGCTTCGTACTCGGCGTTCCAAAAATTGGGTGCTTTCCATTTGATGACACAAGTATCGTTCTGTCTCTGTTTCTTATTGAATGTAAAGAAAGATAGAATGATGTTTGTGTCGACTTGTGTCACTAAATGGAAAGCACTTTTTGTTATTTATTGAATGCCAAGAAAGACAGAACGATGTTTGTGTCGACTTGTGTCATTAAATGGAAAGCATCTAGTGTTATCCGCGTGTCAACAACATCAACGGCGGCGGGCCGTAGATCTGTTCAAAAGCGTTTCTCGTATCTTAGATTTTATTCCTTTCAGCTAGTATATCCTTTTTCCCTTTTTGTAACATCTGCGTTTTAATGCTTTCATTCGTCGTCTCTTCTTTTACCTCCGCTTCAATATGTTTTTATATTTTATTTCAAATGCGTAATAAACGTGGAAAAAAATATTTTTTCTAGTTACATAAAATGAGTCTTCAATTATATTTTCTTTTTTCTCTCTTTCTATATTTTCCATATTTATTTTATAAAATTAAATTGGCATTTTGTTCACAGATTTTGCAAGAAAAAAGAGAGGAAGATTTAAAGTAAAACGTATAATATGCATACCATCCACTTTTCTATAAATTGAAATAGAGATTAGCATGCAAGAAGAAAAAATAAAAAAAAAAACATTACAAATAAAATATTTATTTAAAAGATAGATGGCAAAAAAATAAAAAAGTGACATACTGTATTTTAATAAAGATAAAAATGTTCCCGATAAGAAATTTTTCATATAAATATATATCATTGTATATAAATATGTATATAATTATATACAAAATATGTCATGTATATTTTCCATCTCACAAATAATTTTCCATTTGTATATGTACAGGCTAAATAATTTAAAAAAAAATAAAAAATAATTAAAGAATAATTTTAGCATTGTTTCTTTATGAAAAGTAAAGTTTGAAAAAATGAGAATAAATTGCTTATATATAAACATAAAGGTAACAATCATAAAAAAGTTATACATATATGATTATATGAACAATTATATTATATGAATATATGATATATGAACAATTTATTTTCATTTTCTCAAATTTTATTTTTTATGAAAAATAATATTAAAATTAATCTTTATTTATTTTATATTTTTTCTTATCATTAATTAGCCTGTATATATAAACGGAAATTATTTGTGAGGAAAAAAATATATGTGAACATACTTTGTATATAATTATATACGTATATTGATTGAGTATATATATATATATATATATATATATATATATATATATATTTATATATAAAATATTTTTTATATATACGAAATATAAGGAAAATAAATGAGGAAAAGAAAAAACTAAAATTTACCCACGTTGTCTGCAAAAGAACTATGATTAAAATTAATTTGATATTTTATATAGAATCGAGAAAAGAAATGCTGCATAAAAAATAATATGCTGTCTCTCTGTACAAGAGTCACAAAAATAAATTAAAAAGCAAAAAGAAAAATCAAAAGTAAAAGAAGAAAACATCACATTCCAAGAAAATTCAATATTTTATATTCAATTTTTATATTTTGTAGTTGAATTTTTTGTTCTTCCGACCATTTTCTTCTTCCAGTTTTCTAATTCTATATTCCATTTATTATTTTAAATACAAAAAAGTGCCGCTATCAGACTAAACTCTCATGATATGTACGAGAGGATAGAAATCTTCCATACCGACCGATATTGTGGAACACCGAACGAAAGGTTCGAATACCGGATGGTAACGATGGTATACGTGCGACGAGGAAAGGGAATGGCGACTCTCCCCCCTCCCCCCGCGCCGCTTCACCTCACGATGGTTGAATCACGGTGACGGTGACGCGGTCGCTTCAATTGCGTCAGTGTGTAGTGTGTAGCCGGCGTCAGTCAATGTGTGCCAGCGTATTGTCACGGATGTGACGGGTCGGTGTCGTCGCGTGACCTCGCATCGGCGCCACTTCATCCGAATCCTGCGAACGCTCCGGCAGAAAGGATACCTGCGATCGAGGCGGATTCCGCGAGACCGGTTTTTCGTGATCGAAATATTCGATCGCGACTGTGCTCGAGACGCTCGGAGAGCGCTAGAAAGCTACGAGGATGCAGGTTAGAAATTTTTAATTTTTTTTATTGCGCGCATATTTTTACGCACGCTCGAAGGAGCGAAAAAGGGAAGATTGCGCGAGAAACGAAAAGACGTGCCGAGAAAATCTTTCTTTTTCTCCCTTTCTCTCTCTCTCTCTCTCTCTCTCTTTTTCTCTCGGACGTGCGCGTTTAGCTGCTCTCATGAATATGCAACAAACGCTGCGACGCGAACGCGAGATGGTTTTGGAATTTCCCGCAATTCTCGTTCGCGTTCCTGTTTCGCGCGGTTACGATTGCGCGAAGAGGTTTCTGATTGAAAACGTGCGGATTAAAACGTGTCGAAGAAAGAAATCGTGAAATGGCTTGAGCGACGGCATGTCCGAGAGAAATCTAAAAATAGGGGTCTTAAAAAAAAAAACGTAATTAAATAAAGTCACAAAGTTTCACGATAAAAGAAATGCTTGTGAATCTCTCACTTTTTTTCCGATATTTTGAGAGGTTTCGAAATTTTTTTATTTCGATTATCTTTTTGTCGTCGCTTTAACGATAGATGCCAACAGAAAGAAATGTATTTGTTTTTTTGTGAGGAATTGATACCTTTTAATTTTAATTAGAGGAAATAAACAAAAGTTCGATACTTAAAAAAACGAAGCTATTCGATTTTAGGACTCAGATTATATCATGATTTCGCAGAACTAATTTATATCGATTTATTTCAATTCATTTACAGGAAAAGTCAATTTATCGAATTTAGCGAATTTTTGGTTTTTCATGATTTTTAAACATGACCGCATCGTATTTCGAAAAAATGCAAATATTCTCTTTCATTGTTGGTTAGTTCGCTAACTACTGACTGACAGAACTTAATTAAGACGTTGGTCTAGTAAATAGTTCATAGAGTAAGTAAATAGTTAATTAGACCAGTGGTTGGTCATGAAGACTAATAATTAAATAATTATACTAATAATAACACACATTATCCCTCGAACTAATGGTTGATCAGAAAGTAATGGTTAGTAGAATCTAATCTAGAATTAAGAACGAACATGTAATCTACATAAGCGTATAGTTTTTTAAATTAATCTTCTTTTTTAAAGTCGATTTTATTTGTCCTGATAATTTTTAAATTACATGTGAGTTGTTGCAAACGAAAAACTTAGACTGCTATTTATATTTATTACTTAAAATGTTTTTATTTCAAGATCGTCTGAAATAGTAAAATGCTTTATGATTTGATTTATAACTAGATTTAAGACGATCTAAGTTCTTAAAGATTTATTATCTTTTCCTGCAAAAAGAGAAAATTCGTGTAAATAAGGGTAATAAATCTTTAAAAGCTTAGATCATAAAACATTAATATCATTATTATTATCTTAATATATATAAGGATAATAAATCCTTAAATATGATTAAGTAACCGACTATGAATACCGGTCATAATCTTCATATAAAACTAAAAATTATTCTTTAATTTCTGATGGATTTCGTCAAATGCGTAATTTATGGATCTCTTACGAAAATATACGAACACATAAAAGCATTCGCGAACATATATTCATACTTCGAAAAGATACAAATCATGCCTAATAAATAATATGTAATAATATTTGTATAAAACTTTTATGTGCATATAGAATATATTTAGATTTAATGTGTAAAATTTATCAAAATTATATAGCTCATACTTGAATTGTAAATATTTTATATTAAATTAGATTTCAAAAATCAAATTAATTTGAAATTAATTCGCTTTATCATAGATATAAGATTTTTTTCGAAGAATCCATTTTTAAATTATTATTTTTTAACTTTTGTGTTTCTAGCCAAATGTGTGGTTGTGATTTTAGAATCATAAGATATTATCGTAATTTGTATCTGTGAACATGTACATATTAGTTTTTTTATAATCTTACATGGTCTTATATGACACTTTACGTTTGATAGATAGTGTGATCTTGACATTTTTTTAAAAATTCTCAGCAAAATAAGATAAAAGAACTTCTTAGTTATATTTGCCGTTAAGTTTGATAATAATTATTTGTTCATCAAATTCACATATTTTATCTAGATATGTAGTGTCTAACGTAATGTATGTTATCAAATATAAATATTATTATGCAATGCGTAAATTATGACTGCCATTCGAGTTTTATGTGTTTATTTAGTTTCACTTTGAAAAAAATTGAAAAAATTGCGATAAACTCGGTTAATATTTTCATTAAAGAAAAGATCGAATTCTCTGAATTGCTAAATAATTTATCAAAATGTTTATTTGTGATTCCTAGCAAATAAGATTATAGAATATAGAATATAGAAGTATTCCAAAAGTATATTTTCCAAATTTGTATATTAATATAAATAATAATATAAATAATAATAGAATGACATCGAGAAGTATCTACTATGTAATTTTATTTAAAATAGGAATAGCCAATCACGGAGCAGAATTCTAGCATCTTTTAAGTATTATTATTATTTTTTTATTTCATTTTACTTTTACTATAGCAATACAAATATGACAAATATATATATTATGATATTTGCAACAAAAACAAAATCTATAAAGAAAAATAGCTGATTAAGTTTGTATTTTATCGCTCTATTTGTTGCCAAAAATAATAAATTAGAAAAAATTAGATTTTACTGATCTCTTCAATTTCATATTTGGTATATAATTGTATCGTTTGTTTCGTTAAAAGCTAAGGAGAATTACTTGATTGAAAGAAGAATAAATTAAATCGAATTGCTTACTTTGTAGTAGTAAATTAGATTCAATCATTAAATAGATTGTGATTGCATGATGACTATGTGCTTGATATATAGATTATGGTATGAATAATACTTATTTCGATATAAAAAATCAATATATAACAAAATATTAAATTACTAAATAAATAAAGTGAAGTTGACATTTCCTAAATGCAAATTTTTATAAAATTTATATGGTATTTGATTGTCCACAATTTGTCCACCTGGCAAAAAAAATTTATAAGAAAAAATGAATACATTTCAATTTCATGAATACTCCTAAGTGCGTTTTTAAATTTACTTAATTTATATATTTAATATTATTAAATATTAAATCTCTGAACTAGGGCTGCAATGATTTAAATCAATTGATTAAAATTAGTGATTTAAATCGCGATTTAAATTAAATGATTTTTTTATAAAAATCTTTTATAAAATTTATCCGAAAATTTATCCGGCGCGCAGTTTGATGAACTTGAGAGTAACTTCACATAGGAAAAATTGGCACGAAGATCCTGCTTTGATCGGTTTAGCACATCCTTAATTATTTGTTTTCATATACCGGTTTATATTCTATTTGTTATTTAAAATAAAACTTATTTTTTAATGAATATATTTGAATACTTAAATTTGCATGTATAATATAATTTTTTATTCACGAAGATGAACTCGTACACTTAAATATAAAAACTAACTTAGCTGTTGTTTCCTAACGCATTTCTAAATTCCAAGAAACAAGAACCAAAAAAAGAAACAAAGAAGTCGAGGCACGTAGCAATCCTGAAGACACCAATATATAATTATATACAAAATATGTCCATACATGTTCATATATCCTTCTTTCTTTTGTAAAACTATTGCACAACACAGTCAGTATTGGGCATAATTAAATCATAATAAAAATTAACAATTAAAATTTTAATCAAATTCGTGATTAAAATACCTTAGCCAGCAGGCTGGCTGAAGTGTTTTTCGCAACAAATTCTTTATAATTCGGAGAGAAAAGGAATTGAGATGCTTGTTAGCATCATTATTATTAAATTGATTATCAATATGATTATCAATAATATCGTAATATTACTATTTTTGTTCATTTTAAGACTGTGTTTCAAAAAAATTTATTCGGCGTGCAGTTTAGTTTAGAACTCGAGAAATATATATAAATTCACATAAGGAACATTATATAAGGAACATAGCATGTAAACAAGATCTAGCTTTGACCGGTTTAGCTCATCCTTAATTATAAGTTTTATTTTATTCATAAAAGTTATTGATAAAAATTAATTTAAAATTAACGATTTTCACTTGATTATTTTGAATCCTATAGTGTTTGAAATCATTGATTATTCACAATAAATTAAAGTTTAGTAAGCTTAGTAAAAAAAACAACACGTTTATTATTTTGTAATAAAATTTAATTATTTTCTTATTACTAAAAATAATTAATTCAAACAATAAATCTAATTTAAATTTAAAAAATCAGATTTTTTTAATTTTCTTTTTTAAATCATGATTTTTATCAGCCCTGCTCTGAAGTGTAAATCAAACTAATGTGAGCTAATAAATTAACGTTGTATCACGCGAACTCGATAAATCTATAAATCAAATCTATCAAATAAGCAAGAATTAATTCTTTCTTTCATAAAGACTTCGAAAAGGTCAAATGAGGGCAGAGAGCGCATCTGCACGACGCGGCGCGGCGCATTTTCGGAGCCGACCGAATCGACCTCGTTTACCCTGGGGTCCGATGATCCGAGAGAGGGTCGCAGGATGCGAAGGGCCCCTGATAGAAAGAGGGTCTTGCTCGTACAATGCGCGACGCAACTGTAAACCGTGAACAGCAAGAACACGCGGAGTCCGTATAGCGGCGACAACGACAACCATGACGACGACGTTGGTGGTGTTGACGATGGTGGTGGTTGGTGATGGTAGTGGGGAAGCAGGATGGGTAGAAAGAACATTTAATTTGAGCTGGCGAGGAAGTAGTTGATTGGAGATGCGAAGTACACGGCTTGTTGGCGGGCGAACAGTTGCAGCTTGACCGTCGGTCTCGTTAGACCTTCCGGAATATCCTTTCGCTGAGATCGATTTCGCGAACGCACGTACATGCGCTTTCTTTGGTGCGAGTCCGCGCCGTTCTTTCTTTTTTTTTTTTTTTTTGCGAGGACACGAATCCTGGCAATGAGCCTGACCGACTTCGATCGTCCTCGCTGTCGCTCGCAAATTCATAAATTCCACGTTTCGGGCAATCACGTGAGAAGCGACAAGTTCTCTTGAACGAGCTGATCGATCCGACGATGCGTCGCGATGATAAATTCTAAATCTCGAGATTGAATGCAGCTCTCGCAGGTACTCCTTCACATTGAGAATTGTCGATGATAATTTGTCGTCTTTAGTATGCCTCATGACTAACATTTCATTCTAAACTTGTAGGATGTATACATATTTTGTATTCTCTTTTTCGTATGGTCTACTTGCTTCAACGCTTCAATGAAAACTTTAACAAATTTGAAATCCATTATTTGAAATAATGCTTATATATCTCTACTAACTTATTGTCGTAAATATTCTAAAACAGGACTGGAAAAAAATCATAATTTAAAAAAAAAAAATCAAAAAAATCGGATTTTTTAAATTTAAATCGAATTTTTTAAATTTAAATCAGATTTTTTTTAATTTAAATTAGATTTACTGTTTAAGTTAATTATTTTTACTAGTAAGAAAATAATTACATTTTATTACGAAATAATAAACGTGTTGTTTTTTTTTTACTAAGTTTACTAAACTTTAATTTATTGTGAATAATCAGTGATTTCAAACATTATAGGATTCAAAATAGTCAAGTGAAAATCGTTAATTTTAAATTAATTTATATAATCAATAACTATTATGAATAAAATAAAACTAATTTTTTAAGGAATATATTTGAATACTTAAATTTGCATACATAATACAATTTTTTATTCACGAAGATAAACGCATACACTTGAACATAAAAACTAACTTAGCTGTCTTTTCGTTTCCTAACTCATTTCTAATTTTAAGAAATAAGACTCAAAAAAAGAAATAAAGAAGTCGCACGTAGTAATCCCGAAGACACCAATATATAATTATATACAAAATATGTCCATACATGTTCATATATTTTTCTTTCTTTTGTAAAATTACTGCACAACACAGCCAGTATTGGGTGTAATTAAATCGTAATAAAAATTAACAATTACAATTTTAATCAAATTCGTGATTTAAATCACTGATTTTAATCAATTGATTTAATTCAAGTCCTGTTCTAAAATATATCTACGACATATTCTATGGTAAAAAGAATGAGATTAAAAAAATAATAATTTTCTTTTTTATACTTATGACAATTTCTTTATATTTTTATATTTCATGATATATAGTTCATTTTTTTGACGGAATTTGTAATTGCATGTCAAAAGATTAGAAGAGAAAGCGATACGACGTGTAAAAAATGTAAGAGATGAATGTAATACATGTACTCGTAACATGCAAATTTAATATTGTTTATCTCGCAGCACGTCCGTGTACTACATTTATGTACCTAATTCAGTTTTATACGTAACTAATTAACATAATACAGCTCGAATTTTTAACTGTACTTGCCAGTTATAATTAAAATATCTGTCTAGCGCGATTGTCATTTTCCTTTTTTCTCTTTTTATTTCACATTATTCCGACGTGCACTGGCAGTTTGTTGCTGTTTTGTTCACGAACATTGAATTGATAAATCGATTGTAAAAGTGTTTTATCTAACGGCACGTAAAAACGAATATTTTTAACAATAAAAAGTATATATCTAAAAATTACTATTTAGAAACGATAGCTAACCGTAATGATTATTTGCCACTCAGTACACACTGATGCATTAAAGCCATTGTACACAAATTGACGTAAAGATATGTTAATATAAATATAAAAATGAGTTAAATTGCAAAATTTCTAATACACTTTATTGTTTGATATAATATGTATTTATAATATGTTTATTCATAATATGTATTTAGTATAATATGTACAATGTAAAATATTTTATAATTCGAAATATTTGCATTTCACTTTTACACTCAAATCAAATCAGTGTACAACAGCTTTAATATACATTAATATACATTAATATACATTAGTGCATCTAATTGAATTTGCTAATAAATATTCGTTTTTTTTAACAACGATTGTTAATATCTACACTATTCAGTACATCGAGTGATGTACTTGAGTTGAAATTTTTTTGGTTCTACGTTATATCTTTAATTTTCATGAAATTTGGAGGATTAACATAGGTTCTTGAGATAATAGGCTATTATCCGTCTTTGAGATTATGAATAATTACTTATATCCGTTGTTTCCGTTGAGAATCAAAGGAGGACTTTGTTAGAATTTCCAAATGAAAATTCCATTTCTAAGTGTCATGCATTTTTAGGAATTGGATATTCGAAAATGTATATTCCTTTATCTCACACCGTATTGTCAAAATACATCTCTTATTTATTTTTATCTTCGAACGCAATTTTGGGAACTCGCATTCAGAAAAAATCATTTTATTAGAATATCGGTGAAAAATCTCTTTTACTTATGAGAGATAGAACTACGTCGCGTCCGTCTCGTGATAGACGACGAAAACTTAAAGCAAGTGAAAAGACAGAAGTAAGATCAAAGATAAGATGTAGAGTTTATGCCTCTTACTATGAAGTGTTGGTCTCGCTCATTATGCCTTTAAACATGTATTATATCATATCGCACATACTGTACATCTTAATGTTATTATCATTCTTATTTACTTTATATTGTCTTTACGGACCGTTATTTACCACTTGCGAGTTTGACGTTGACACGTCGACATACATAAGCTTTTAACATTTCGGTCATAGTTGCGTGCGACACATAATTTATTAATCCGTCAATTTGGTTCCTTCTGTAAGTTTTAACTCTGTAACTTTCATTACACAATTTCTATTGCGTTCTCATTATAACTTTGTATCATCTTCATTCTATGTTCATTCAGTTTTTTACCGTATTGATGACTGTAAATCATGCTTTAATTTTTGGACTACCAATTCTGGTTAATTTTGGACTCCTTTGTTCTCACCGTCTAATGAAGAACAAGTCTCCTATTTTGCACAAAAAAATTTTTTTACATCCATGGACGAAAGGCAACGTATCACGACAGGACTACAAGCAACTCTTAGAATCTATGGATCATTGCACCATAACTTTCATTGGGCGGATAACCCACGATCTGTAAGAACATCTAACGAAATCTATCTATGTGAAATTGTAGATGCAATGATGCATGCCATCGCATTATTCATTATCGTTTTAATTTTGTAATTTTTTATATACTGATGAAGGCTCTGTGTAGCCGAAACGTCGTTTATATATACGATTTTATTTCGCTATTGTTATTAAACTCGTCATTTTTTCGAATATAACAGCCTTGGTTCGTTTGTTGGCCCTTCTTTTTTATTTGTTCAAAGATAAGAGTTGCAGGTCTAGTAGCATTACAGAGGCAAAAAAAAAAAGAAATTGACAAATTTAGAAGAAGACATGCAGGCCAAGAATCATTATTGAAGAACAAGTAAGCATTTGCGAGATTCACGAGTAGGTTTTAAATTTCGACTCGGATAGCAGCTGTATGATTGCATGTTAAATGATAGATAATTATTTATCAACAGATAGAAAGCACATGATCTATCATATCTTGATAATTTTTACCAGAAGAATCTCGTATCTCTTATCTCGTAATATTTTCCGACATGATAATTTTATGCATAATATACAATTTATTAATATACACACAATGTATACGTAGTTTATCTCGAACAATATACAATTTATCAATATGCACACGACGCATTAAATAAGAACTTTGTCAATTTGTCAACTTTTGAATCAGATTGTGAGAACTGTCGTTCGCTGATTTGTCGAAATTAATTGCCCTATTATGCAGCGATATCGCTTTCAAGACAGATTTAACTATCTTAAATCCTTTACTACCGTCAGTACATACGAAAGAATTCATGAAATGTTTTTTACAAACACTTACATTCAATTAATTGCAGTCGTCCCGGATTTAATATTTGAGTTTAAATGAAACTTAATTTACGTTTGCCTTCCATAATTTAAATCAAATCTTGTTTGCTAATATTTGTAATAGAAACTCTGTATATCGAGTTCATTATTTATTCGCACACCGAGAAAAATGTTTTGATTATACCAACAAGATGTATATAATAGAATGCATTTTGGTGAAATCAAGCAAAATTTCTGATTATCATAATAGATATTTTATAACTAGAACGTTTGATTTAACTATAAGGATTTGGTTATTTTTCAGTTAAATCTATAAAAAAATCTTTAGTTATATTTACTGGACAGCTCCATGAACAGAACGCGCTAGATAGAAACGCCGTTTTTTTTCGAGTATCGCTATTAGATAGAGACAGAAGTATCTCTCGTAAATAAAAAAATTATACAGGATAGAATAAAAGGCGCAGCATTATAAGATTTTTTACCGATATTCTAACAAGACGATTCTTTGATTTGTCTAGTTTTTTGATAATGGAGCTCCCCCGTAGGGAAACCCACTACGTCCATGTTATACACTTTACAACGTGAAGCGAGATTCCACATGGATTTACAGCTTTCCACGCGAAGCGTGGTCCTGATTCTACTCCTTATGAAACAAGGCACATTAATACAAGCCTAAAAATATCGATATTTGAATATACTATCGTCTATTCTTAATTTCGAGGAAGAAACAAATGAAAGATATATGGCTGACAGTACAATTTTTAGTCCTGTACAAGAATTATTTTAGGAACCTAATAATTTCTGGAAGCCACATGTGCCAAGATGTAATAATGACACGAAATATTACCAGAAACGTCAAAACTGTGTCTCCCACAGTGAAATTATATATAATTATATGCACGTTACAATGATTAAATCATCGAGAAATTCTGATAAATTTTTATCAGATATTCTGATAAATATTTAACAGGAAAGAATTAAAGTTCATCTGTGGTAATTTTTACGAGAATTCTGAGTTCATTTTTAAACAGACATATCATTGGTTAAATCTACCAGATTTCCAATTATAATATTAACAGATATTTTTTGTGGTGCAACTTTAATAACAAGTTTTTTTGATAATCGACAAAATCATTAATTGTTTGTGATTGATGTATATCGTAATACTATATTTATTATATTATCTTACTATTTTTATTAAAATTTGGTCTTATTATATCGATTTTATTATATTTATAAAAATTTGGACAAAAGAGACATTTTTGAAATTTAGAAGAACTTTTGAAGAAGTTTGACTTCAAAATTTCGCATTATTTTCGCATTACAACTATGTATTGCTTTTTCTTCTTATTAGTAACATAGATTTTAATCTTATCGGATGTAGATCTTATCGATGAACAAACGCATGCTATTAATAATATAGACACAAATAGTGCGCGCGAGATTGAGATGTGTAAATATACGCGACAGTCATAAAAAAATGAAGTCTCGGTCTATAACAATAGATGTAGTAAGATTCAAGCTATAAGAAATTAAGCAATCACAGTCGAATGTGAGGAGAATGATCGATTAAGATTGGTCACTTTTTTACGGTTTAACTATCAACTTTTATTACATCTATTGTAGACTGGGGCTAAATTATGGGACAGGAAAATAACGACACGCGCGAGCCTCCCGGATTGACGCGAGTAATGAAAAATGATGCGCAGAGAGTCGCAGGAACGCGTACACAACGTTGTTCCCTCGCGTTATACGCGAAACCCTTCGATGTTGTCTAACGGGGCCTTGCGCGGTCGTTTTCCCCCTAATTATTTCGTAGTGGATGACCGAGTTGGACGCGCATCTAGTCCCCCTTCGCAAAACGCGGATATATTATCGCGTTTTAGAGTGCAAGTGTCATTAATCGATGCAACGACGACGACGTCCGATTAATCGCCGGATTTTCCGCTCGAAACGCGCTTGCTCATTATCTCTATTTACGATGGACGAAAGATTATGTTCTTTATAGCAAAGTTTCGAATTCGTATTGTGGTAAATCATAGAAAATTATCACAGTAGAATTTATGATAAAATTCGAATGCGATACGCAAAAGTTTAAAATTATATATTTTTTCTGCACTTCGGTAATATTGAACAAATAATATTAAGAAATAATATTTAAATGAAAAAAAACAGTCTATTTTCCTTAGTAAAATTTTGATTAAAATACGAAAAATTGATAGATCTAAACCGTATTATATTATATACAAAACTGTATATATTACAAAATTGGATTTTTAAAACAATTTCAAGTTGATCTTAATTTAATGCAAAAATTTTATTTAAGCATTATGATATAGATAAAAAATTTTTTAAAATATTACTTTGAATTTTTCACTG
This sequence comes from Cephalotes varians, assembly GCA_037157785.1. Classification (NCBI taxonomy): domain Eukaryota; kingdom Metazoa; phylum Arthropoda; class Insecta; order Hymenoptera; family Formicidae; genus Cephalotes; species Cephalotes varians. Next base: position 307,686 of record JANQDE010000125.1, read on the forward strand.
AAAAAGGCTTTTAAGATTTCGCGTAGATTTTACAAGACGTTTTGTCTTGTATATTAAGAGAGGGTGTACTATTTCCGACTAAAATTAATCAAAACACTGTACCCGGCGATGAAGTGGCGGAATGGGCTGGCAAAGTTGAGAATTCAAATGGACCCAGAGTGTCGGCGTTCCTTTTGCTCTGGGTAAAAAAAAGACCACTTACCAAGAGCCACTAAGAGCCGGAAGCACCTGATCTCCTGGGAGGCCATGGGTAGCTACAATCCAACTGCTAAAGAAATAACCTTTGCTAAATAGAAGGAATTTTTGACAGTGAATAGAGACAGACTGAGAACTGAAATTTTTTCGTTTCCTCCGATTCTCATCTATACAAGCTCGGACTTTACACAAAAGAATTATTATGCGGGACAGAAGACAACCCTACACATTTTGTGTTATTGTCCAGCATTAGTCTACAAAAGTTACAGATTCTGTTTTTTTTTTAATTTAAGGATCTAGAAAAAAGAAGATGAGCAGTTTCATGAGCTTGCATTCTGGGCTGAGATTGACTCAACCTTAAAAATCAACGGAGGAGGAATTTCTTTAGTTCAGGTGTCATTAGAGACTGATTTGTTAGCTACATTCTGTTGCTATTATTATTATTATTATTATTACTAGCAAAAGCAACGTTCATTCACAATATATGTATTATTTTTTCTTCTACCGGAAAAACGCATCGAATTCATTCGAATCAACGGACACTGTTTTATCAACACGGAAACAAATGTAAAGTAATACGCGCTAGAAATTTTACGCAATTTAATTGGCAGGTCCATATAGAGACAGGCGCCCACTTACGTAAAATTTACTTTACTTTTCTGGTAAATGAGCGATCGTCATACTGTAAGGTACTTTTTGCATTTCGTAAAGTAAATTTTATGCTACTGTACTTTTTAATCTATAAATTCTCATCTCATTAGAATTTACTTTAGTAACAATATTTTTTGCCTTCACAAATTTTTTGCGTTCACAAAATTTATTTTATTGCACGATAAAAAATACAAGTATATAAAGTCTTAAGAATTGTTCAAGACTTATAATCTTGACAATAGTATGATTTACTTCAGTAAGGTAATAATGGATTTACCATAATTGTAATGTATTTTTTATCTCACACCTCCGGTATTTTTATTTTTAGGCAAGTAAAGTTTGTCATAAGTTTGACAAAAATAGAATATTTTTACTAGTTTTGTAAAGTAAAAATTACTCAATCATTTTTCTCCGTAAAGAAATAGAGAAAACGATCTTGGGCTGGTATGATTTACAATTGCACGAATAGGCTGTAAAAGAAAGCCGCAGATCCAACAGGTGGTCGAAATAACTTCTTTACTAGGTAGGAAGTCCAAGAGCAATGTTTCTGTTCTTTGAAAACGATAATGATTCATATGCGCGTATAACGATTGTCTGTTTTCACCTTTTCCGTGCATGTTTCGCTTTAAAGTACCTTATTTGTACACAACTATTTCAGGGTTTCTCGAGATTTAGAAAGTACAATTAAACATTATCCAGCCTCCGTGTATCCAGCTTTCTTTTCACAGACGTGCTAAGTATTTCGAAATTTCTATTGGCATTCAAAAGTGATTCGGTACATCTGTTTATTATTAATTGTAAGAATAATCTTATTTCTCTCGTACATGTAAATAAATGATTGTGACAATGGTATAGATCTTATTTTCTTTAGTTTGAAAACAAATAACTATTTCAAATTTTGTAGTATAATCAGTACATTAAAATTGTATATAAATAAAGTGTATTATACTATTTAAAATATTGTTAAAATATTGTTAAAATTTTAGATTTATATCACTGAAAAATTCAGTTTTCTAACGCCAAAGTAATGCTGGTGGAATTGATATTCATATTAATGACAAGTGACATGACATGATAAATCCATCGTTTTATGTGATATCGAATTAGAACATTTAGATATAATAAAGCTTAATGTTTGGGGGCGACAAGTATGCCAAGGGCGACTAGAAGCCGTTAAGAGGTTGGTTCCTGTTGGGCAAGCAGCATAATAGAATTCCCGACATCTGCGATCCGTTAATCATTAACGACAAAAATATTATTTTTCCTAACAGAGATTAAATTTTAAATATATATGCATATATATACATATATGATAAAAAAATTATCGCTGCTTCTGTCTGGTGATAGCATCACGCTGATACGGTTAACGGAACAAGCTGGCTTTATGTTTTCCGACAAAGCGTAATTCGATTAAGTTGTGTTTTCGAAACGGATGATCCGTCGACAGGGGATCGCTTTACGCGAAAAACGCACCGCCACGTTAAAAAAACTCGTCTGCATTTCGCGCGACTGCGGCTTGTGGTGGAAAACCAATGCGACCGTATATCGCGGATTGATATGTAGCACACTCGTGTATCATGTTACTCAATCCGTCGACAAGAAAACTCATCTCGTCTTTTGGACTTCGATAAAATTGCTATATAAATACAGGTAACAGTTTATTCGACGTATATAAATCGTAATCACGCCGGCTGATCAATTTGATCATCTATATCGAGAATAAAATATTTCAAGAGAGATCACATAAATTTGATTGTGACAATGATATAAATCTTATTTTCCTTATTTTGAGAACGAATAAGTATTTTAAGTTTTGTAGTATAATCAACAGTACATTAAAATTGTAATTGTTACAAAAAAAGTACTACATGATGTTATATATAATAAAATATTATAAAATATAATGTTATGTAATGCTTACATAATGTTTATGTAATGTACCGAACAGTTTTTTTAAGAAAGGCTGATAACACTGCCACCAAAGAAAATAAAAAATTTTTTGTAATTCCGTATATCAAAAACATATCCGAATCAATCGCATCCGCAACGAACAGCATCGAATTCACAATGGGCTACAGAGTTTTGAATAAACTTAGCAAATTTATTAAAACACACAAGAATCCTAACCAACCATCATCCAACAACAACGTGGTGTATAAAATTCACTGCAAGGATTGTGATGCAACGTGGGCCAAACAAAAAGACAAAACAAGATTAAAGGAACACATAAATAATRTAAAATCATCCACGCTGTCCGTAATTTCCGAACATAAATTAAATCACAATCACGAATTTGACTGGAACAATACGAAAATCCTGGACTCAGAACCTCATTACCACAAGAAACTCATATCTGAAATGATACACATAAAGGAACAGAAACACGGTATTAATCTTAATAATGACACCGAACTACTTAATGACACATACTTCGACATTTTAGACAAACTTAGCAAACTATAGAACTTACTAACATTTTAACTTTGATCCATATGTCATGTATTAATATTTCTACATCAACGGTCACATTTATATTATACACTTTCATGTTTATATACACAGTCCACGTCAGTCTAATCCGAGTTGCAAAAAGAGTTTTTGGTCACAAGAAGCGAATCGTTATTCCATATATTTTTTCAAAATTAGTAAGTGTTTCTTAATTTACATTTAATAACTTAATACTAATACCTTACGATAATTTTTAGATAACAATCATCTTAACTTGCGTAACTTCAACTGACAATATAAATTATTTTGACTTAACCCATTCTCGTTATGGACCGAAGAATAGATTATAAACTCAAATTTTATCTCTTGATTGATCAAAATAACTCTTTTACATTCACGACATATAGATCATTGTAATATTCGATTAAATGCATTAATTAACGGTTGACAGTTATCGATAGTTTAAATGTAACACTGAAAATTAAGATTGTTTTTAACCTCTAAGTGGCAAACTTATTGTTAGTCAATATTTACACTATGTCATCGACGATAAAAAAATTTGCGCTTCCTTGTTATTTTACTGCTAAAGAAGACTCCGTGTAGTCGAAACGTACGCAATTTATGATTTCCAATCGATTGTCACATATCACCGACTTATTAATAAATTCAAATTTGTAATTACACACTCTATAACAACCTGAGTCTGCTCGTTTATTGGCCTGTATATATACTTACATTTGCGTATGCATAATACGAGCTTTATTTATTACTTACTTATGTTTATATAATGTTATATATAAAGAAATACATGAAACATGATATTTCGGAAGAGTGTGTTGCCAACTAATCTACGTATTTACCATTGTATTTCGCGTTTGATATTTTTTGTGCTTAGATGGTGTCTGGTTGACCTGTGTCAATCTTTCGACAAATTTTTTCTTTTTTTTTTTACAGAACTCTACAGAGCAATTGACAAGCAGCACCATAACGTTGGCGGAGGAAACTACCACGGAAAACACCAACGTAACAGCATCCCGTACCGAAAAGATCATGAGTGTCTGCAGGAAAACGTTTCGCTGGATATATATGGTGGATCTAATACTGCTGCTATCAAGTAAGTTTCTTATGTATCGTTTGAACCTTATCTCTACAACCTAAGTATCATTCTATTTTCAGAAGTTTGATGCAATCGATAAATTCCCCAGCTTTTTCTCGAAGTATTTGAGAGTTTTTGATATGTTTCAAAGAGAGTTCTTAAGTGTAAAAGATAGAAGATGGCTAGGAAAATATTCCAATTCAAATTGATTGGTTGAAATAAAAAAAAGTCGTAATTAATTTTCATTAACGGAAACGTAAAGTTGGCTCATTTTTTACATCCTTCTCTGTTTTTTATCTTAACAATTTTCTCAAATTGTGCTGGGCTATTTTAGATTCTTTAGGAAAGATTAAAACTGATTATATTATAATATTATATTATAATAATATATTATAATAATAAAAAATTCTGGAAATGGGATATTAATTTCACAATTTTACAAATTTGATATAACGAAAAATAATAATAACTTTTCTTATAATATGTATTTCCTATAGCTATATAATATTTTATTCTTGTTTTCAATCGATATTTATTTCGATAACTATTATAACAGTTTAGTTGACAAATCACGATGAAGTCGCAAGGGAAATTATATATTATTTGTGCGGCAATCCTGCAAATATTTAAATCGATTTTATTCGTTTCCTTCCGTGTGGAAGAGATTACTTCATTATTTTTCGACAAAAGCTCGTAATCGTCCTTCAGTATTCCATTAAGTGAAAAATTTCATCTATCGATACGTGAGTACGCGTTTTACGAAATTCGCGATTAAAGATTGCGGAAATAATCATTTTGTTACGTAATTCCTGTAAATTGAATTTTAAAGTTTCATTTATTGCGTTCCCAACGTAAATGTAATTTCACGTTTACCCCGAAATTCCATAAAGTGAGGATTATCCGAATGTACATGTTTGATAATTTTCAGATTTTGATACACTTCATAGCTTTGAATTCATAGAATAAATTCATAATTAGAAAAGACTTACTATCGTTTTTATCAGACATATCCTTCTCACGATGGAGAATTTCAAATTGGATTTTGCGGTTGTTTCCTCGATGCAAGTCACACTGTCTACTCCGGTAACGCCTATGAGATAACCAATTTGCCGAATCTAGTATTTAAAGCCCATTTCGCTAATTGAGCGCAGCATGGCTTTTATTAGCCCCATAAATATTCGTGGCCGGCGAATGTGCATGTCTTCACGCCCGACGGGAGGAAGTGTTAGCTTGTTAACTGACGCGTTATTGCATTAGCAAGCAAACCGTGAATAGGAAGTACATGCCGCGCATTCTTCCTGAACAGCTAAAAGCGCGAAACTTTGCGGAAACTAGCGCGCTGTTAGTTAATTTAATCGCGAGCATTCTCTCTGGCAACTATCCCGCTCGTAAAATGCGAGATAACTTTCTTCTTGATTGAAAAGCCATCAAAAGATATCGTGTATTTACACGGAAAGATCGATTTTGTTGAGGTATCTAAATTGAAAGGACGCTGAAACGCGTTTTTATTACATAATTATTTTGACGGTCTAATAAAATTATTTTCAGATCTGTATCTTTAGCTCGATTGTTAGGTACTTCAACAAATCGTTCTTCCCGTATATAAACGAGAAGTTATCATAAAATAGCGAAATTAAATAAGAGTGTAAGCACTAATAATACAATTTTACTATTTCTTTATATTTTCTGATGCATCCTTTATGCATCCAAAAATTTACTTTTTGTGAACTGCATTTATTCATAATGCTTTTGTAGAAAGATGGAAAATTGTTGAATCTATTTTTCTCATATTATTTATTATATGAGATCTTTTTTGCTCTAATAATATATTTAATTAATATAATTTTACATACCGCATTGATAAAAAGAGAGCTAAAGCTTTTGCATTTGTCAAGATTAACTTTCGATTTCTTCATCATAGACTTCGTCATTTCTAATCAATCGTCATTCGATACGAATCAGACGAATAACAGACGCGGAATAGAAACGCGAGAGTCGGATTCCGACCGAGGTATTTGTCGTTTTTTTTTCGCTTTCGTTTTCTTTCCGTCGCTTGTGCGGTACGAGTGCAGTCTTTTGCATGGAAGCGCATTCGCCGAGGGTGAAACCACGCGTGTAATGAAGCCTGACAGGGAAACCACGAACTGTGTAATGCAATATTACGGACGAGTGTTTGACTAGAATTTTTATGGGTGTGCCGCTTTGTGTAATGCAATATATTACGGGCGGGTGTTTAATTAGAATTTTTACGAGCGTGTCGCTTTAAATATCCCTGTGCATCTGTCGCGTAATGATGACAATGAGCTGCACGATCTCGTTCTAAGCACCATGTACATGCGACAATACAAGCGTATACGAATGTTATTTAATAGACAGAGTCTCTTAGATGTAAAAAGAGCATCCGAAGTAACATACATGATGAAACTGAGTATCTGTTTTGAACGAGTTGTAATCAAAGTTGGACATTTCCCCTAAATATTTATTGAGATTTATTTTATCTTTACGCGTAAGAAACTAAAATATATATCTCTCTTGATGTTATTATAATCAATGCAAAAAAACGCTGAAAAGTTAAAAAAAGGACAATAAAACTTACATAAATTTTCTTTTTATTCTATATCTAATATAGTAAATTATTTTAAATCAGATTCATTCAATTTTAATGATTCTAGTTCGACAACAGTCAAATCCGTTTTATCCTTACTTTATATTTAACAGTCAAATCCACCAAATAAGTAAAAGTTAAATAAATTAAATTAATGTTATTTTTGGCGGTGACTGAACTTTTTTATCCTCTTCTTTCATCCTCGTGCCGTCTCAATTGCGTGGCGCAGATGAACTCTCGCACCGATTTTCGCAAGAGAAAAATGAAAAGAAGAAGAAAAAATCCGAAGTATCAAACGGAGCTTTAACCTCTTAAACGATTACGGCGCAGCCGTGTATGTCACACTAGTGGGTGTTGTGTTCTCCCCCGCAACGTTTGCGGCATACAGATGTGTGCCACTCATCGCCCGTTCCTCTCTGGCTCGCACATATGCAGCGAGCGTAACACGCACGGCTAGTCAGACTCGGATTAAGGAGAACTCAAGGCTAATTTGAGTTTAGGAATCGTTTGTTAGGGGCATAAATGTGTGCACGCGCACACGTACGACGCTGGGCCGACCTGACCACGTAGAAGTTGAAACGTTGTCCGGTCCATCTTCTTGATCACCAAACTGACGCTGGATCATGCGATTTAACGGTCGGCAGACTGGATCAGCGAGATGCAAAATTATACAAGCTACGTGCTAAGATTATAATTATTTAGATATTAATTGAGAAACATGTTAAAAATACAATTATAATACAATTGCAATACAATAAAGTAATAAGTATAATTAAATTATATATATAAAATGCATGCTTATGAAAAATAATTATTGCAATTGATCAAATAAAAAAATTAATGGTATTTTTTGGTATTTTTATATTTCGACGATTTCGAAGTCGCAGCTCCAATTACATATAAATATATCATGATCAAATTTTTAGAAGAACGTTCTCGACGGTGCGTCGAGTTAACGTATCTCACCGTTTCTCGGCTTACATAGCTACAACGTCGAAATACGTCAGGAATGAATCACGATATACGTTACAATTCTCTACTCGTCTACTCGTTTTTCTCTCCGCCGCGATGAGACATCACCCTCGCGAAAGTGTGACAAAGGGCATTTAATCTCCGTAATTTGCTCGTCTCGTTCGTATGATGAATTGTTACATATGATAGCAACGGTTATTCATGGAAAAATCAAGGCTGCTGCGAATTCGGAGACAAGGATTCGAATGACAAGGATTTGATCAGATTGGACGGATATTTGATTAGATTTCCAATCGAGTTCGTCTGCTTCTGACCGAAGGCAACATATTCGCGCGCTGTGCGCGCGCGTTTAATTTGGGAGAGATAAGCTTTATTTCTATGTAAAAAAAAACATTACACACATATTTATATGTATATTCAACAGAATCTGTTCGCATTGTTCAAACGTAACTGTTTCGGTTAATAGTAGTTTTACTTTTTGATAAGGTTCTCTTTTGAATTTAACGCAAAGAGATGATACTCGCGAAAATACTTATGTAATATAATAAATTTATTCGAATTTTGCAGAATCATTTTCTTTAATCATTGTTTCTTTACGAATTTTAATTGTTCATGATGACGCTATTTGTCGAGACTTGATAAGATGAGTCAGGTCAAATCTAAACTACACAAGAAAATCGTCTATTTCGATTTGCATAGTGGAAGATGTGTGTCTTGTTGAATTGTTAAATTGATTCTGAGAATTTTGAGTGGATTCGTCATCAATGTCACGCGAAATTTAAGCGCATTTATTCTCGATTCTTGCGAGATTTCGCACTAAAAAAATATATCATTAACGCTGTACGCTTAATATTACAATATTTTATATATTATATTATACAATAATAATGATAAAAAATTATATCAAAATAGGCATACTAAATTACATGTATTTAACAGAACAATCGATAAAAATCATTAAATAAAATCAAATTTATATAAGAGATACAAAATTTAGCATTTTTTTTGTTTACATTTACAATGAATATATATTTACAGATGATACTGTTTATCACCAATATATATTTGTAGACAGTAAGCATACTGGTTGGTATTCTATTATTAACTCTCATTACTCAACTGATACTGACTTTTGTTACTCTCAACTTGCTTTTTATTTTCTTGAATAGCTTTATCTCATAATTTACTGCGTAAATTGTAAAATATTCTAAACTAAAATGAGATTTAGACGAATCGCAAAAGTTACAAACTAATTACTGTTTATAAAAAAATATAAATGACTTTGACATCTGCTTATATTTGTAGGATTTTACTTGATTATTCTAGACGAAGATATAAAATATGTAAAAAAGAAATATCTGTTCAAGAAAGAAATGAATAAAATGATTGTATTTTATTAAATTAATTCGTTCTTGATAGAAACCATTATAGTGATGTTGAACGTCATGTTTTTAGGCAAGTTAAATACAATGAATCATAATAATATAAAACTTTATATTTAAGAGAAAAAAATTGTAAGATTAAAAAATAGACTCTCTCCGCCTGCTAAAAGCAATTAAAATTTCCGAGAAAGATTCTGCGAAACTCGAATAAATAAAATTATTCGAATACATTATTAATCATTCTATTATCATATCGAAAACGCGATTTATACATGCGATTAAATACATACGTGTAAATTCTCAGCAAGCATGTTGCAATTTTTTCATTTTTCGATAAGTTGATAAGAAATTCTACATAATGCGAATAAAATGATTACTTGCAATTAAAATTATTATTAATTTTTTTAACACTCAAAATACAATTTCTAAAATATACTATTTACGATTCAATGGAATGCAAGTACTCACTTAACAAGCCTTAAAAATATGGAATTAGAACCGATTTTTAGATGTGTAAAAAAGAATCACTTTCAAGATAACAAATGATGCGACGGATAATATATCACGTTGTATTTAATGGAATAGTATAATGGCATATTTTATTTATTATTATTTTATTTATATTAATATAACAAAACATAAAATATGTTTTATACAAGTCACGCTTTTACGCTCGTTCATATCATTCACTTTTTTTGACATAGGCGAAAATCGTAATTACGTACACGATACTCGGCGTGTGAGGTAGCACATTATTTTTTTGTGCTTTGCGCGACTAATTGGATTATGCGCCGAACGTGCGCGTTTTATCTAACGACAAAAAGGCTACGACACGTGGCGAGCGCACTCGCGCTCGATAGAGCCAGAACTTATGAAGTTTTTCACGTGGAAAACGCATGTGAAGTCCACAGAGAAATCGCCGTTTTTCAAAGCTTTACGACGATTTCTTACAATTAGTAATTTGATTAAAAAAGACCTTTCTAATTTTTATGAAGAAGGAAAATTGTCAATTTCACCGTTCACCTTTTTTACATGTTGACAATAAAAGTTTGAATTTACACAGATACACAATTTAAAAAAGTCATTGAAGTTATTGAAACTTCTTATTTGAATAACGTGTAATCGTGTATATAATCGTAAGATATTTTAAAAACAAAATTTGTGTTAAGAACAGTAGAAAGAACAACATATATTGATATAACTTATCAGATTGCATCACACATAAATACGTACATAAATACGTGTTTTATGTACGTATATATATATGTGTCTGCTAACAGGAAAAATTTAATTTAATTATTAATCTTGAGACTCTTCAGAGTTCTAGCGAAACTCTACACAGACCAAGATTAATAATTAAAACAAACATAACTATTTAGAAATAGGTTAGAAATGCTTACTATTATTAAATTGATTAATTTAATTACTGACTGACAAATAATCGGCGCGCAATTTACAAAACTGGAAAATGTATACAATATAAATTTACGTAAATTATATTACACACATAATTTACAAATATCAGGTGCTAAGATCCATCTTTAAAAAACGCTCATTTATTTGTATTATTCACATCGAGTTTTATTTGTTGATTAATAATTAAATTATTTAGATTTATTGAATTCATACACACAAACGCACGACATTGGCAGAAAACATTTTTTGTGTTCTAATGTTTTTATTCAGATGTTTGTTTTTGTTTTACAGCTATTTTGTATTCCTTACTCCAATTCAAGTTTTTACTGCGATCACTCTTATTCTTCACATATATGAATTTTTGCACGAAAAAGAGAGAGGAAGTTTGTGCATAGTAATTTACTTATAATTATTTATTGATGTCACAATGTCATTGAGTTGCTAAACATCGTATATCGTAAGAAATCTTTTTCGCAATCCGAAGTAACCATAATGGGAATCCCTTTGTTGTAGGACATGCGTCAGAAATATCAGCGTCGGAATGACTAACATGGTGTTACTTCCTTGCGTTTTTTATCAAATTTCCTATTAGACAAATTTCCTACTAGACAAATTTCCTATTAGAATGCATCATAATTGTAACATAAGGCAATCCCTACTTTTAATGGACAATATCTTTTTTTTTAAATATTTTATAGTATTTGCACGCTTCCCATATATTTTGTATCAGATTCCATCTTTTTCCTGTTTACCAATTTTACAGTTGCAACAAATGCGAACAACAAATCAATAAATACGTTACATGCTATCAACGGCTTAACAAAATTACAGATGCATATGCATTGACGCGTATATTCCATAATTTACCTATAGAATTATCATTTAGGTAATTGACTAAACCATTGTTCGCTTCACCGAACGACTGTATTATTAATATTATTTGCGTGCACGCTACGCGCCGAACCAATATTCCGGACTATCTAATATTTATGATCGAATATATTGAAATTTGACTAAATTTGGTTTCATCCCACGTATAATACACATATCCAATATAGAAATCAAATCTCCCGACATAAAAAGATATATTTCGTTTCGAGGAGAATTATAAAATTAGTAATTTTTTACTGCATTGTTTATATTACAAAATTTTGAAATTAATTGTTAGACATTTCATTGCATGGTTTATATTTATTTATAGGGTTATGCCCGTATTGAGTCGTATTTAAATGAACTGAATTGAACCGTGAAGCAATCGCAGCGTATATTCCGAACAAGCCCTCAAAATGTTACGCTCGGGAGTCAAACTCGAGCTTTCGCTTCTTAACTTCCGCTCGTGGAAATAAGTATGACACTCTTTTGAAGAACTCTCTTTAATGAAGAGTTGTTTACAGCTGTTTACAGATCGTAAACAGCGAAAGTAAATCGGAGCACGTCCGAACGAATTGATGGCTCATTTCCAAATCTGATGGCGTTCGTTTTACAGTTCGTTGTTCGTTTATATTATATTTTCTAACCATATTATTTTTCCTAAGAAAAATTCCTTCCTTAAGCGTGTGCTTAAAAAAATTTTTTGCTAAGACTAAGATTGTGACTTCTCTACCTCATTTTACAAATAAATCGGCAGGGCTGGAATGATTTAAATCAATTGATTAAAATGATTTAAATCGCGAATTTGATCAAAATTTTTATTGTTAATTTTTATTATGCCCAATACTGGCTGTGCTGTGCAACAATTTTACAAAAGAAAAAAGGATATTCGAATATGTAGGGACATATTTTGTATATAATTATATATTGGTGTCTCCGAGATTGCTACGTACTGCGACTTCTTTGTTTCTTTTTTCATCTTCGTGAATAAAAAATTATGTATACAAATTTAAGTATTCAAATATATTCATTAAAAAATAAGTTTTATTTTATTCATAAGAGTTATGGATAAAAATTAATTTAAAATTAACGATTTTCACTTGACTTTTGAATCCTATAGTGTTTGAAATCACTGATTATTTACAATAAATTAAAGTTTAGTGAGCTTAGTAAAAAAAATAACACGTTTATTATTTTGTAATAAAATTTAATTATTTTCTTACTACTAAAAAATAATTAACTTGAACAATAAATTTAATTTAAATTTAAAAAATCTGATTTAAATTTAAAAAATCCGATTTAAATTAAAAAAAATCCGATTTTTTAATTTTTTTTTAAATCATGATTTTTTTTCAGTCTTGTAAATCGGATTCGTATCGATGAATTACGAGTCATGGATATTATAGAATCAATCTTTCGTCTCTTCCCGCCGTTTTTTCCGAAAAGATAAAAACGTTTTTCGCGGCATGTGCAATTGGAATGTGATCTCGCGTGCGGTTCGACTGCGCACGCGCTCTAAATCACGGAATGATAACGTGACGCGCGATGCGAGCTCCTCGCAGAATACTCGCGTGATAGACGAACGAACGAGCACATCGCGGTATCATCGAAACGTCATTTCTTTTCGTGGAATACACGATCGGATCGATTCCGACCGTCGGTCGGAAAGAATCGATCAAAGATGCATCGCCATGAAAGTAATTCTTCTGTCGTGAACGAGAACAAAAGAGAGAGAGCTGGGAGAGTCGACGAGAAACGAAGGATGACGTCGCGTCTGCTGATCAAGTGGTCTCATCGCAATTACATCGCTGTCGGTGCGTACGAGGTGCGTCGGTGCGAACGTAAAAGAAAGATAAAAATTACAAGTACAGTCAAGACCGATCTATATTTCCGATTTACATGATAAAACAAATGTAAATCGTACGTTTAACATCTGACTGAAGTCATTACATAAAATATGTTCAGCTTTTCCGATACGTACGTAGGAGATAAAGTGCTCGTCACGCAACGCGCACGTTATCTGATTATAATTGATCCGATCGCACTCTAATCACGATGATTTAGGCTGCTTTCGAAATGTACGGGCAATACTGAAAATCTATAGTATGTACACTGAAAAAAGAAATCTGGTAATAATTACTAAAATATTTTTAATAATTACAATTAATAAAATTATTAAACGTATTTCAACCAAACATATTTTGTTTAGCGTGTTGGTGCAACATTTAGTAATAATCAATTAATCTTAGAAGGGCTAAGAGCAATGCCGCAGTTAATAGAGCGTAATCAATTAATGTAATTTATTATCTATATTACGTTTTGGCTTTAAGCTATCCTCAGTGTATGAAAATACATTCTTGTCAACGCTCGATGTTCTAATTTATGTATTTAACAATATTTATTACCAAATATAATAATAGTAACCAACCGTTTGATAATAATTACTAAACAAAGTAAAATTAGCGTTTAGTTAATTTGGGTTTACCAACTAATTTTTTGATTATATTAATCAATCAAGCATTCGATTGAACTATTTCACCAAGCATTAGCAACTAGGCTTGATTGTTTTTTTACCAAACTCTTGTGTATATTTATATATGTAATACGTAACGTGAACTATAAACTTTCAATACAGTCGATTAAAGAACGCAACGGTAAAGAGCGCTTGCGCGCTAACTTGAAGGATTTTATGTCGCGATCGACGCGGAAATGTAGAAAACGTCTTTGCTCATCCGCGAAAATTCGAAGTGGCACAGGTTTCGTTTGCGCGGTCGCTAACGCGTTTGTGCGTTCCAGGAAAATCTTGTTATCTTACGCATGCCGTCGGAATTTGGGCGACTCACTCTGACTGGTGATTATTCATGAGACAGATTGATTTATGAAGGTGTTTTATCAGAGAGATCTCGTCAATGCACAGTCATGAACATACGCTGAAGTGAAGTTTCATCTGAAATGTCAGAAATATTTTAAGCTGTAGGAGTATTAAAAGCGCGCGAGAAAAGCAGGGAAAGTCTCGCAAAATTTTGCGAAGTTTCTTCGTAATTGTCCTTCTCGATTTGCGCCTAAAATCGCGCGAGAAAGTCGCAATATCTCTCAATAATATCCAATCACACATTCATCATGATTTCTGCAAACATGTGAGCTTCGATTTACGAGACTCATCAGATTTTGTATCAGTCACATGAGACATGTATAAAATGAATATTCTTACTCCCGACTAGGTTGTAAGTTAGTTTTTCAAGCATATTTGAAAATATTGTATCGTAGAGTTATCCTAAAAGGATCAATAAATCATTGTCTGTCTTTTCTAATTTGCTGTTTATTGCATTTTAGTGATCGCACTCCTGTCGATTCTGGAATTCTGCATGGAACCATTTCAGCAGATCGGTTTCTTTTGCAGTGACCCGAAGATCTCGTTCAAATATACAGGCGACACGATCTCCATGGGTCTATTGATCGGCCTCAGTGTCAGCCTGCCTTTAATAGTGGTAAGCACTCTCGTTTCTGTTGTATTGTTGCTTCTTCTAATCTTATACTAAATTCATTGTTATTAAAACAAATTGTCATTGAAACAAAGTCGCCTATTATACGAAAAGTATTTTAAACGTGCTTTATGCGATTGTTATTTCAGTCAGGTGTTAAACTTGCGATTTACATTTTTCTTTTATCATGTAAATCGGAAATGTAAATCTCGACAAAACCAACGATTATGTATATATAACTCTTATCTTTTTCTAATATGTTGATCGGTGAGTAAATTTTGCATTTATTTCTTGTAGTAATCGCAGTTTAGCAACTGAAAAAAAAACGTATTACATAAGAAATGTTATTTATTAAAGCCAGTCTCGACATATATATGGCTTGTATTTTATTAATTTGATTATCTTGAATTACCTTGTGTTAGAAAATTTTGAAACCGAAGAATTTGATGTGAGAATCTAGATCATACACACAACATAGGGTAAAGGCAGCGAATATGGAATACGTTATTAATATGGAATAGGGGCTTATTTTTTAAACAAAGCGTTGCATTCTAGTGGCAATCACTGGAAATTGTTGCAATTGTTGTCAAACGTGCCATATCAAATAATAAACTCGATGTGACAACGAATTGCTCTGATATAAGCATTTATTTATTTTTGTTACGTCTGAAAATGTGAGCACTGTCTTAAAAAGTGTTCTTACAAGCTGAATGTAAGTTATTTAATGTTTATAGAACATAGACGTTTTTAATAATGTTGCATGAATAATATTATGCCGTTTAATTGCGATTTGTAACTCTTTATTGAAATAGGGAAGAGTTTGAATGTCATATTAAGATGTGTTGGTAATATGGAATAATTAAATTATTATGGAATAAAGAGAATATAACGTTTTTGTTCTTTTTATAAATAATAAAGAATATTTTTGATGTTAATGTTTATTTTAATAATTTAACGATTTAGGATTTGATTTTATTGTCTATGTTCATAATGTAATTTTATTTATGTGCTACATTGTACAGTAACGTATGATTTTTAAGAGTTTCGATTTCAATTTACATAAAAAAATAAATTTGCTTTATTTTTTATGTTATTTATTATTGTTCCTCAAATTTGACTAGTATTCCATATTATATCCCTTTTTTTTATCCCCCTCATTTTCTCACTTTTTACTTTTTTGTAAATACTGAAGTTGGACTTAAATTTCGGAGACTTTCATTTATTGGATGTTATAGCTAACATGTTGCTTAAAAGTTCTACGTTTATTAGAAGCCTTAATATACTTTGTATCGGAGTAATATTAATTTAAAAATTGATATTCCATATTCGCTGCCTTTACCCTATATACATAGATTAAGCATTCTGTCTGGATTGTAGCTGATAGTTGACGGTTTAAAAAGCCATTGAGAGTCAGTTATTTCTCTTTCTATCTTACAGCAATACAGTGGAGAGAAAAAGAGGAAAGATGAGCGATACGAGAACTGAGCTGAAAAAAAGCACATCTTGAGATAGAGTGAGAAAGCACCGAATTTCAACGGTTAAACTGTCAACTTCACTTCTCATAGTGAAAGCACAGGAATGCTTAATTTACGTATATACGTCGGATGTCATAACTTTTAAGGCAATTGAATTATTTAGCAATAAGAAAATTAAAGAGCGAGGGGATGTATACATTTTAACGAGCTCTATTATCCGAAACAAGTGACAGTGTACAAAAAGAATTTATTTCAACATATGGAGAAAGGGCGATCTTTATTTTCGGCTTGAAACGAGAGCAGCCGGAAGCCTCGAGAGTCACATTACGTAAAAGTCCTTTTTTTTTGGTCGGTTTCAGATCTGGATCACGGAATACGTTTGCTATACCGCCGACAATTACGAGAGCAGTGCGTTACGTTACGGCACCCGGGGTAGACAAATCTGGCGCTGGTACGGACACTACACCGCGGGGATTTTGACGCTCACGCTCGTCTGCGAGTTCATGAAACTCCTGATCGGTGAGCCGCGGCCGCACTTTCTCGACACGTGCAAACCGCGCGAGGCGATCAACTGCACCGCTGAGTAAGCACCGACCCTCTTCTTCCTTTGTCCTGGCTGGCTTTCTGCCTAGGCGCAATCGGGTCGATCTTTACGTCGTCGGCGTGTAGGCAATTCCGGTGGACGCGAATGGCGTGTTCGTGGGCTTGTAGGCGACACGGCAAAGAAACGGAGGAAATATGCGAGCCGAGCACCTACGTATAATTGCATAAGTTTCTCAGCGACGAGAGATAAAAACACGAAGAGCGGACTTGTTACTCACGTTCTATCGCAGAACGAATCCGCACGTATCTTTTTCATCCTTTTTTTTTATCAAGATTGATTTTTTTTAATGTAAAAAAAGAGTTAACCGTAAGAGATGTATTTACCCAGACAGTACCAAGTCTAAAATCGGGATACAAGACGTCCTTGAGACATCTTTAAGATGTTTAGATGTCTCTCGCAAATATGTCTAAGGCGTCTTTTAGAGGCTTCCTACAATAAGCCACAAGTCATAAATCAGAAGTCAGAAGCAATAAATTGATCAATCATAATCAAGTATTTTTTTCATATTTGTCTATGATTGGTCAATTTATTGCTTCTGATTTCTGATTTATGAATTATGAGAGGAATTATGGCTTATTGTAGAAAGCCTTTTAGACGTTTTTAAGATATCTTACGTCCTGATTTCGGACTTTGTGTCTGGGTATCACACTTGCAAGGAAGGTAAATTTACTCGGATACGTGCGGTCGGTTATATAGAGTTCTGTAACGTGTTCGACATATCTGCTGCCAAATTATCTGGCCTTTTTTTATGCTATTCAAGTAGATCCGCGGTAAAATAAGGAATCCATTTGTTTATTAGTAAAACCGATGAAAACTATATTGGAGTTTCAGAATATTGCTCAGAATTTTCCAAAACGTTCGCTTTAAATTTTATCGTAAAAAATTTTATCTGCGCTGAGATAACAGAAAAAATTACGGCAAATTTTTTTTTGCAGATACATCAGTTCTTACACGTGCACGAATACCGAGAATTCCTACTGGTTCGTCAGTGATTCCAGCAAGTCCTTTCCCTCCGGTCATTCGGCTATCTCCGTCTACACGAGCATCTTCTTGGTGGTAAGAAAATTCTCTTTTGCAACGTAAAAATTTGATTATTTTATTTTTTCGACGCAAAAAATCGGGAAAGAACAGAACAGTCTCGGTAGTTTACCCGTAAAGCTCGGCAGCCCGTTGGCAATACAGAGAACTGCGGTGTCAGCGTCGAGTACTTCCGGTTTGATATCGATAGTCAGTATCTAAGCGACGGGAAAGAATCCGCAAAAAAAAATCTGCCGGCGGCATATCGATTTTCACGGGCCGCGCGTGACGGATAGACGGATACGAGAGAGCCGCGAAATAAATTCTTGGAAATACGTAACTCGCTTTGAAATA
>JANQDE010000125.1:339831-386410 GCA_037157785.1 Cephalotes varians
GGGGGCAGGGAGTAACTTCATATTTATGTTGTTAGAAAGGCCCCTCGAATACATAAAACTTTCTCATGAACAACTTTTTGATTTGACAAATGGTTTCCGAAATATTCAGCTGTTAAGAGTTATGTGGGCCACCCTGTATATATATTCGCTTATGTGTATATATATATATATATATATATATATATACATATATTCTGTTAAATGCTATTGCTATGTGCGGTAATTAGGAAAAAATTACGGTGAAAAAATAAATTAACGGAAAGCGGTGCGTCAAATATTCATATCTAGTAATATTATAAAAACGAAATAGTGATTTTTGTGAATTCCATCTCTCTTTCCCACCCCCTTTCGATTCGCAAGTATCTAGGAACCACCGCGGGAGTAAATTATAAACAGGAGATTCAACCGGGGAGGACGCGAAGCGACGTCGCGTTTGAATATTCCCTTCTCGAGTCAAGGGAGGGAAAGACCGGCTTGCCAACCCCTTCGTTTCGCATGGCTGCGGAATCAGAAACGAAAACGCTGCGGATAATAATTTATATATTTATATATTATATATTCTTGTGCTCTCTAGATGGAAAAAAGCTAGGGTCTGTATTTGCAGCCGTGTTATATGAATCTTATATCAACAACCGTATCAGGTAAGATACTCGGAATAAAGTTTCGTATCTTGAGATACAGACGTTTTAATAAACACATTTTGATTAGAAATCAGTGTACACAGCTGATTGTAGAAAACGAAACGATTGCTCCCCGACGTGAAAACCTGACGTTAAAATATTCGAATATCGCGGAGCGATAAGATAGTTACTAAAATTATTTCTACGATATTGAATATTAAAATTTGTTTCAAATAAAATGAAGTTAAATCAAATAGATAGGTTGTGAAAAATTAGAATATTGATTTATTTATTATAAAACTAATTAATAATTATTAATGCGTAATTAAATATATTCTCTGATAATATATATTTCTTGTTCACCTTTTAAATATTTTTGTTGTATAAAAAAGAATCTAAATATTTTCTTGTACTACTAGCTTATGTAATCTTGGAAGCATATGGAGAGATCAAACACATATCTCAAGTTTTATTAAAAATATATTTCAAAAGAGAAGAATAAAGATGTAGAATAACACAATTAAATTAACAATTTTTCCCTACTGCGTTACATAGATAATTTATTTTTGTTTCGCATAATATAATGTAAGTAAATATCTCTTGTTCCAATCTTCATTATTTATGAGATCTGAAGAAATAATACAATGTAAGTAAATATGCAATGTAAATAATACAAATCATCTGTAAATAATACAATGTAAATCTCTTGTTCCAATCTTCATTATTCATGAGATATGAAAAATTTCCACTATCGTGAAGAAATTTCAGTAAAATTATTCCATCTCTTTTCCTTCTTTCTTTTTTTTAATTATTTTCCTCTAATTATTTCAGTAACAAACCGAATTGAAAATTATTTATTATAATCCACTTCAAATGAAAATTTATACTAAAAAATTAATTAAATAAAATTATTAACATATTATCTTTTTAGTACTCTTAATCAATGTTTCTTGCTTGTGCATCTCACAATAAATTAATGATTATACAACTTCCAAAATTAAATATTGTATTAATCTGTTCTAATCCATCCATTCTAAAGTGATAGATCTCTATAAGATGTAATACTTTATTTTTATATTTTTATGTATATATATATGTACGCACATTTATGTACAAATTGTATGTAGATATTGTATATTTGTATATTGTATATTATTTTTATACAGATCTATTACCTCAATAAAATAAAAAATAATAATAATATGTCACTCACCGGTGCGATGCGCAGCGGCAAAGTTGCGACTAGATTGAATCTACGTTGAAACTATAAAACGGAAAATATGCAAATTGTAACAATGCCCAGAATAATTAATATATCTAAAAGAATAATTGTTGCCCCGCACAAAAAATAATTATAAATAATAATTTTGCAAGTAACAAATAAAATTTACAAAAAATAATTTACTTACCCCAGGGTCGTTCTATCTGATGCCTCCTCCCCCTTCTTTTAAATTCGTATGCTGCCAACGCAGCACTTGACAACACAACACATGCGAAAACGTGATTAATTACGATCGCACATACTATATCGAAGTAGGATAATCGCATTTTAACGGCACTTTACAGCGTTCCTGATGTATAATCACAGACAACTCACACTTTCTTATTCAATATTACAATGGAAGAACAACGCAAAAGAAGTATAAGCCGTATGATCTACTTGACACTTGCGAATCTCACAAATTAACACAACAAACAAAATATCGTTTATCGAATATTTGTATATATTAGGCTCAAAGACCGAAACCGTTTTTCGCTCACAAACCGACGAAACGAAACTGACCACAACGCGTTTTGGCTTTTGAGATTCAGCCACAATGAGAAATTCGTGTCGTAGCTCTTTCAAAAACGCTCAACACGTTCTGGCATATTCAAAAAGACCACAAAGCGAAATTCGTTACCAGAACGCGTATTGGTCGATTGTCAAAAGACCAATACGCGTTTTGGCAAAGAACCACAACACGAATTTTGTTTTGTGGTCTTTTTGAATATGTCAGAACGCATTGTGGGCGTTTTTGAAAGGGCCACGACACGAATTTCGCGTTGTGGTCTTTTTGAATATCGCGTCAGAACGCATTTTTTTCACTGATTGAGCGTTTTCGGTCTTTGAGCCTAAAATAATATTATTTCGCGTTTTCAGTTCGAAAGTGATGAATAAATTCAAAGTGTAATGCGAGATATATTGGAATCTAATTGTTAAAAAAAATATTATGTTGTTCACATTGTATAAATAGCAATAAACAATAATCTGTGATTCGCAATCCTCGTCGCTTCGCAATTTCGTGAACAAATAGCGCGAAATACTTGCTTCGATAAAAGAAAATGAGTTTAATTATTATGGAAATTAATTAATAGTTGTCTGTTCAGTTCCAGTTTTGTATGTCTTACCGTGCACTCCACAATAGAATTTTCATTAACATGTAATGAGTAAAATACTGTGTAATATGATCAAATATAATCATGATTATATTCTCATAACGTATTGAATAACATTATTCTATATTATTATCCAGATATTTAGTCAAGCAAAATTTTATAGGCGTTATAGTGTTCAATGCTGATTCGGTGCCAAACGTTCAATGTTCAATAATAAAATTTATATAACATTTATATTTTACAACTTTTAGAAAATTGCGATAGTACTGATCGCTAATGATCAACAGAGTCATCAACATTGAAAAGTCAGGCGTCAGTTATGAATGCCCACCACAACAATTAACGTGTTAACCGCGGTAGTAGCTAAAGGAAATATTCGCGTGTCTTCTAATATTTGTCACGTTCGAGCATGGACTTATATAATAGATTGCGCATCCATATGTGGCTAAAAACAACATTAAACAGCAACGTTAAAGACAACACAGACAGAGATGTGCGTGGTCTGTTGGTCTCTCCGTCACATTGGACAATTGAATAAGAAAAACATCTGATCAACTGTTGCCCTCTTTTAATGCTGTCCTTACGTCTACAATTGAAGCGCGAAGTTTATTATATAAGTCTATGGTTTCGAAGCATAATGCGGCGACACGTGGAGCGGCTCGATTCTTGTCGCGCGGCAACCGCACGAACACCAAGGCCGAAAGTCTTCCACGATAATACAATATTTAACATGTTGTGAAATGAACGTACGCTAAATATTCTGTTTCTTCCGTTTCAAATCAGTTATCGATACGGAATCGATGCTACTTCTCGAATGACCCGAACCGCTCGAATTCGCACATTATTCCGCGTCATCAATCGCGAAACGGTAGGCAAATTACGTTTAGACCGAAAGTTCAAAGTACAACGCGGGATACGTTGGAATTCAAGCATTGTTGGGAAGATAATCGTCGCTCGTAAATAACAGCGAAACAGTGATTAATAACTCCCGTTCTATGTATCGTTCCGAGTCTAAATGATAAATCGCGCGAAATATTATATCTGTTTCGATAGGCAGCCGCGTCGATGTGTTTACGAATTCTCAATCGCGCGATTGCTTACTGTAATAATCACGGCGGCGTTCGATATCTTCTAATACTCCGATTGCGTTTCGAGAAGTAATATGACGCGGCACACGGAGCGGCTTCTACCCGCTTCGCTCGCTCGAGTCTCGCCGCGAGAATGACAACACGCGCGACGACCTTGTGTACGTTGCCAAATAAACACCGAGACCTTACGCCTCAGTCGGTCTCGTTACTCGAAATGTTTGACTTACAAATGAAATAAATATTCGATGAATATTTTGTTCCGTGTGTTTCAAACCGATTTCAATAAATGAGCTGTTATATGAACTATGTATATACGTTTTAACGTTTGACTCGTTTTGTAGATTAATTAGCGTCGCCTGAGATAATGATTCGATTGAGAGAATGGAAATATTTTTAGATATAATTTGAAATAGTTTTAGAATAGAACTATTGTTACTTGAATCCTAATTTATCAAGATTTGCTTCAAAGATTCAATCAGTTGATGTGTATATTAATAAGAGCAAATTGTTTAATCTATTACATATTAATTTTTTAAATAAGTTAATTAATCATATAATCACGAGCACATATTGTCATTAAAAGAAAAATTAAAAATCTTACTGCAACAAAGCTAACGTACAATGTAGCTGTGCAAATAAATGTATTTTTCCCCATCTTTAATTTTAGAGTTCAAAATGTCGGCTTACTGTTGTAAGATCTTCAATTTTTTTTTTAACGGCAATGTGCGCTCGCGATTATTTGATTAATTTATTTATTTTAAAAAATTAATAAATCTGTATATTATTTGAAAAACGAAGTTTATCTCGGTTTTACTCGGAAAACAATTTTAATACATTAAAAATCTTTTGAACTTCAAAGGTTTTTTTTATATATAAATAATCGTTTTCCTTTCGTGTCTCCGAAAAATATGAGATTAAAAATTAATGTACGTACATATATGAGCTCTTCTCAAAAATCAATTATTAAACCGCGAGAAATAAAACTCAAGTTTTCTCTCTGGACAAATTTTATTTAAGTTTCCCAATTGAATTGCAAATACGACGTAACGAATATCAAATTAACTTTCAAGATTTATTAATGGTATTATGTCACACACATACATACACATACACAACTGATTTCAGTTCTCTGACAGAAATGCTGATTATAAATGTCATGTTTTAAGAAAATTATTTCTCGTTGTATAAACTCATAATTGGAACACCGTGTGTGGAATTATACTACGAAAATTGTCATCTTTAATCATTTTGCATTATAAACTTACCGTGTTAGATGGAATCGTTTTAAAAAGTTACGCATAATAATAAAAATCTAAGAAATATTAATTAGTATATTAAACTAATTAATAGAAAAGCAGTATGTTTAATATTAACATTAGTAATTAAAGGATAGATATAAAAATGCTGCAAATACATGCCACATTCCTTTAGAATTCCCGTTGTTTTTTTTATTTTATTTATTTTATTTTTTTTTATAAAAAGGATTCGAAAATGTCCGGACTAAATGTTTTATAAAAGGCATCCGAATGCCATCTATAGCAATTTCGTTAAAATAATCGTAGCTTTTTTTTATGTAGCATCGACCTTAAATTCGTCATACTTCGAAATTTGATTTACGCCACTTTCATAACAAAACCGACTCGTACGTTAACTTTAAAGAAGACTAACGCGAAAAACGCGTTAATGTATATGGATGCGAGGCAAATAATTTGAGTTACGCGAAATTCACGACTCCGTTCGTGTTTCGCTCGCGCGTATCCCCCCCGGGATAATGCGATGTAACGCGAAGTAATTTTGCGGCTTTCAGATTTCAATTTTTGCGCTACGGAATTAGCGAGGGAGGAGGGAGCGGCACAGGCGCTTTGTTCAACTCTTAACTAATATTTTCTTCCCCAACGATGCGATCTCTCGCGCGAATCGTCATTATTAAAAGGGGGAAGACAGAGGAAGAACTTATTAGAAGAGAAATTAGAAGAGGTGCGAAAGACGTTCGGTAATAAATACTTTGCTTCGCGTTTTTTTGAGTAAATCATTGGATAGAAAGTGAAAAATCTGAAAAGATGAGCTACTCGAAACTGTCGTATCTTAGGATTTGCACCTCAAGGATTAAAGTTGCATCGGCATCGGGAGAGAAATGTGAACCCGTCTAACCCTCGCCCCTCCCCGTTCCTCTTTCGAAATCGGGCGAGATCATTTGTCGTGACGGAGGAGATAATCGTTTTCCTTTTTTTCCGAAGCGAATGCAAATCACAGGGAAAAGCGCGGAGAAGAGACAGAGAGGGACAGGGGGAGGAGGCGCGCGTAGCGCGGAGAAAATAAAAACTCACTTTAAAGGGGATGGAGTCGCGCGCGAGTATACGCTTCTCTCTCTTTCCTGACGATCAAAGAAAAAAAAAGAAGCGCGCGCGGCGCGGTTTTGTGTACTTTTTAAAGTTAATCCAGTGCGCGTGGGTCGCCGGCCTTCCGTTTCGAAACGGGCGGAGAACGCGAAAATCGGTTTCGGTGTTAAACACACGCTCTTTTTTTTTTCCTTTTTTTTCCTCTCTTTTTTTTTCGTTACGTGACAGACAGACAGACAGCCAGCGCGCAGTGACGTTTTCGTAACAAAGCTCCGGTTTCGTTCGTCCGCCCTAATGAAATATCATTTATTCACGGAATTTAGATCCGGTGTGTGGTTCCATTTCTCTCTTTCTCTCTCCCTCTCCCTCTCTCTCTCTCTCTCTCTTTCTCTCTTTGTCGCAGCGTACGCACAAATTATTTTGGGATATGCACGCAACGAGAGCGAGATCTCACGTATTTTTCGCTTATGATTTATTAAATACATTCTGTTTTGTATAAAACAATTACAATATTGAGGAATGTGTTAATGGTGTCCCAGATGTCGATGTCAGTGTCAGTGGTTTAAGGTGACGTTTACCAAACTTTCACAGGACTGATCTGTAATGACATTACACGTTGTTTGCAAAAACTGAAAACTTTTTTGATCTCCGACATTTTGTTACACGTAGAGAACTATATACACGCGTAACGGTATTACAAATAATGTTAATGTGTTGTTTATTTTCTAGCAAGGTCCTTAACCTTCATGGACAAACAGATTTGCAAAATTTGTTGGAATGTGTTTTGAAATATCTGAAGCGATACAATTAACGATAAATATTCCTCGTTCACGTGAAATATATTTTCCTAACAAAAGAATTAACGCGATGCATACATTCTTAAGAGGCACTTTCACGAATTAATAGAACTGTCCGGTGTGCAGCGGAAAAAATGCGTATCTTATATCCTGCGTTGTTTCTAGGTCTCGTGTATTCCTGAACGGTTGCACAACGGTTGAACGCGCGGTGATAAATATAGCCGTTGCTTTCTTGCTCTCTTTATCAAACTGCGCGTCAACTTGCATAATATGCAACGCAATGAAATAAATTCCGGGTGACCTTATTACACGTTCACTCGGCGACCGGCCACTCAATAATTTTAATTTCGATCGTAATATTTATTTATTTATTGCCGATAGTCCTTGTATCGTTGCCTACTTACCCCGCTATCTTCCGTACATTCTATTTTAGAAAGTACGCTAACTAGCTAGATATCATAAGAATATCATTGAAAGTTTTCAAATTTAGCTTCTTTTTTAGAAAAAGGATGGTATTACAAGTTATTTTTCAACCCCACGAAAATCTAAACATGTTATTTTTACTATAATACATGATGTCAACAAACATCATCATAAAAACAATTATAAATCATTTTCGGTGATTACCTAGTCGCATAAATCATTCAAATTCGTAAATCGTTATTCGGTTGAATTTGATTATTTTCACAGATTTCCGTTTTAAAAATCTGTATTTAGAAGATCTATCGCCATTTTATGATTTATAATCTATATAAAAATCTTTGATTCTTTTATAAGAATTTGTAATAGCCTTCACTTATCAACTCAAATAATAGTCGATATATTAAGGTAATTTAATTATAAATAACGAGGACTTTTCTGCCAAATAAAATACGCTCTTTTTTCTCTCTGTGTGCGAATTATGTGAGGTATGAGGATGTGAGGGACAAAATATAGTTGTGTAGGATATAAAAATAAATATATAAAATACGAGATATGGAATATATGAGGTATGGATATGGCACGTAGAGAGCGGGGATGTGAAATGTATGGATATAACACATGAGGCATAAAGGTGTGTGGAGTACGAGACCATGCAATCTTTTTGAAAGAAACTAGTTATTTTATCTCAAGCCTAAATAATTTTAATATTAATTTTTTAATTTAATATTTGATTACATAAAATAATGAGAATAACATGAAATACAACGAAATGCAAAAAAAGTGTAACTGAAGGAACACGTTAATGATAAAGTTAATTGAAATTTCATCATTCATCATTTGCAATATTCTTTGACGTCGATAATTATATTTGTAACAGTAGATGAAAATGATTCAAGAACTTTCCTATATTGTCCCACGATTGCATTCTTCACTTTACATAATATTGTACATTCGCGATAAGAAATTCGTAGACTCGCAAAACTTTAACGAAATTTAATAATTTAACCAAAGATGCGCAAAGAGTTGGGCATGTAAAAATAATTATGCCCAGTGTGCATATAGAATTATTTGTGCATATAGAATTATCTAGGGATCTAAAGAAAATAAGAAAGGAATCGTGCAAGATATATGTTGGTAGATATAGAGGAAGACAATTAATGATGACCTTGCTAATATTTAGGAAGCTGATTTTATCTTTCTCTTTCTCTCTCTCTCTCTCTCTCTTCCTTCCATTTGTATGTCCATTTGTAAGTATAACTCAATGAATTTCGGCTTCTGTCGCCTCTGACTTTGGTCGTCTGCGTGCTATACACGCGTTGCGCGCTCGCTAGACACGCCCCTGAATTTAACAATTTACAAATTTAATAATTAATAAAAACATATTGGTAAATAAAAATTATTAAATTTGATCAAAGAAATTTTTATATCCGTTATAATTTATATTATTTTATTTCATCTTTGAGACAAAATTTGAAAATTTCTTATATTTAAGGAATAATTTTATATCTAAGTATATTTAAAGAATTATGTATTTAAGAAGTTATGATTAAAGAAAGAAAAAACGAAAGAAAAGAGACGAATATGTGAATAAAAATTAGGAGAATTAGAGAAAAATAATGTAAGTCGCAAAATCTATTAATCTATTAAAATAATTATAATTTTCAAAATTTCCAAATTTTCACAAATTTAATTCTATGAAATAAAATTCATAATATCTCACACACAAATATTATTACATAGAAAATTAAAATCCGAAAAAATAAAACAATAGGAAATCTAAAATTGTTGAAATCTATTAATACGAAATTATTGCGATTTCTAATTTATATAGTTGCTTCGTAACTTATGAAATTCGTATCAGTTTTAATGTTTAAGAAAGCCCTTATTGAAAATTACCATCGAGAATAGGTAAGTGATACGAGTCAATAATCAGATTTATATTTTTAAATTGTATTTTATGCTTAATTACTATTTATAAGCGCAAAGCGAAGTAAAAAATATATGAAAGATATTAGAAATAGAAAGACAAATATCGTGACACGAGTGAACGATAATACGCTGCACTATAAAAATATCTTCCGATAACAATTAACGTATTTACGATAATAATACCCGAATAGTCAGAGTAACTATTTTTTCAATCATATAATTCTATTTGCTTATGGAAAATTCTAGAATTTATAGAAAGCTGCAACAGCATTATATTTCGCATTATGAAGATACTTTGTATTATTTTAATATTCTTGTATTTTATATAAAAACGTTGTTTTACCGCAATTCCTATTTTTTTCCTCGCTCTGGAAAAAAATGGAGCTTTGAAATTCGACAAATTTGATAAATTTTTTCGTTAGGCATATATTTTTCTAAAGATACTGACTCTCTCGAATTTTTTAATTTTCTTAACTTTAAAGTTTCGTATCCCGAAGCAGAGGAAAATGGAATTGCGTCGCTGTTAAAATAGCGCTCTTCCCTCCTTCTCCAATCCCCCCTCATTTATAATGCGAAATCTCGCCATTCGACCCGCGAAGAGGGAGAGCAAAAACAGAGCAAGTAGAGGAGAAACGGAGGAAATAAAAACGCACGACGCGCGGAATTTTTGCGCCCCAGCGGCTGCATCGGCGACCGATCGGAATTAGGAATGCGGCCACGTATCGAAAGTTCGCGACGAAGATTAAAGCGCGCGTTGCCGAATTTCGTGGCAACGATTCATTGCGCGTGCCGTACGCGTTGTCGAAAAATCATGCCGTTTGTCGCGTCTAGCTAGGAACTATGAAATACAGCGAGAAAGAATAAAAGAATGGAACATACATATATATAACGGTAAAATAGAAATAAGAGAGGGTTCAAAAGTAGAAATAAGAGGGAATTAAAGATTATTATTAATTAACATAATCTTTTCATATGACTATTCCTTTCTTCAACTTTTACTACACGGAAAGAACGGTTTGTCTGGAAGATCTAAAATTTTAGCTTTAGATGCAGAACAGAAAAGTAATAAGCTGAAAAAACGGATAATGTGATAAGCTAAAAAACAAAATGATACGTTGAACTATCAAAATAATTATGTAGGATGCTCAAATGAGTTGCTAGAATATCAAAATTTTTTGCAACGTTGCTCATTAATTTTTAAGGTTCCAACAAAATTATTTTCTGATCTGTATCCAGCAAAATTTTAGATCCCTCGGCAAAATCATTCTTTCCGTGTACGATACGATTAAAAGAAGACCGCAAAACTAGCTCGTCAGTCTGTACATTCCATCGAATTACTCGCTTCCCGATTATAATTTATCTCGTATGTATAATATATTCGAATCGGGAAACGTATACTTAAAAGCCGTTCGCGCGTTGCCCGGTAGAATTATCGTTCCAAGATCGATCGGCCCGTGCGAAATTATCGCCCCGAAATCGCTGCGCGGTGAGAAACGAAGCGCACGAGGGAAGTGCCGCGAATTGCGAGCCAATCGCACGCGTGCCCCGTCGTCCGCGATTATTACTTTTTATACCGGTCGTTATTACGGCACGCTTGCGTCAAGTTGCCAATCGGCGAGCAGTTGCACCGGCAGTTGCCGGCGTAAGAACGGCGATGTCGAGCTCCGTTCCTTATATCGCGCGTCATGAAGCGACGTTCAGACGATCGCATCCCGAATATCAAGATCGGACTCGGATTTTTCTTCGTGGCTTTCCACGAGCGAGTAAAGTTCGAAAAAAACGTCGACCACGGTATCGTATTATTACGTCATCGAATCGATCGCGCAAACAATTTTTTTTGCCGCGCTCGCCGCGGCACAGAGCGTTGTAAATTCCAACGTATTTACGCCAGTGGCGAGCACGTTGCACAAAAGTAAACGTAACGGAGAGCGCCGTAGCGCGACGCAACTCTACGCAACTCGCTAACCTTCGTGCCACATGTTCCCGATCGTTCGCCCCAAAAAAAAAGAGGCGCGCGCGCGCGAGAAAGAGCGACGTCCGGTCCGGTGCGGAGGGGCGCGGCTATAGAGGGGAGACAGGCGGAATAGAGGGACTGGGTGCAGCGAGGAAAAAAGACGGTCTTGCGCGCCCGATGGGGGTACTTTCACCTGCCGGCCCTTAAGGTCCCGGCCATGCGACGGCGGCGGCGGCGGCGGCGGCGAGATACGAGAATATCGAGGTGACTCGGCGAAATTCGTGAACCCTTTCGCTCAAGGGTGCCGTGCCGCCGCGCGACGCGCGCTCGTTCGACAGCCACGCTGGGTCTGAACAATTTAAAAGTATCTCGCACCATTTTTTTCCAGCTTATCAAGAGCAACGATTTTTTTTGTCTCGTTTACATCAAAGAAACGCAAGAGATGTTGAAAACGAGGCGTCCTACGCCTCGCGATCGTGCTCCAACTGGACGACGAGCGAGAGGGTCGCGTCACGCTTTCGGCGTAATTACTCGCTTACGTGCCACGTAAGCGTAAAGAGAGAAAGGGAGAACGTCGATCTTACACCCCCGGTGTGCGACAGTCGGGCCGCGTGTTCGCGTCAGTGAACACGCCGCGCGCGCGATGCCGAGATCCCGGCTGGCGAATGTTTCTACGCGCGGCGTGTCATCCGCGCCCAAAATCGCATCGTCGTCGTCGGACAACGCGCGCGTTGCCCTCGCTCGTTGCGCGCAACACCTCGATCGTTTCGCCGTTAGAGAACGAGGCGAGATGAATCGAGTCACCGACCGCGATGGAGCCGCTATTACTCGAAACGAAATCATCGCGACCTCTCCATCGCTCGCGATGACTCACCTCGCGTGATCGGAGCTCGCCCGAGATCCGTGGAAACGCGCCGAAAAGACGTCGGACGTCGGACGATGCGGCGGCGCCGCGGGTTAATTTGGTGTTATCCGCTTTAACGGAAAGGAGGTTGATACGTTCCCTTTAATATATACAACATAAAAAGTTTCACGACGAATAAAGCGACCGGGGGAGTGGGAACGAGCAAGCGCGGGAGGGTATGGGGAAGCGCGAGTGCGGCGGCGGAGTGGGAAGTGGGAGCGCGCGGAGTGCGAGTCGCAGCGGCGGTCGAGCGGGAGCGGGAGCGAGAGCGAGCGAGGGTGGGCCCGGGGCGCGCGACGGAGACGCCGGCAGCATCGGCGGCGCGAGCGGGATGCCGCGCGGTCGGCGAGATTTCGTCCGCGCGTGCGATCGGGCGACTCGACGGTCGCGTCGTTTCCGCGAGATCGGCGGCCGCGACGACGAAACCGTTGTCGAGGGTCGTTCGCGACGCGGGGAACGGCCACGCGGCCGCGACGTCGCGGGCCTCGCCGTCGCCGGGACGCGCGATCGTTCGCGGCCGGCCCGGTCAATAGTTGCGCGACGGGCGACGTCGAGCGACGAGGAGATCGCCGTGGAGTGGCGGCGGGCGCGGTCGGTGCGGGAGGGACAGCCGTCGCCGTGGCAGGGTGAGACGGGTGGCGCTCGAGCGCGAGCGAGAGAGCACGAGGCGAACGGGCAGAGACGATGGCTCCGGGCCACGGCGGCGTTCGTATTGTCCGCGCACCGCCGCGGGCGCGCGCCGGCCGGAATTTCGGGAGTGCGCGCAAAAAGAAAATTTCTCTCTGGTTCGACGGGGCCGGCCGCGGCCGACATTCTCAGAGAGAAGTTTCTTTTTTCGCATCATCCGCGTAAATTCTGCAAAAATCCCGAGCCGCCGTGCGACGGTCAATTCCTTTCCCGGCCGGTCGGGTCTCGTTTATTTTTGCATTTTAAGGCATTGAAGAAAAGAAAATGTTAAAAAATAGGAAAAAGCGAGCGCTCGGGCATAGGGTGGGCCGGTGAGAGGGCGGTCCGGAGGTAGACCGGCGATATAGGGGCAAAGAGGGATGAGGTAGAGGGCCGGGGGCAGGGAATGGGGAAGATGTGCACAAAAACGTACCGACGAACGTACAATGAGGCAAAAAGGGGCACCTAACCTACCGGCGCGGAGTCCAAGTCTCGTAGGCCCAGAAAAGAGTAGTCGGAGATAGAAAGAGAGAAAACTGTGGAACGGGGCGGTAGCTGGTGCGCGGAGGGCAAAGAAACCCGTCCGTCCGTAGACGGGTTAGTCCGGAGAATTCTTCAAAATGTAGCTGCCAATCGCGGGCGGAGAACGCGAGCGCGCGCGCGAGCGCGCGCGCGCTCACACTCGCGTCGCCGTGACGGACGTATTTCGACTGTGAACGACGCGCCGCCGCGCGCTCGTTGCAATTTCGAAAGTATACGTCGCGTAGACGTTGCTATTGTGCGTATCGAGCGAAGACTCCGGAAATTCGCGCGAGCCGCCGACTTCGATCGGACGACCGCGCCGTCGAAGGAAGCGGCTTTCGCGCGAAGCGTCTCGCCACCGTCTCGAACGAGATCCCGATGATGGATCCCTAGATAATTTGCGACGGGCAGGAAGAGGGTGATGATATGTGTTTCCCACAGAGAATATTTCGTCGGAAGTCCCATTACGCGTCCCATCCCGCGGACGCGTAACGACGTTGACAAACGGATCTTGATGCGTCAAAGCGGGTAATGCGGTTGCCGTAGGTCATAGGGGGCGAGATTTCACGGCCTCAAATCCGCGTTTATTGAATTCGATACGTAGAAACTTGCTTAAAACACGAGTCGTGCCCGAGAAACGATTTTAATCCCGAGCTGACGCTTCGTGTCGCTCTTGCGAGCACCGTCCCGCAATTTGTCTCGCATCCTTGTTTTTGAGGCATCTAGGACGGGCATTGCGCGCCACCCGTCTCGGAGGAATCCTGTATATACCACGTCCGTGGACACCGCCGGGGTAAGCGCATCTCGTTGCTTCCGGCGTGTCTCAGCGTTTCGGTCTTCGGTCTCGCCAAGTGTATTTCGGTGTATCCTTTCTTTCGTGGCGTTATTATGTACGGTTAGCGTATCCTCCTCGTCTCCCCTCCCCCCTCCGCCCCCCCTCCCCCCCGGTCGACGTATAGTTTTCACGATACGGTTTTCACGGTAGCATGTTCGCGCGTACGTGCATACTGTCGAAACGCAGGGCGAAACGCTGTTTCTCCACTTTGTCCTCCTCGCCGTATACCGAGCAATAAGTACGTATGTGTATATTAACGCTGTGCGGAGTTAATGGAAATGAGAGACAGATGCACAAAGAGATAG
Source organism: Cephalotes varians (assembly GCA_037157785.1). Classification (NCBI taxonomy): domain Eukaryota; kingdom Metazoa; phylum Arthropoda; class Insecta; order Hymenoptera; family Formicidae; genus Cephalotes; species Cephalotes varians. Next base: position 354,590 of record JANQDE010000125.1, read on the forward strand.
AGAGGGATAGATAGAGAGAAAAAGAGATATAGGGACAGAGAGAGAGGAGAGGAGAGGAGAGAAGGGGGAGAGAGAGAGAGAGAGACAGAATCGCTGAGAAACGAGAATTCCACGAAATATATTCGCCGATGTCGGAGCCGACGCGCGAGCGTCCGAGTGACGTAAGATCCATAACGGACGAACCCGGCGTGCATGCTCCGAAGCGACGGCAGGAGAGCGCCTTTTTCTACCACGTTGAAATCGAATCGCTCATTTCACAAAGGACTATTCCGAAAATGTCGAAAATGAGTTTTCGCTGTACTGTGCTCGCCTTTTATGCAGACACATTTGTTTGTGCGTTTGAAAAGCTGGCTCCAGCTTGTTGGTGTAGGAGTTAGATAGATAGAAATGGTATAGGAAAGATAGATTAATTCGTTCGCACTCTGAAACAGCAACTTCCACTTCGCGAGCGTTAGATGTTCGAAAATATAAAATTAATTACATGTAGATAAGAGACGCGAAATTAAAAGCTGACGTTAATGTATGTAAGAGACATGCGAGAAAATATAGGGGAACGAAGAAAGAGAAAATTAAAAAAAATTTTTAAGAAAAATATTGCATCGATCGAGAGATTGTTCGAGAGATCGACAAGAAATTATAAAAATTACATTAAAAATTATTTATCCGCATCTCATTTTGTTTTAAGAGAAAAATTATTCTATTCAGAGAAGGAGGAAGATATTTTAATAAAAGTGATAAATGTTTTAAAAAGATTAGAATTCTACATAATTATACTAATGTATGCTTCTATCTTTACATTAAAAAAAACGAAAGGATTTTAAAACATTGTTGTTTCTAAAATGTGACTAACTTATTTACTGGATCGTATTTCATGAAATAGATTTGTTAGTATTTATAAATATGATATTTGAAATTTTTAAAATTTTAGAGTTTCTAAAAAAATTTGGTTTAAAAAGAATTTTTTTTAAGAAAAAAGAAATATCAATTGAAAAGCAAATAAATAAATAAGTTTCAGAGCACTACGCGGATATTTTTCACATACACAGCTAGTATTGTTTAGCAATAAAGCAAATGTCGTGCAAAAAACGGCATAGATTTTATTTACATTCAATCTAAATCGCTTGTTCCCTAAAGGGATATTCTTGTGTATTTTTACACGCGCATTTTTTTTACGGCGTACGCGCAATATTGTTCTCCATTACATTTGCGTGGAAATCATTTTTGCAGCTCTATTTGGTTATTCGAGAAAAATCGGGCAAAAATTGCAGAATCCGTTAACTTCCATTATATCCGAAATTATCAGTTTACTATGTAACTACAGTAAACAAATCGTGTTAGACTAACGCAATATGTCATATGTTTTCTATATTAGTTTATTATAGAGTAAGAGAAGTTTCGATTGTTTTATTTATACATATATATCTTTAAATAAATGAATTTTACAATTAAATCGATACAATTATTCGCATATTCTGTATACTTAATATAAGATTTCTCGCTTAAATTCAACCTGATACGTCTAATTAAATCATTTTTATCATCATTAAGTCATCTTATTATTATATATATATATATATATACTTCGTAAAAAATTTTTCATATAAGAATATATAAAAATATATATAAACGTATATAAACGTATATAAACGTATATAATTATATACGAAATATGTCCATATATCCTTCTTTCTTTTGTAAAATTACTGTTTGTTTTATAAAAAAAATAACAATGAGGAAAGATAAAAAATAATTAAAAGAATAATTTTTACATTGTTTCTTTTACAAAAAGTCAAAAAAGTTAAAAAAATAAGAAAAAATTGCTCATATATAATTGTATATAATGATCTATATATAATTATATATGAGCAATTTTTTCTTATTTCTTTAAACTTGATTTTTTATAAAAGAAACAATGCAAAAATTATACTTTTAATTAATTTTTATGTTTTCTCATTATTATATTATTATTTTTCTTGTATCAAGCAATAATTTTACTAAAAAAGGATATATGAACATATATGGACATATTTTGTATAATGTAATTATATATGTTCATATATGTTTACACATATATATTTATATGTATTCTTACACGGAAAATTTTTTACGGGGTATTTGCACGTTCTGTATGGTAACTTTTAAATACTCTGTGTTAACAAAAGTGTCTTTTATTTTATGTACATAACATTTTCTCATTCTATAATTTCTGTATTATTCGTCTCGATATCTGTTGTTGCGACGCGATGACGACACATTCAGATACATTTTCAGCTCCGAAGCAACTTTGCCCGTGCTGATAAACGCGTTACTCGCGATAATTTCATGATAACTTTATCATCCGCGATATGCATACGTTGAATTTCAGGAACGACTCTTTCGCGCCGAGTTACGAGTCTCAAATCGAAAATCATGCTGTGTCAACTTCCGAGAATAAGAAATTACATGCTCTTTTTTAATGAAATACTAATCAATCGCGCATTATACTCTAGCGACGCGATAATTCGCCGCTTTCGTGACGAGCCCGACGAGACATCCGCCGAGACATCGTCGCATAAAATAAAAATTCACAATTCCAAAATAGGAAGTAAGCACGTGCAATATTTATCAGCTTAATTTCAAATACGTGAGACAAATTCAACGTATTTATTATACTTGTATTTATATGGACTAAAATCATACTAGAAAGTTTTTATAAAATAGTTGTACGAAGAAAACACGAAAATAGGAAAATTATAAAAGAACAAGGTATCGTTATTATATTTTATATATATATATATATATATATATATATATATATATGTATATATATGTATAATAACATATACAAGATACAATGACTTGTTATCTGAAAATGTAATTTATCTGCAGATTGATGTTAGACTTCGAAAAGACAATGTTTTGTAATTGCGACACGCGCCTAAGGAAAATAATATTGCGTACATTTAATATCTAATTTGCAAAATTTTATTTACTGAATAGAAAATGAAATTCAAATTGTTTTCGATCATTGTTAAGCTTCAGACTCTAAAAATTTAATAATAATTAAAAATTGGCAGTGTTATAGTACAGCGATATTATGAAAAGAATATTGTAAGATTTGTTAGAGTTTTATTTGTTAGAGTTAAGAAGTACATATCTTTCCCTTATTTATCTAATTCATTTTATCATATCTTAATATCGATGAAATATTCCTTTGTTATTCGTGTGCTGTTAGAGCATTAACTTAATGCTTTTATGAAAACGGTATTTAAAAGGTTTATTCAGACAATTGTTATAATACATTTTCAAATGCGATTGCAATTTCTTTGAAAACTATAATCTGCTATCTCTGTAAAAGATGCAATTACTTACCTCAAAAAATATTTGAAAAGAACGCTTCGAAAAGATCTTCGAAAAAAACACTTTTTTCCAATTAGATTTTCATTTTGGTCCACTACGCCTCGTTCCAAAATAACTTCGTTACGTCATGAAAAAGATCCGATCCCTTTCCAGAGGAAGTTATCGTCACAAGGGTCCCGGGCCCCTCCTTGTTAAATTATTAGGGTCCAAGGGCAGTACGGACCGCTTCCTTTTTATTGTCAGTCCGTTGCTGACTCCTCCGCGCATATTCGCATGTAAACCTCCTCTAACGCCGCTGTTTCATACAATATTGCTTGAGTAATTCTCAAGGTATTGGAGATAAAAGAAAAATCGTCGTATATTTAAAAATTCTGCACATTATATACCTAAACTCAATCGATTTTGTCAAACCTAGCTTTTTAACGAATTTATGTATCTATTTTGGGGATATTCAATTGTCGCAAGTTAATTAGTTTGGCTGCAATTGTTTATATATATTTTATATTATATTTTATACTACATCACTGATTTTATTACAAGCGTTTTGGGCCCGACTTTTTTCTCAGAAAATTTCTCGGAAAATTTCCAGACGAACCTAATTACGAATATTCAATGTTGAAATTGCTCTTGCAAATTAAGCTTCGCGAACGTAACAAGATAAATAAGAATACCTTGGCACTCGATTAATTTTAAGTAGACTTAACTACGACTTTACCTTAACAGAAAATTTCATTTGACGCTTAATCGTCGAGATATTGAATATTGGAAGTCGAGAAGTCGCGGCGAGAGCAATGACGTACCAAATTTTAATGAAAGATCAACTCGAAACTCGTTTGAGGGTCTAGCATTGCAAGATTCCATTCTCGTGATATTATCTTCGATATTATTTTCGTGCATATAGTATTATTTATTATTAAACCTCTCATACATAATAAAATGTATACATAATATTAATTTTTACAATTCGTGAAAATACACGTTTTAAAAATATAGTATTCGATTATTAATACCTTTTATTATATTTTTAGCATCATTTTGACATCTTTTCTTTAGAGGGAACCTCCATATCATTTCAAAGATATCAATATCTGTCGAAAGCATCGATTTTTCGATAATATACCTCGCTCAAGTTTTGGAGTAACCCGATACTCAATTCTTGCTTTTGGATATCGAAACCAAAAAGATCGATAATGCCTCTACCGTCTCTATATGCATAAAATCGGTTGCATTTACCGGATATGTATAATGTTACGTTAATGTCGTCGCGGTTGCGCTTTCGCGCACGCACACGCACCTTTCGAAATCCTGATTAGTTAATGAAGTTAATAAGCGGTCGGGCGTGGCCCGTGGAACCCGATACGCGATAATGCAGGTAATGGCTATAATTTTTACTCGCCGCGTAGCGGTGGATTACGTTACTTTAATAAAACGGGGCGGAACGCTCGCACTCGCGAGCGAAATGCAGGCGCGCGCGCACGAGAATCTTTCGGTATTCGTGATTCTGCAGCCGTTCCATATAAAATGATCGATTTTACTACGTACTACGTAAGGTGCCCTTAGCATGATCGATAATTGCGAGTGGTACTATCGACTCGGTTCCGTCAAAGATTAATGTCTCGGCTTTTCGCAGCTCGAAACAGTAATCATCTTTTTATAATCGTAACGATACATTTGTGTTTCTATAAAACCGCTTCGCATGTCCAGAGAAATGAGAACAAACAAGCACCGAAAAAGAGGAATAGAGAGAGTCAGTCTCGTTTCCTGTCTTTTTCTCTCTCCCTTTCTTTTCTTTTCATTTCTTCTCTCTCTTCCTCCATCTCTTTCTCTCTCTCTCGCCTCCTGTCTCGCCCTTCTCCTCTTTATCTCACTTTTTATCTTCTCCTTCTCCTCTATCCTCTCTTTCTTATCTCTTCTCTATTTCCGTTCTAACCACGTCTCGTTCCATCTCCTCTCCCGTCTTTATCTCTTCCTATCCCTTTCCCCTTATCCCTCTTTAGCCTTATCGATACGTCCTTGTCTTCTCCCTTCTCGCAACCCGTGTCACTGCCGCCTTACCTCGCGTCGAATCGAGACAGGTAAAGACAGAAAGTGACACAGGAGTGACAGCGGGAGAGTGTACGTACATTTCTTTGCTTTTGACGTTTGTTATTGGGTAATACCATCACACAGCTCGCTGCCACTCCTGCCACATTCTACGTTATCCTTTAACATTTGGCTGCGGTTCTCGTACGAATTCTTGACGCATTCCTGCGCGGAGTTTTTCAAGAAATAGAAATAGAAAAAGAGAGAGAGAGAGAGAGAGAGAGAGAGAGAGAGAGAGAGAGAGAAAAGAGGAATGAAGAAATATGAAAGAGACAAAGAAAAATCTCCATTGAAACCTTGCGAAATACATATGATTAATGGATGTAATTATCGATTCATGGCCGACACACGACGAGATATTTAGAATACTATCATATATTACGGAAAGGCAAGGAGTAAATAAGTGTACGCAAGAAAAATGTACACGGCTTCTAAACTAAGCAATCTCAACTTTGTGAGATTACGACGAATTCTACTAACGAAGAAACTTTCCATTTTCTATAGGCTATAAGGCTCTATAATTCTTTATTTGTAGCCTCACAGGAGATTATTTGGGAATTGAATTTCGAAGATGAAAATTAGTAGGAAAACATTATTCTTTACTTAATTTCAAGTTGACTTTACTTTAATAGGATTTTTATCTGAGGATCGGCGCGTTACCAGAATATTTAATATTAAAAATTAAAAAGTTGTGAAACCAACATGATCCATCGTATGCCGTCGTATCAATTCAAACACACGCTAAGAAAACAATCTTCCCCGAGTGTAAATTTCCCGGAGCTTACGCCCGCGTCGAGAGACGTCATTCGTACGCTATATATTTATCGCGTTATCTAGTACACACTGATATTATACACACAAATACCAATCTATAATTTGCACGCGAGAAAAGCAGAAGAATCGATCCGTATGTCTAGACGTGCAAATAGCTTTCCATTATTCTAATTTTTTTTTTTTTTTTTTAGACAGCACCCACGAGAGGTGCGCGAAGTTTCAGCTTGCGTATTAATCGCGCGAATTCGAGATTGATCGCGAATTCGATTTCGTTCGCGACGTCGAAAAGAAAGGAAGAAAAAGAAAAAACTATCGATCGCGATACATTTTTTCTCGGCTGTACGCGCGGCCGGTGTTAATAAAGATTTTAACTCGGCCTCCCTCTTCCACTCTCTTTGTCCCACACGGACCGCGCCGCACCACGCCTCCTAAAACCCTCCGGGCATCGTTCGGGCCGCGTTCTCTGTCCCTTCTCGGCTCGCCTCAAAAATTCTTGGTACTCTGCCGCTTCCGAGAAAGCGCTGTGCGGTCGCATCGCGCCGCGTCGCACCGCGTCGCATCGCGCCGCGTCACCGACTCGCTCTTCCAACGAAAGAGAAATAGAGAGGAAGATAGAAAGGATCCCAACAACGATCCTGCGTTCCAGTTAGTTTTCAATAACGGTGCATTTTTTTAACCTAGAGAAAACATCGCTTTGCGAAAGAGAAGTGAATCGAGGAAAGAGAGAGAGAGAGAGAGAGAGAGAGAGAGAGAGAGAGAGAGAGAGAGAGAAAGAGAGATTGTTATGTAACGAGATACGATGAATGAATCACACAGCAGACGTGTAGTTTACTAAATATATCAGTCATTGATTTATTATCTTTTTTCTAGCAATTCATGTTGCCTTACTTACCGAGAATTGTGATATAAAATGGGAAAAGGAATTGATACCGATTATCAGTATTATTTATTTATAATATCACTATATCTTTAAATCTTTTAAATTGCAAGATATCATAAGCACTTACGTTAATGCCGAAATCCTTCTAAGAGCATTTTTTTCCGTGCTTTAAAATACGCGATGTAAAATAATACTTTATTAATTTTATTAATTTACGGCTTACAAAGATAAACTGCATGTGAAATTTTAATAAACACGTATTTATTTCATAAACTTTGAATTATGAATTATTATTGAGCCCCAGAGACCATCCGATTCCGGCCATAAAGCTTAAAAATTGTTATTAATTATTATTAGTTATTTTTAATTAATCATTTAAGTGAGCTACAATGTGACTGTAATATTTTTCATTTCACACACAGTGAGACGGGGAGAGAGAAAAGGGGGGAACTTCGATTTCAGTGCAAACAAGTAATGAGCATTTTGTGACAAATAAATTAGTCCGTGTGTGCCACTCACAAAAACGAAATGAACCAATTTGACGTGCTCTCTCGTGCCTTTTCGTTCCAACCCCAGTCCAACGCGAAAATATCAGTTCATCGATTGTTTTATGCGCAGTTTTACGACTTGCACCTCCCGGTAATAAAACGCGGGAGACCTACACTGTATTTAAAAACGTTATTTATTATGTATCATATTGGAAGAATATACGGCGTTTCTATGCACGCGGAATTTTTCGCGATGGCAACCGCTCTTCTCGTGACGAGACAATATAGTATCGCAAAGTCACCTATATTATTAATTTTTATCAAATAGTCATCCGCACAATTCTTCGACACATCTTCCCGTGCAGGTTTTTAGTCTCGAGAATTTTTCAAGATCCGTTTTTTTTACTACTTTATCCGCGACACGCGAAAAATTTACTCATTTCCGACGAGACCGCGAGACCATTCCGGGATCGATCTCACGCTCGATGGTTGCACGTATAATTTATTATTCATTCATTTATACACGTATCATCCCACGTTGTTTAAAAGCGATCGATTCGCTACCCACGCGCCTCCGAAACCGCCGGGATAACGGTCCGCGCGCTCTAGGATGGGGCGGTGATTTCCAAGAGCGAAGGAGAGCATCGCAGCGCGATGCAACTCAGGTAGTTTCCTACATTCATAGCCGCGCCGATGCCTGTCCGCCCCGCAGCACCCCGCTCTGTGATGAATATCCGTGTGGATCCCTCCTCCGAAGGCATTTCCCCCCCTTCCACCTCTCTCCGCCTCGCGCCCTCCGTTTCACCCCATTCAACCTCCTCTTCCCTCCGCCCGGCCGTCCTTTGTCGTCCACGGAGGCGCACAATGCCGCAGAGTCGTGGTCCGTGGTATGCCTTCACCCCCTCCCCCCTCCCCGCCGTCTCCATAGCTGCCCTCTCTAAGGTCCTTCTCTCCTTTCCTTCGGATCCGCGACTCCGTGAAAAGGACTTAATCACATGCGGCACTAGGGATTTGTCCCTTTCCGTCAGGTAGCGGCGTGCGTGCGCGCGTGCACGAGGGAACGGGACGGGAGATCGCGCAAGGATTTCACGGGGCCCGATTGTGCGATTTACTTCTCTGGTACCCCCTCTCCCCCGGTCCCTCTGTAGCTCTCCCCTTTCGCGTTCATCCGGACCCCGTTTCGGGTTTTCGGGAAAGGCCAGACGGCAGGTACCTGCCTTCCTTTGTGCCGTCGCGCTTGTGTGCGAGCGAGCGGCGGCACATGGTAATTCTTTACACGCCTTTTTGGAACCGCGCGTTCTCGATGCCCTCGATCGAATGTCTACGTAACTATAGGCTGCCGAGGGTCCTTCCGTTGCACCTAGCAGTCTTTCGCACCACAGGCTGCTGCAAAACTCGCAGAAACGACACAATTTCGTCCACTTGGGATCTCACGGGCATCTATTTCTTTGTTACACGCGAAAGTTCATGATCGGCACTGTTCGCCTTTGTCTTCGTTTTCAATGTTAAATATTTTGATATTTAAATGTTAACGGTATATTAATAATTTCGTTTAAAAAGAATAGAATTTATTTAAACTAAGTTGAATTTCAAGATTCACTTTTCTTAGCTTACACACAGGCTTGATCGCGTTAGAACGTTAGAGAACGTTGACTCGACTGCGTTTATATTATTTGCTCGTGTTTACTTACTCTTCGTAGAAATTTATCAGCGAGCAGTTAAATCTGTCAAATATGACGTCTCAATCTGGCCTTTTTTATCGATCTCTTTGTTATGCCTTCCATCTCTGCTATTCATTATTTCTCGGCAACATTATTAGCAGCAGAATTTTCTAACAAAATTAAAGAAAAAGAATTTGATATCTATTTACTTTTATTTCATTTACTGCATTTATCTGCTGTTTGTGTATCTCTTTATTTGTGTATCTTTAGAGATTCTCGAAGATTGCTATTCCCGATGTCATACTTATAATTAGAAAAGAAAATCTTTCCATATACAATATTTACTGCATTCTTTTCGCATAACTTTCAAGGCAGAGATGCTTTTGCAACATTCTGTAGCTTTTTATTAGACGGAGCAAATTGCGACGGATCGAAAGAGAATCTAGAGTAGTTGACAGCGAATATTCTCGTTCTTCGATGTTGACGCATTCTCGTTGGATTTGCGTACGAGAAAAAAAAAGAGAAATAACTTTGAAACGTTTGGATATTTGATGATTGAAGATTATCATACTGCTCGATGCTGCATCGGATGTTATCCGAGAGAGATGAAAGAGTTCCGTAAAAAAAGAAAGATATTCGGAAATTTAGAGAGAAATTCGCGTTAATTTCCACTTAATTTGTCTGTATATAACATTTTCATCGCGAGAAATATCGTATCTGTTATTCTCTTTGTTATATCCGTCGTTCGTTTCGCGGCTCGTCGATACCTCTTTTTTTTTTTGGTTTTGTGCGAAATTCCGCGTAAATCGTCCGAAAATCGCGCGAGACGAAAATAACGTCGCGCGACGTCGCGTCGTACGCGCTTGTAATTATCAACATAGATATATATATATAATTTTTTGCCTCCTCCCCCCTCGCTCCCGCAGCGATATCGGGAGGGTGATCGTAATGAATATTCCTTTAGCGACACGTGTACAACAACACATCGAATAAATTAATGCGGGCTGCATTTCCATGCGAATATGTCATCCGCATTCGCGTGGCCGCGCCGCGCGAATATCGCTCTCGCGCCGCGTGTCATTTTATAATGTTTGTTTCGCGATCGATCGAAACGTGGTAGCGCCATTTACAGGAGCCGCGATGGCAAAGGGCAGCGGCGCGCGACAAATGACGCGGACTAATATCTCATGATAATGAAAACCCGAAACACGGCACGGTCGCGTATCGCGCGGCCGATCGCGATCTTTGATGTTGCGTTACTATCGCGCGCGCGCGCGCGCATTTCATTTTAATGTATTTATCCTCGATCCAATCCCGATAATTGAAGGCTCCGTTTCGACGGTGGCCGCGAGAGCTCCTTCCTCCTCTTCCTCCGCTGACATGTGAAATTAATAGTAAAAGAAAAAGGAAAAACTGCCGGGATACGCAAAACCGTGGACTTTCACGCTAAAAGGATTTCGCATGTATTTTATGGAGATTTTCTCCTCTGCCTTTCCCTATTTTCTGGCCTTTTTTTTTTTTATATCACTTTCGCAAATTTGAATAACAGGCTATAGCAGTTCTGAAGCAGCGTTTTTTGAATAAAATTATCCAAAACAAAATTGCGAGCCTTTTAACGCAACGTAATGATATGTGTGCCGTAAGTAGATAGCGCTTTCAATGGTAATGCATAATTCAACCGCAACAGGCGGTGAAACTACACATATGCAAATTGCGGTAGGCAAGACGCGCCGGTTGAACGACCAGTTAACAAATATTTTTCAACCTACTACGTCGCGATTACGCGATCACTTTTAAGGTCGACCGTCTCAAAAATCTCTATCGAGATTAGAACGAAGTTACGTCGAATACCTGGACAAATATATTTACTTGCGCGAACAACGTGAATTAATTTATTTCCGAAATCTTCCCGTTCAATTAATCCGACTCCTCGCGTAAATCTGCGCCTCGCGCTAATGCACGTGCCGCCTAATTCGGCGCCGCGAGAGAGCGCCGCGTTTCCTATTATTCCGTCTAAATAATATAAACGGGCAGAGCTCCCGAATGTGAAACCCGGTGCGTATCGATACTCGGACTGCGCTTCCATTATAGATCGCGGTTATATGAAAACGCAAATTAATTTTCCGCTCCCTATACACGCGGCGGTGTTACGTTGTGTGCACTTCGCACGCGGGTAAAATCAAACCGGCGCTAATTTCAAACGAAATACATTTTATTCGCCGTGCCCGGATCCGCATACGTAGGTGGATGCTCCTCCCTCTCTCTTCTCCCCCCCTTCCGTGAAACACGAGGCGACCGACTTCCGGCGAGCGGGCCGCGGGCGCGAGAGAATCGTAATTACGTTAATGGCGTATCGTAAAACACGCGTCCCGATCGTCGAGGAAGCGTGCGCGTATCTCCGCTTAAAGGATTACGTATCAATTGTGCCGCCGAGCCGGCGCGTTTACGGCGCATTTATTCGCGCCCGGCCGCGGTCGCGCCGCGTCCGCTAATTACACGCGAGACGCGTCGCTAATTGTCGCGGCGTGCACGCGCGCGCGTTAGGCGCGAGCCGCCTTAAACGCGCGCTTTTTGCTCCGCAACGGGATCGCGCGCGATAAAACCGCTTTAATTCGCTGATTGATTAAGTAATAATAAGCACTCGACTTAATCACGCGCCGCGGCCGACTGCTGTCTATAATATTGCCCGAGTTAATCAACGTGAATTACCTCGTCCGCGTTTATATGCAGCGTTCGCGCGTGTCTGCGCTGCATAAGCGCGCCGCACGACGTACGAAACTATTCCTGCGTATAATTTCACACTCGTCCGTTTTTCTTCGCGTTTTCACTTTGAATTCGTGCTACTCGATAATATCGTTGTACAAAAAAAACAAAAGACCAGAAAAACATCGATAGAAAACATAGCACTTACCTCGCGTACATCTTGTGTATCCTCTTCCCCCTTTCCAGCGGCATTATCGGGATTGTTGTCCGTTGTTATCGAATATAAAGGATAAGGAATAAGATAGTTGAATGTTGTTATTCGGAATATGTATATTCTCGAATTATCTTCTCTTAGCGAAAATTCCGTTGAATGTTTTTCTTTTTTTGTAATTTTCGTAAATTTGCAGCCTGATTAAACAAAATCAGTATTTTTAATCAAAATATTATCTCGAAAAAATATTTCACATTAATCAGAAAATCCATAAATATTGTATCAGTAAAGCCGATGGTTGGACGTGAACAAATCTATGATAATAAGATTCATCGGAAAGGATGTAAGAAAATTAAAGAAAGAAAGTTTCTAAATGGAGAATCCCTTCGGAACTTTTTATGACGGGGACACATAGCGGGCGGAAATCAACGGAACACATTGTGGCTTCTTGAAAAACGTAACATATTCTATATTTAACAAATATCTTTTCCATGTTTAATATGTACAATTACGCGATGCGTACGTGTGTTTTGCCTAACGTACTTCGTCAATTGAGTATTTACAATGTAATTACAGTGTGCCTGTCGCGGACGGAGTGATCAGCAGGCCGAATTCCGCTCGTGTTCTCTCCCGCACGCAACACACATACATATTGCCTATACATACATACGTACACACACGCGTACACATGCGTATATAATTTCATACGTATACACATATACACACGTATACACATGTGTACGCGCGACAGTAAATTCTACTTGACATTCTCGAACTGTCGTGGAGCCTTAAACCGAAATATCCGCTTTACGTACGTTTCTCAGCGAGTTCCCTAGAGTTCATCGCGAGGAATTCTTGAATTCTGACAAACTTTCCGGGGATCCGAAATAAAATTGAAAAAATTTGCGAATTCAAGAATTTAATAACAAATGCTCGGTTAATTTTTCATAAAATATGACGTTAGTTATTATGTTACACATGACGTTAATTAGATCGAAATCTTAGGACATATTGCCTCGTCTCTTTTTCGAAATTTTTCGGTAGAGGAATATTTCGGGTTAAGAATTTTGAGCCTCGCTCACGCAATGGTACTCGTACGTTGCATCGTCGCGAGTCTCGCTCTCGAGGTACGAATCGCTCGATCTCTCTCTCTTTCTCCTTCCACCCTCCCTTTCTTTCTCTCTTTTTCGGTATCGATCGCATTTCCTCTTTCGCACCAAGTCGCACCACGATACGATTCGCTCGAGATACGGGGTAAGAGGAGGAAGAGGAGAAGCGGCGCGCGAACGAGGGTTGAAATCCGTTCGCAAAGCGCGAGTTATGCGCTTCGGGTCGAACCGATTAAAGCGCGAAGGTTTTTTCCTAAGGTTAAAGAAGGAGTTCGATCGAAAAAACATGCGTACATCGTAATGCTCGTCGCGATCTCGATCGCGATTTATTAACGGCGACCCGACCGTTCGGCGGCAGAGATTATAATTTCAACGAGTTCAATTTCTGACGTTACAGTTACGAAGATACGTATCTTATGCCGATCTCCGTAGTTCTCGATAAACATTGCAGGTCGCGCGTGTCTGAAACACAGAAGTGAACTCTCTCGCCGGAGAGTTACGCCCTTACTTTAACTCGCTATTTATCTCGTAAAGAGCGCGGGATCTTTGTAGAATATTGTAATCTCTTATATCTCAATTGAATATGTTACATTTTATTTCGATATCAATTATTTGGGGATCAAACACAAAACCAGTTATTGCTACATCAATATAGGTACGCGGATTAAGATAGTATTTGGTAAATATTTCATTATCATGCTTTGCCCGATAAGAGAAGTGCTACACGTACGTCTTGGGTATCGTAAAAATAAGAAATTACAAAATTCTACGCAACATTGACAAGAAGTGTCTATCAAGAGATACATGTCAGACATCGATATCCGCAATTTTTTTTCTCGGAAGTCAGTAAGCTTGATTAGATTAAACGCAAAAGAGATTAAACGTTAAACACAATAGGAGAAAAAAAAAGAAAAAAAAAAGAGAAAGGTCGACGACATCGAGACCTTTCGCGATTCCAATGGAATATCGAGAAAGAAATTAACATTGAACCTTAAGGCATACAATCGTACAGTACAACAGTAATGTTCGAGGTATTTTCATCGCCTATCGTACGTAAGCTACTTACAATGTGTTCAAACATTCGAGGTATTTTTCACGCGGCCTATCATATGTAAGCTACTTACTTTATCGAACAGAATAATCGAAGGGCGGGAAAAGAGAGACAATATCGTTCGTTCACTTCGTCCGTTTCTCGATTAGTCCGACGATATTATTTCTCGAGCATTTCGGTTTGGCAAAGTCGACCAATCAATCACTTCGATTCGAATGCCGTTGTAATTATATGCAATATCGTAAGCTGAAGCTACTTCGTGGGTAAATAGATAAATCAATTGCAATTGGGGAATGATTCTACCAAAATCGATTAATAGATACGATCAGTCAAATCAATTTAAAAGACTGTAGCATGATTGTGTTACGATTGCCGCAAACTGGCTTTGTAAAAGTCTAAATACACATGAAAAGAAGGAAAAAAATGTCATCTCATGAAAGTACTCGCATTATTGTAAAGTAATCTCATGGTTCATAAGTAATATTCACACAATCGGACCGTGATGCGTTTAGCGTAAACGTATCAAAAAAATGCTATGGTTTCCTACTAATCATCTGGACATTCGATCGCGCGAAATCCATACTTCATGTGTATTTAGGATTTCCAAGTCGATTATACAAATTTACGATTATACAAATTCATGAAAAGCTTGTTTATATGTCAATAAGCATCTTTCTCATTAACGATTAAGAAATATCATCCCAATTATCGAGTCGTGAAAAAAAAAACGAGAGTTAGTGTTTGTCAAAGTAACGAGCACCTTGCATTATATTGAGCAACTAGTGTTTCAAACAACTTTCTCTGGCGAGCATGAATTGCAATGAAAATCTGTTATCTGGTTGAGACAGAGACTATTATTGACGCTATTAGCTCCTTTTAATTAGCAAAAGCAAATACATGTTAGAAATAGACGTCATTAATTTTGCACGTCAGAAATAGACGTCATTAATTTTGCTAAACAGTTCAACGCTGACTGGATAGGCAAGTTCTCGGATGTGTTCTCTTTTGAAATGTGAGACATTGAAAATACGGGATATTTTAACGCGAATTTAATTATGCAGATATTTATAATGATGAAATCACAGGACGATGTGTTTGACATGTATGAGACCCGTATGAGAAAGGTTGGAAATTTTAAATTTCATTGAAAGAGAGAAAGAGAGAGAGAGAGAGAGAGAGAGAGAAAGACGAAAAGAAAATATCACTTGATAAAATTAATAAAATGTTCAAATAGACAGCTTTTAATCGAATTATAAAAAGAGATGTTCTTTTCGTACGTTGAGATTTAAAAAATATTAATTTAGATTTTAAAGGTGATGTGTCATACTTTATCTTGATAAAGCTTAGTTACAACAACCACTTCGGAAAAACACAAAAAGAACAAAGTTACATGGGTTTTTATCTGCAATAATCCACGTATATATATCGCAAAAGCAAATACAGATAAAACTGTGTCAGGATAAACACACGGAATAAATATTTTTTCACGCAATCGTTTCAGGTACATTTACTGCGATAACTCGTGTGAACGTTTATGAAACGTGCAAAGCTCCCAAGCAACAATTTGAGTACCGTGTATGAAAACTTCGGTCTCTCTATTTCTGATATTTTATCATGCCTTTTGATATTTCAAAAAAAAAAATTCACGTTTTAGTCATGTTTTTCATAACTGCATCAGTGTGATAATAATTTCCGCAATATAATATAAAAATAATTCAACTAACTCCGTGCAAATAATTATCTCTTTATGATACAAATAAATTTTCTCCCGAAGTTGACAAAGTAACTTTCGTGAGTCACGTCTTTTGCAAGTTGCACAAGTTCAGAAGTCACGTATTATCGGGAATAACACGCTATATTAAACTTGCGATAACAATAATAACGGGTTTCGACCGAAGTTAGAAATTTCGAACTGTAGTCTGTTGTAACTTGATTTAATCGTTTTAACGTTAGCTTTTCATTTTAATGACGAAAATGCTGATGAGAGGACCACTTTGATTTACGTTCTCGACATGAATATCCACATAAAATTTGTATAATCGATATCGAAAAAATTTTCCAAGTTGAATAAAAAATATAAATTAATAGGATTAATTTGCCCTTCTTTATTACAAAATACGATTTATGAGTAAAAAAATAATTACGAGCATTCTTCGTGATCGTCGTGAGTAACGTAAGCTTCATACGATATTTGTCATTGATTGATCGATAGTAATATTCTACTAAATAGCAAAAAGATCGGCGCTTTGGCGAAATCTTTTTTTTCATTTGATTTTTAACCAAAACTGAATTTAAGGAAAATTTAACTTTTGTGCAACAATAACATTTCATCGTTAATAAACTTTCAAGAATTTACTAACAATTTATTGTTATTGTACGCAACGAAAGATGTTTTAAAAGTGGCTACACAGAAGAAACATTTCCGTGACGATAGATTTGTTCAATCAAATTTCTCAATCCTTTTTCTTAGAAGAATTAACAAAGCACAATTAAGGGCTTTATTCGAAATATACTTCCTACTTTGCTGCGTTAAATTTTACTTGTTGTTACAACATTCAATTAATTGCAAAATTAGTTTGTACTAATTTTATAGATAAAGATAAATCCGAGATAAATTGAAAATGTAAATCGTTTTATATTTTGCAGTATTTTTCAGTATATAAAATTAATAATTAAGTAAAATTATTAATGTTATCTTTTCGGAAACATCAGATATGAATCGGAAATTTTTTTCGAGTTTCTTCACTCCGTCGGGCCTTCAAGAAATCGACAAAGATTTCGAGATCATGGCCAATCAATAACTCCTCATCTCCTTCGTCCTTGACTGATAAAACACGTGGAACTACAACGTTGCTCCACGATACGAGAATCGTCCGCACGAAAGGGCTCGTTAAAACGAGTAGTTCGCTAGACTACTTAGAACTAACATTTGGCATTTGGCATCCTGTCAATTAAACTATTTGCCAGCGAAAGCCTTCGCGCTATTCGCAAACGGTAGGTATAACACATTAGCATTAAACCGAAATTGCGATTGCCGCACGTGTTGAGCAAGGACGGATCTACAGATAAAAAATTATAATTAGCCACTTGATATATAGACTTCCACATGTAAAATACTTATTGTATCTTTGTTAGCTTTCTTTCGCCTCTCCCAATTGAACCAAAGAATTTACTAAAAAAGTTAATAATTATATACAATTTACGTGTTATTTAAAACCAATGATAAATAAATAACAGTTCACTAAGTGATTGAAAAATCTCTCCAACTTCGACCATAATTTATTGTTGCGATCTCTGTTTACTTAATAAAAGATGTAAAACTCAAAATGCGCGATTTCTTTCATCGATTCCTTCGTCTCTGCGAGATTAATCTTACTTTCTCGCTTATTACATTATTTAAAAATCAATTCAAATGAAGCTGTAGTAATTATCAAAAAACACAATCGCTAAAGTGTATATGCGAGTTGCGAGTATCCGAAATTATCAAATCTCAATAAATCTCAGTTGAGCCGATTAAGATTTTAAATAGGCTTAAACAATAAATTGGAATTATATATTAAGAGTGCTTTTATTTATTTTTTTTTTACGTATTTAAATCACAGGAAAAACTCGATATCAAATAATAAAAATATTGTCTCTGTAACAATTCTCTTCTTTCTAGATCTGCTCTGATCAGTGAAAATCCGATATCGATTCAAGGATTGATTTAAGTAAAATCCGATTTCATCCATACTTTTCGAATAAAACGGAATCTCACAGTGCACTTCTTGCATGATTAATTTGCACGCTGCACTCTGGCGCATGTTAGACATCTCCATGCACTGAGCTCGGCATGCTAGCATGCATGATTTCTGTGTCTGCTACGGTGCATTATTTCATATTTTACTTCCTTGCATGTCCCAATACGTTAAAAATCACGTGATCGTACAAATACCTTCACCAAATGCCCAAATTCTTTCTTTATCACATATCAACCAGTATTACCATTAAAAATATGCATTTCGTGACACGTCACCAAAAAAATAATCGGTATACATCAATACCACTCACATCCAATCTAAAATGAAATTTACAACTATTCAAAAATTTTTATCTTACAGTGTTGCATAAGTCGTAGCTTAGAAAATATTGTGACGTAATCGTTCTTGCAGAAGCGTATAAGAACGAATCCGCATGGCAGTTAAGTATCTAAATTATAAACATTTATGTAAAGTTCTAAAGAAAATAACCAATGACGAAAGATATAATCAAATACAAAAATTAAAGATGGAAGCAAACTGCATACTTTAAGAAATGAATTTAATATCAGAAAAAACAAGAGGCTAGATAAATAGATAATATTCTAGAAGTGATGAATAAAGAGATTTTGGAACATTTAAAATTTATTTTTGACAAAAACTTATAGCCCGACGTATTTTTTTTTCTACGTATGTGGAAAGTAATTCAGGCTAAGAGCTCTTCAAAAAACTTTTAATCATTCAGCAATAATTTTTGTAGGGCTCAGAATCTTATTATTAAAAAATTGAAATTAATGTGAAAATGTCAAAAAAATTTAATTTGATAACTTACAAATTCCCAGATTCAAATCATTTAAAGAAGTTCTATCCAAAAGAGAATTAATGTTGAAATATTGATGAAATTTGGTAGGCTGATAAATAATGACCTTAAAATGACTCTGTTAAATTTTTGTTAAACGAGGGTACCTCGAATTCGAGATATTAAGATTTACATTTTGACGTATTTAACATTCACTCTTATAGGAAATCGTATTTTCACCAGTTTCAATTAAATGTTACAAAATAAATAATGTTAAGTTTTTGCTGAAAAATTTTTCAGTGAAAGATAAATATTTCATAAACATTTTCCGATCTTAAAAATATCCATTGGATATCTGTGAGTATAAGAAAAAAATTATAGAAAGATGAAAATTTATGTTTCTCGCAAGATGGTTGACGCCACTTAGTACACTTGGCAACGTCGCACAGTGCTCTCTGTAGTCGCGATCTTTTTAAATAGGTATCTATCTATATATATATATATATATACACACGCATGAAGAAATTCGAGAGGGACAATCTGAGACGCAATCTTGAAATTTCAGAAACCTAATTTTTATTTCAAAAACTAATTATTTCAAAACTATTTAATGACGATGAAATTTGAAATAAAGAAAAAATTCAAATTGGTCCTGGAATGTTATGCGACGTGGCGTTTTGAAATGTTCTCAAGAAACAAATCGATTTTTGACATGTTAAATGTTTTTTCACAATATTCTCAGCGTTTGGCATCTCGATAGATACTGTCTGTACACATGACGACGTTGCCAAATCAGTTACACCGCTAGTCAAGCGCGTGACTGATTACATTTGACTGGTGTAGCACCGGTAAAACTTCCTTAATAGATTTAAACTCATCAATCAGTAAACTCACTTTGTTATAATCTGTGAAAAAAAATTGTTTTTTTACGTTTTTCTACGTTTAGAAAAGAAAGTTTTTGTTTATATTTGAAAATGATTATCAATCCACTTATATTGCCAGACTTTTGTTAGCTTCAATGGTAAAATGCCGAAACAACAAATATATACATTCAGAAATCATTTATCAGATGGAACATTTAGAAAACTCTTTTTTTTTTTAATAAAGACTAATTCGTAAAGTTGTCACGAATTTATTGAATGACGAATGCGTTCGCAACAATTATGCATACAATTATGAAACAATTAATACAAGTTCTAGAAAAATAAAATCTTTATATCGAAAGTGCTTGCATTTTTTCGAAATGTCAAGAAGATAGCAGAAAATATGATCCGTATATTTCTGATATGAGAACGCTCCTGAGGCACGCGGGATATACCAAAGGCCGACAAGCCTCAAGCGGTAAGGGATAGTAGCCGTCGGAAATCGACTCGAAATATGTCTAATGCCAAGCACTTGTAAAACATAATTAGAAAAAGTTTATTTCCCAAATGTTAATCCTAATAGCGTTCTTCTTATCGATCTTCTTATCTTTTTTTATTCATGAAATGAGCATTGCCCCAATATTATTTCCAATTTGACACCTGCAGAAAAACGCATCGATGCTAAAATAATTCCAAAAAGCACTACAGCAAAAATATCAATCATTAAATGTTTATGAATTCTGGATTTGGAAAAATTTTAAAATTTTCAGACACTGTTCTATTATTGAAAAGTAACATAAATTTACATCAACGAAAGAAATAATAAAATAAAATTATAATCTCTGATACATAATCAATTATCATATCCTCGATATCACAATTTATTTAAACATTCGTGGTTTAAAAATGGATATATGAAAGATCAGAAAAATTAAAAAAAAAATCACTAAAATTTAATTTTGAAAAAACTTCAACAACATGTGTTGCAACAATGTAGTAAAATATTCTTGGTGTAAAAATCATCATTGTTTAATTTTTCTTGTATTATTGTAATACTTATAAAAAGTGATGCAAAATATGAATTTATTATATAAATATTTAAAAATTATTATATTATTATAATATATATATATTAATATATATATATATATTATTATATATATATTATAATACGTTTTTAGAAATTAATATATAAACGTAACATAAAGAAATAAGAGCGTAAACAAACAAGAATAATTTTAAAGGAATAAACTTAAGATATTATAACGATATAAAGAATGAATAAAGAGCGAAAGTTTTTATATATCTAAAGAGAAACATTAACAATAAAGACATTATTATAATATACAGGTGTCCCATTTTAATAATAGGTTCGAAATTAATAGACATAATTGTCATTAGTAGTTTCCGCTGGCATTGCGCTGTCCCATTTCAGCACAGATAATTCTTTAATGTTTGGTGTGGCATTGTGAACGAGTACATTATTGGACCTTACTTTTACGATGGGACACTATGTTAGATAAAACATGTTTTATATATTTAATTTATCTAATTTTCTCAAACATTGAAAAAAAAAGTTTAAATTTGCTCATAAATAGAAATTTCTATAAATTCATAATTTTATTTGTCTTATATAAATTAATGTTTCATTATGTGATATGTGATAACTTCATTCAAAATGAACAGTAATATTGGAGGATATCGATCTTGCGACTAGAGCACGTATGTGATTCCAGCACGATGGTGCTTTTGATCATAATGCAAATCGTGTTCGTGATAGTCTACGAGCAACGTTTTCAGAACGTTGGATCGGATGATGCGGATTGACCAGTATCCTCTAGATCTAACTCCGTTAAATTTTTTCTTCTGGAGTTATGTAAAAAGTAAGATTTCTCAAGTTGAATTCAAGTTGAACTCACGACATCAGACGAGATGAAAAGAAGAATAATAATTGCGTAACATTCAGTCAAATACTATCAGAGATTGAAAGGTCATTCCGGAAAAGATCAGAAAGCGAATTAGAATGTGTATTAATGCCCGCATGCGTGCATTCGAATATGGACGATGAATTTTTGTTTTTCAATTTTTTTTATGTCGTGATCTTAAATGATCTTGAAATGATCTCTATGATCATTGTATTCGTCTTGAGGTGAATTACAATCATAGATATTCGGAAATGAGCAGTTCCGTTTAAAAAAGTGCAGATGATCTTTATATCTTTTTGGAGAAAGAAAACCTCCCTCTAGAAAGAAAACAATGTGACCAAAATAATTTCGTCTCTCTTAAAACCGTTCCATTTTTATCTGAAATATTTTTTGTCATCAATAAATTCGGAGAAAATTGACTTGATTGATTAAACTGGGACATCTTGTATAATGCAGGAAATGGCAATTGTGCCACGCAAGCGCTGCATAGAAACACAGAAGACGTATATGGTGACATTTTCAGCTTATTTCTCAAAGACTCTGTAAAATAATTTTATTATATATGATTGAATTTGATGTAAAATTTCTTTATAATTTTTATTCCTAGAAATTTAAATTTTACAAAAATAATAATGTGGGATATGGCGGTATTCTAAAAATGCACAATTAAAAAGTATATAAAAAACTATAAAAAAAGAGATATTATTTTTTTTGTTATTAATATCTCTCAATTGTGCAAATTTTGTGGAATAAAAAATTGAAAGAAAAGTTAAAGAAAGTGAGAAAGCCTTAAATTTTGTAGTGAAGATCCGCCCCTGCTAACGACGACACAAAGTCGAGGACGATCGATTTGCTCGTATCAACGAAAAAAATAGCTTACACATGAGAATGTTCTATAGAAAATATTCTATAGAATATTCCAGAATTGACAGAAAATAAATACGTATTGCTTTCGGAAAATAATAATTCCTGAATTGTAGAAAAAAAATTATTTTTCATTTGAAGTAAATCTCCTTTAACGAAATTTTAATTTCGTTCGATTTGTAAAATATGGAGCGTCGCAATTCAAAAGGCAATGAATAATAATAATCTCGGTGAAAAAAAAAAAATCTGTTTTAAATTTCATCACGAACAACTCCATATATCCGTCAATTCCGAAACAGCTCTATACATCCGTTTGTTGCACACATGCTAATGACGGTATAATGATTTTGTTACATGATCATCGAGTTCCAGTAATCGTTCTCGATCCATACATAGCTGGCAGAAACAGCATCGATGTAAATCAACGAAAAAAAAAAAAAACTGTTCAACGTAACGTACAACCGTAACCGTATCAACAAAAACCGACGGATTAATGTGTATGTACGCAATATCAAGTATATACGCCACTATGCTCGGATCGATAATCTACGCAGCTGTAATTAATTAGTACGCAGGTATCACACACAGTGGTACGCATCCGTTCCCCCTTCTCACATCTTTCGAAACACGCAATCGTATCACGAATTCGGCGCGCTAAAATGACACTCTCATCCAGAAAAATTCGTTTTTTTTTTTATATATATAAAAGCTTATAACAATGAACAACGAAAATTAGCAAATAGGAATGAAGAGATGTAAAAGAAAACTCTAGCAGCTAGAGTATTCCGCTTTTGGGTTTTCTTTTACATCTCTTCGTTCCTATTTGCTCCCTACTTCCGCACTTCTTTCTTTCGTCCTCGCAGATCATCGTTACAGTTAGTTACAGTCATCATACATTTGTCTCAGTGTGATGCGTTTCATTCGTTGAATATTTATATACGTGTGTTTTTTACGTCATGTGCATCCTGATATTTTAATGGAATATTGACATTTTCGGAAAATTACATGCACATACATCTTGGATATAATAATATTAATTTATAATCAGATAACATGAGGCGATGTTGTTCCATGGAAAACGATTCATATTTGTGGAGTTCCCAGGTTCGATCCTGAGGTTAATCCCACATTATTTCTCTTATTTTATAATTTTCTATGGTCTATAATTTTCTGGTTGGTCTCATGGGACCTGAAAAATGGAGCTCTTCAGATCTGAATGAGCGCAGAAAATTAATGTTACTTATAATCAGATAAGATTTATCGTACAAAATTAAATAAATACGTCGGAATTAAAGCAATCATCAATATGATTACTATTTCTTTAATTTCGTACGATAAATTTCAGCTTAGAGATAAAAGAAAGAAAATGTTAATATATTAAATATTGTGCAAAATTACATAAATTAAGATTATTCATTGAATTAAATTCATATAAGTTCAAATATAAAATACAGTTTTTCTATAGAATAACATGAATATGTTCTAGATATTGTAACTATTCGTTCTAATTTTGCCTTATCATAATTCGTTGGATGTTTCGAAGTTAACGGTACTAATAATTAAGAATTTGAGAGCACATATTATATATATATATATATATATATATATATATATATAATTGCTTTATAAAATAACATTTATTTGAAAATAATGACAATTTATGCAATTATTTTCATCTTATCATGCTTACTAATGATAAATTTCTGCAGTGATCAAAGCTATGAAATTATGCAGTAGTTATGATGTTCATTGAGAAAATTTATTATATCATGGTTGCATGTTTCTTCTTAATAAGCATTAATTGTCATGTCTTCGGATTTTAGGGCAATTAAAACTAATATCTTTATAAAGATTTACAAATTTACCAATTTTAGGATTTTAGAAATATCAAGAACTATTTTCTTCTTTAATTTTCTCTGATTCTAAACTGATCATTAGTAATAGAGTAGATTATGAATAAGAGTCGTATTTGAAAAAGAAGCTATACTTAAGGGGAATATTTTTGAAAACGGAAATGTCTGTGAGAAAGTTTTTTGTGTTTAATACGATTTTATATAATTATATGCAGTCAGAAACTGCGATAAGTCTGTTCAACTATGAAAAATATGAAAATTTTAGTCTAAAATTTTCACTTAATTCAAATTAATTTATTAATCCACTTTTTTAAATAATTAGTATTTGTGGAAAACCAAAAAAAAAAAAAATCGAATGTACGCTATTTCATTCTGTAAATTTGAGAACAGATAATTCAACAAACATGTATGTGATCATTTATTATAAAATAGATACCAAATATTAAAATGTGTAACATTAAACAAATAAAAGTTGTAAATAGAAATTGGCATAACTAATAGGAAAAAATAACTAAGTTTTATTTTGTTTAGAATCATCAAACAAATAATATCGATAAAAATAATTTTATCGATAAATTATTTCTGTTGTAATTCTATAATAAAATATTTTTTAATATAGATTTTTTTATACAAATCTTATCAATTATTAAAAAAAAAAATCATATAAACTTTATTGTAACACACATTAAAATCTGAAATCATAGATTCGAAAAATAGAAACTAAATTCATTGATTTTGAAAAATTGAAGTTGATTTAATTTAAAATCATGTTCAATGCCAAAACTTTGTTAGAACATAGAATTCTATGTGAATATAAATTCTATATTAAATGTATGTAAGATTTAATAATGTTATTGACTTCGCAAAATATTTTATATTTGGTAATGTAAATTTTATTATTTTTTATTTAAAAAACATGAATTTTTTTATTGATCTGGATAGTTCATTATTTAATTTCTTGTTTGTAATAGAATTATATATATATTTCGCAAAAGTTTCTTTTAAAAAAAAATAATAAATCAATATTTATATAATTACTATTATTTAAATTTTATTTCTCAATATTTTTTATTATTTATCAACATTTTTATTTTGCAATGATATTGCTCTTTTTTAGATATTTGTTTTACGCAGTTACTACTTATATCAATTATTTGACGACATAATAAATATTATATGCAAATTAATCCTTTTTATCTACGACAAATGTTATATTCTTTGCTATTAATAATTTTTCATTATCTTTTCATTAATTTATCTCTTTGTTTTTTTCCTTCATTTTATATGGATTGCCCTGCTAATGTCCATTACATGCGTTCACAGCTGTGTGTAGTGATAAAACTCTGTGTTCAGTTATAGGATAAAAGGGTTATGACTAAACATTTTTCTTGAATAAATAATTAGATTTGAATAAAATGTAATTTAATTTCAAGACTAAAGAGATATTAAAATTATCAAATCTGAAGTAGTTACATATCAACTGATAATTCGCTTAATGATAACAGTGATAACTTAATGATTTATTTTATTGATGGAATTTTATGATAATGGTCCGCCTGTCATCATAATATTGATTTGAAATTTGATTACACATGAGAAAGAATCTTTCCCCTATCTTTTAAAGACATCCCCAAGTAAAAAGTGATAAGAAGCTCAAGCAAAAGATTCTCGCCTCTTGCATATATTAAAGAACAGAAGAACAATTTAATTCTTGATCAGTTTTTTGTCAAATTATTGTCTATCAAGATTAATCAGTCAGATCGTTACGGCAAATAAGAAGACACAAATCAGAAATTAACAAAGAATCATCTTTCTGCGAATTAATAAATTTCCTCAACGGTTGAAAACTATATCTGTATCTTTTTAAGAAATAAGTAAATTTAATTTAAATTCTTTATTTAAACTTATTTTTGATTCTTGATTGATTTCTTAAGAAAAACGGAGGAAAAACACTTCTAAAGTATCCTCTCTGTTTTGGTCGGGAGATTTAGTAATTATTTATTCAAAATGTCTAATTCTTTGCAATTGAAAACAGTAGATAGCGCGATTTACCTTACTGATAATCAATATAATCAATATAATTCTACGCCTAAGGAAATTAATAAAATTAAAAAATATCGAAAGGGTAAAAAAGTGGGCCGTGTACCTTATGAAAATTATGTATGTATTATTTAGATATATCATTTAGTATAGATTATATTACACATATAAATGTGTGTGTTTATAGATAGAAACAATTATCATAGGCGGAAATGATATTAAAGGAGTGACATTTAATCTAGTACGAAAATTAGTAACCAATAAAGTAGCTTGTGAACTCAGCTACACTGGTAAAAAGAAAAAAAATCATTTTATGATTTACAACTACGATACATAATATTTAGTAAGTAATATTTTAATCATTTGAAATATACCCATATAATAAAATGTCTGCTATTTAAACATATAAGTAGGGCCAACGAACGAGCAGTAAGTTGTTATTAAAGAAGGTCGTAAGAGTTTATTATATAAAATTACAATTTTCAAAATTGTTTACGTAAATGATCGTTTCGACTTTTTCTAAGTCTTCATCAGTATGCAATTAAAAAATAATAAAATAAAGAATATTTAACAATAATTACCAGAGATTATAACATGAATTAAAAGATGATACAAGCCTTGTTGCAGTACAATTAGTGATGTGTCTGTTGATCGTAATTTACTTGTGTGTCGGACGCATGTGTCAAATTATTAAAAAACGGAAGTCAACTCTGCACATTGCAAGATTATAAACTGTTGTTTATTCAGAAGTGAAAACGGTTTTTGTCCAGAATTACAAACGAACTCAAGCATTAAAATAACTTGTAGTATGATCTAATATATTTGAAAGTGTGATGAAAAATTACGGAGTGTATAATGTCGTAGGTAATCAAGCTAGTAAGTTAATATCAAATTGAACAATTTAATATGGGATATGTACAAGTCATCGGATTCTATCGGATTTTCTAATCCGACCGAGCAATGGTATATATATATTTTAAAAAATCCCCTAATCTAATCTCATTCTGGTGATTATCTTGGTATTAATCGGGTTAAATCATACATAAGTGTATGACACGTATGACATTCTTATATATATAAGAAATGTTCATAACTTCACTGTATCTTAATCGTTAATGTATTAGTTAATCAAAGAAATATTATTAGTATTAATCAATTTTAATTCTTCATTTGCACACATCTTTCGCGATCTTTACGTAGCACACAGGTGTGATTTCACACCGTGCAACTTTGGCGATTCATAACTCCGCTTACAATAAAGCTAATTTGATGATTTTTTTTTTCGATTTGAAGGAAAAAAGAGTAAGGAGTAACTTTGCTTCAGTGGTGTAATGTCAAAAAACATCATTATATTAGTAAAAAAATCCATTAAACTGAAACCATTTTAGAACCAGTTCTAAGTCCTATAGAAAAAATGCACCTGTGTGCTAACGAAGGGTGAAAATTAATTTGGATTTTGCTAGTGTAATATTTTGAAAAAACAAATTGTCTAATCTCGACGACTTGGCTGAGACAGCTATCAGAATTCTATTAGGATAGAGAACTTTTTTAAATAAATCGAGTATCACTGTTTAGTCGGATTAGAAATCCGACGACTTATAAGTACTCTGAAGCATTAACGGAACGAGGTAATTCATCAATATGTGAGCGAGATGCGAGCATGTTATGCTATGTAAAAGTATGATAAATTTACAGGAAATATGCAGCAAACAATTAATCTACTATTACTTGTTCTGCTAATTATTCTGGGAATATTTGTGTGCTTTATATCAGCTTCAAATTATTAGGTGTATAAATTAGTTCGGTGCTTTTCAAGCATGATTTTCATGTTTATTAGTCCTTTATGCTCGATTTCGTTACTTAAATGAATGAGTTGCTGTTCAGAAGTAACAGTTTCACCGGGTTTGAGCAACTCATAATAAATAACACCTTTAAAATCCAAAATATCAAATACACAACAACACTTTTTTAACGTGAATACTCTGGAACCACTTTTTACAAGTCTTATAGATCACAACATTCTCACCCAAAACGGAACAAATTATTTTATCAGCTTAAGCAGCATTTTTCTTTAATTGAAAAGCAAAAAGAATGCAGTACCTCAAATGCTCTTTTTTGGACAATATCTATTTTTTTGAGATTATATCGCCAAATATTATATTGGCGGCTGGGCCGCCAAATTCTCATAGAAATGAGAAAATTGAACTGAAGACTGAAGAAGAATTGAATTCAAGAATTGATGAACAAAACTTGAAAAAGCTAAACATATATAAATTTTATGCCTCAAAACTTTGTCTTAACATTTTTAACAATTTAATACTTTTAACAACGTTTAGACAAAAATGCAAAACAATTGTTTCTTTATATGTTCGTTCTTTTCAATTTTCGCTCTTTTATTGTTTTTATTTTTATACGTAATATTTTTTGTTTGTCAAGATTTATATGTTCAATTTTGCGGCCATGCTAAATTCAGATATAAAGTAAAACAAAATTATAGAGCGGGTCGTTCAAGTACATAGTGTCAGTGACGGCGTAGTCGCTTCAAATAAGGACGGATATGCCAATTTCGTGTCAGAAATTGGCATATGACATGAACCTTGTCCAATCAACGCGTCTTGGTCTTTGTTTAGAGACATCGTCAAGAGATTTAAGAAACGAGTACCTTTCCACGTTGCTATGTAGAAAGTAGAAGCCCGTGGAATTATGTGGATTTTTGACGCTTTCTTTTTCTATATTTTAAATTGCTTCAATTTGAAAACCTGATTAAAATCCTAAAAATCTTTCTCTCTCTTTTTCTCCTTTTTTCCTCTCCTTTCTCTTTCCAAATTCAAACTTGTAATTATAAATTAATTCCAATTGATGTGAAAATTAGTTATCCTAATTATAAAAATATTAAAAAAAGTGATCTCCGTTATATAAAATGAAGTATTTTTCTCTTGAGAGGAAATTTAATTGCACAAACTTGTTCATTTCCGGATAAAATACTTAAATCTATTGATCCAAAAATAGACATACATCTGAATTATTATAATAAATCTTTTCCGTTCATAATAAGTTAATTATCTCAGCGTTGTAGGAGTAACATGAAATCAAAATAAAAAATTTATTGAATAAAAAAAAAGTAGACTCAGATGTATGTCCATTTTTAGAACAATAGATTTAAGTATTTTATCCGAAATTGAACAAGTTTGTGCAATTAAATTTCCTCTCAAGAGAAAAATATTTCATTTTATATAACGGGAATCACTTTTTTAAATATTTTCATCAATCAAGAATAATGCAACAGATAGAATTGGAGGAATTATAACATAAAAAGAAAAATCTATATGATAGAAGCCAATTTCGTTTCTTAGCAAATTTTATATTCGTAACTCACATTCTAATTCACGTTCATTATGAATAATTTTTGATAATAAGAGGAAATATACCAAATAGAAAATATACCAAGTAGAAAATATACCAAGAGAAAATATACCAAGTAGAAAATATCAATCATTCAGGAACTCGAAATAATCCTTACAAAAAAAATGTATTACATAAAATAATTATGTAAATTTTGATACAATGTGGGCTATATCGCAACGTATACATTAAAATAATTACAGAAGGAAAAATCAAAATAGAGTTAATGCTTATTTTATTTATCAAAGGTGGTGACTGCCTTGTTGCTTTTAAATGTAATAACAATACTCCTAGCAAATAAATAGCCAAAATATCTTTAATGAATACGGAAGATTGTCACCCTACATCTTGTAATATTACCCAGAGGAATGTTCGAATTCAACTCCACCAACCAAAACATAAGAAGTAGACTATTTTTAATACCCTAACGAAGCGAGACACCTCATTTACAGATGTGGAAAGACATTTGAAACTTTCCACCAGCAGGCTATTCGGATTTGTATTATTATTTTCTAAGATAATCATGATATCAATATATTAGCATTATCATCCAGTTTGGCTCTTTTTTCATTATATTTAAAATAATTACATTTTAGCTACAATAATTTTGGTTAGTAATTTTTAGCAATAAGAGAAATAAAAATAAAACAATAATATCTAATACGGCTCGTATTATGCAATAAATATATAATAGGGCCAACAAACGAACAAAAAGGTTGTCAAATAAGTGTTTATTAGATAAACATGGATATAAATTGATTCAAAGTAATAAACATGGATATAAATCAAATTAAAATATATTTCACAGAGTCTTCTTCAGTGTCAAATTAGTTGAAAAGAAAGAAAGATATTAATTTGGAACGCTTTAAAAAAATCAAAGGTCACGTATCGTTGCATTTTTAGATATTAACAATTCAAAAGTAACGGGCTGTCTACCGAATGCATAAAAAGTTCAAATATTGTGAATATCCTGGTGATCATCACAAATTGGGAGGACAAGCTGTAGTAACCGTCGGCTTAAGTTATTTACTCAACCAGAGAGTTATTTTATGCAACATATCAATATTTCTGCAATTTACTTGAGGGCGTCCGTAAACTCATCGGTTTCAAACATCATTCTTACAAAGAGAGATGAATTAAAATTAAAAAAAATCAATTGTTAGAATTAAGATATTCTTCGTTAAACGGCGAGAATGTATTAAGTATCCGTAGTATGGTAGTCTGATGATAATAATACGTCCGCGGTAGAAAAGGATCAAATAGTAAAATCTAAGAAAGAAACAGAATTTATATAGTTAAGTTTGTAAAAAAATAAATGTTCGAACTTACTTAGTCGATTGGAAACTGTACAATAAGTAAAATTGGAATCGTGTCAGTACAGAATTTTTACAGAAGAGAAATAAAAAATACAGAATGTTTCAAAAGTCGAAGTCAATCGTTCGGAAGATTAGAGACCCAAAAATAAGAAAAAATTATGAATTCTTAACTGTCCACTTCTTACATCTGTAGATACTCAAAAAAACGTGCAGTAGAAACATCCAGAAAGAAAACTAAAATCATCGTCAAAGAAATGCTTTAAAAGCTTTCCATCTTAAACAAGGTGCTAAAGAAATCGAAGCAATTTATAAAGCAGTTATTGCAAAAACATCTATCTCTCTCGATAAAATGTTAAAATATCTTGTTAGTACACAGATTGAAATAATATGTTTCAAGAGTTTAAAGATACTCTTCTCTCTCTCTTCATGCAATTTTTCTCTTTTATGTTAATGAAAACTGAACGACTTGATAGATGAAGGGATAAAATTTAAATTTAATGACATCTATTTTATAATTATAAATAATAATAACTTTTAAATAATAACCGCACGTTTTAAATAAATTAGTGTAATTAAATAGTGACTATATATATATATACATATATATATATATTTTTTTTTTTTTTACTGCAAATATACACTACCGCTTAAAAGTTTGGATCATTTCTAAATTTTGAAAAGATAATTTAATTATCAAAAGTTTATATTGTTTCAATCACATATT
>JANQDE010001240.1:0-18445 GCA_037157785.1 Cephalotes varians
TGTAATGCTTCATATGTCGGCCAAACAAAAAGACAGCTTAACACCAGAATGAAAGAACATTGTTATAACATTAACTCAACATTAGCTAACCCGTCAGTAATAAAACTACATACATTGGAATACTCTCATTCATTTGATTTTAACAACGTCAGAATCTTGGAYACGGAACCTAACTACTTCAAAAGATCGATTTCCGAAATGCTTCACATTAAGGAACAAGCTAACGGTGTGAACGCTCAAAAGGATACGGAATCTTTGGATAAATCATACGATCACGTTTTGGAATTACTGTCGAGTTTTTAAAAAATTCCATACGGTGTTACTTTTTGGGCTGACGTTGAAGCAACAGACTAGATTGTATTTTTACTTTTAAAACATAACTGACGTTTCGTTTTGTAAGACACATATTATAGAACATTCTGTCACTTGTTTTCATTACATATCACATCACCACATACATTGTACAGTTTTGCACAACATATTATACCATCTCATACATTATACTGTTTGTGTACAGTTGGGTCACCTATATTTGTTATACGCGACAAACTATGTGTTAGTCTCGTGACATACACACTAAGATGCAGAAGCTATATTTTATACCCATTTGTAAGTTTTGGCGTCCACGAGAGATCTTTTCGAATTTACTTTGTAAGTTTATATCATAGATTTAACAATGCCTCGTATCACGAATTTCACATAATGTTTTCCGAAATTTGTTATTCTTACATAGCTTTTTCTTTGATGTCAAATTTTTTAACTATGGACTCCTTATCTGGTCAATCATGGACACAACGTTTCTCACTAGCAACTGACGAACCGTTTCATTATTATAATGTTAAACTTTTACCTTTCAACAACAAATCCTTATGATTAAGACTACTATTACTTGTTATTATCGATTCCGTTTCAATTTTTATAATCATATCAAAGTTGACCGAATGACTTTGCATAACCGTTTTAATTTAAGATCTTATATAAGTTTGTATTGATTGTAAACATTTTAATTTATTTTATCTTATACTGAAGAAGACCCTGTGTGGTTCGAAACGTTTAAATATATATATTTTCTTTAATTTATATCAACATCTGGCGTGCTCGTTAGTTGGCCTATATTTTATAAGTGTTTTATTTTTTCGAAACGTTATATACAACGTTTGATAAGCGTTTGTCGAGAAGAAATTGAAACATTAAAGCGTTTAAAACTCAACAGCGTTAGATAAGCGTTCTAACAAAGTTTGCGAGAGTAATAAACTCTCTAAAAACGTTTATGAAACGATTGTCAACGCTTTATAAGATGTTTTATTTTTGCCAGGGGAAAGACAGCGTACCCAATAAGTTATAAACGTATTGCGATTAGCCGCAATGTCTACAGAGGTTTTAGGTGGCACAAATAAAATACTTGTTTGTGAATTGAACACAGGTAATCTTTATATCTGTCTGTTCTCATATCACATACACATATATGCAATGAAGGGGTTTAAGAAAGTTAAATAAATCAGACAAAGTAACAATGATRTTTTTGGCGCGAGAAGGAACAATAGCGACAGACAACGCGGAACAACAGGAAATCAAAAAACGAACTATCGGTATAGCAGAGCAGGGCACTGCGCATGAGCAGAACACAAAAAAAAGAAAGCTTAGAATGTAATACAAGCGACATCTATCTTCATAATCCATTCATAGGAACTCATGAAATAGAACAGAGGTCTTATATAAAATGCGTGTACCTAAATATTATTGCAATACCTCCCACTATTTAGTTACACGCGCAATGACAACTTATCTTTAAGAAAATTAAAACAATCTTTGGCTAATCCTTTGGTTAAAATGTCAGCTAACTGATATTCAGTAGATGCATACTCCATTCTAATTCTACCACTTTGAACTTCATCTTTAATGAAATTCCACTTGTTATCTATGTGTTTGGTGCGACGATGGCACTGACTACTATTACTATGCCGAATTGCTCCCTGATTGTCACATAGCAAAACCAAGGATTCTACACTGTCATTAAGAGAAATAAGTAATCTCTGCAAGCAAATCAGTTCTTGCACTGCAGCTGCGGCCGCAATGTACTCGCTTTCCAACGTTGAGAGTGCATTTACACCTTGCCTTCTGGACATCCAGGTCACTAGTCTACCATGCATTAGCATAATATACCCACTCGTTGATTTACGGTTGTCCTGATCACCAGCCCAGTCTGCATCAGAATATCCTATCAGTGTTACGTCGCTTTCGTCATCTTCGTTGTAGACAATTCCCTGTTCGATCGTTCCCTTTAAATACCGAACAATTTGTTTAACTGCCTTCCAATGTTGAAGATCTGGGTTTTCCTTGAATCGGCTTAGCAAATTTACACCGAATGCTATGTCTGGCCGAGTCACGTTTGTCGCAAATTGTAACGATCCTAGCACTTCATCGTATGGTTTACATCGCATCTCTTCCTTCTCTTCATCGTTGACTGGACACATTCCTTTTTTACGCTTGAATTGACTGGTACAGTTGACGTCTTTGCATCATCCATTCGAAATTTTTCAACTATCTTTGCAATGTAAGTACTTTGGTGTAATTTGATCGTTCTTCGTTCTCGATTGCGTTCAATTTCAAAGCGAATTGGATGAGGCTCGCTTTTCTTGGATCCGGCTGGTCCAATCTAAACATTTTCAAAGGGAGGTAGTTGCTCTCCACAAGCATCGCTCGCTCTCTAAGTCCAGCGTACTTACGCATCTCAATCCATTCCTGGATTCCGAGGACGTCCTCCGAATCGGGGGACGACTGAAGCACGCTATCCTCTCCCATGACGAGCGGCATCCAATCATATTGCCGGGAGACTCGCACCTTACTCAGTTAATCATACAGGATTGCCATAATCGAGCCCTTCATGGAGGGGTACAGTTGACCTTAGGTCTAATTCGGCMACGATACTGGATACCTCGGGGCCGGGCTGTGGTGAAGCGGTTCATCTTCCGGTGTGTGACCTGTGTGCGATGGCGGGCGGAAACCCCTCGTCAGCTCATGGGGGAACTTCCTCGCCCGCGGRTAACGCCCTCAAGGCCCTTTCTACACGCTGGAGTGGACTACGCCGGCCCAATTCGACTGCGCTGCTCCAAGGGTAGGGGTCAGCGATCCTACAAGGCCTTTATCGCGGTCTTTGTGTGTTTGGCCACTAAAGCGGTACATCTGGAGGTGGTCTCCGATTACACGGCCGACGCCTTCCTTGCCGCCCTCCGGCGTTTCGTGTCCCGGCGAGGACTATGCGCCACCCTCCGAAGCGATTGCGGGACCAACTTCGTGGGAGCCGACGCCCAGCTGCGCGCCTTCCTCGCATCCGCACATCCCGAGCAACGCCTACTCCGACAGCGACTAGAGAATGAAGGGATCAAGTGGCTATTCAACCCTCCATMAGCACCACACTTCGGTGGTATCTGGGAGGCCGCTGTCAAGTCCGTAAAGCACCATCTGAGGCGGGTGCTGGGAGATGCTACTCTCACATTTGAGGAGATGAGCACCCTGCTTGCTCAGATCGAGGCGTGCCTCAACTCGAGGCCTCTCCAGGCCATGTCGGACGACCCAGAGGACCTCGCTGCCCTGACCCCAGGACACTTTCTAGTAGGCTCGGCTCTAACTGCCATACCTGAACCATCCTGGATCGACATGCAAGGTTGCCGATTGACTCGCTGGAAGACCCTTCAGCAAATGCGGGATCATTTTTGGATGCGCTGGTCCCAAGAATATCTGCACTCASTCACTCATCGTCCCAAGTGGCTCCAGGAGAAGCAGAATGTCAGCGTCGGCCGGTTGTGTTTGATCCGCTCGGAGAATTCACCCCCTACCAAGTGGCCGTTGGCCCGCATCATCCGTASGCATCCAGGAGACGACGGATTGGTCCGGGTGGTCGACGTCCGTACTGCCGCTTCTGACCTAACGCGCCCTATCACGAAGCTCGTTCTTCTGCCCGTCTGCGACTCCAGCGATGCCGAGGAATCGTAAAAGRAAAC
Source organism: Cephalotes varians (assembly GCA_037157785.1). Classification (NCBI taxonomy): domain Eukaryota; kingdom Metazoa; phylum Arthropoda; class Insecta; order Hymenoptera; family Formicidae; genus Cephalotes; species Cephalotes varians. Next base: position 4,002 of record JANQDE010001240.1, read on the forward strand.
TGTTAAAATTCTAATACCGCACATCCTCATTTAAATTTGTTAGCAATGGTGTGTAAAAAAWTTTWWTTTTTTTAATTATTTTGGAAGGTTACTTAACTGTGGCACCGTCTCCCGATTGYTTGGCACGTTGCGCGGGATGTGCTTATTAATCTCTTCATCTACCACGGGCTCACTAGTTCACTCTGGACTTAGTATTAGTGAGCATCCGGCTAAAATTAACTCGAACAGCTGACTTATCGCGGCGACGARGAGGGACACCCCCCTTTTCCCGCCGGTGTCGCGACACGCCTGCAACTCATTGTCACGCGGCTATCCCGGCTAAGCCGGCGTATCATCCGAGCGATCAAATTAGGCCTTCTTCTCCGATAGCGCGTCCCAYTTGACGGATTGCTCTCTCACCGTGTCACAATAGCGCTACGTTGTTCACTTCTAATTCGCACTTTAATTACAGCTGTCCCCGCGTGTCGACATCCAGATTGTACACTACACTACACTACACGTGCACCGCGGCGCTCGTGCGGTGCTCTCTTCATGACRTCATTCGCAAGCCTATCGTAGCRGCGTTCGCGAGGATCCGACGCCCTTCTAGGAGCTTTGCCTGTGACTCCAGGCAAGGCGGGCGGGATGTTCGAAACTGGCCGAACGTAAAACCAAGCGCGCTGTTTAAGCCTGTCGCGCTCGTGTTGCGCGTCATAACAAAAAAGACGTAAAATTATAAACCGTYGTGCCCTTCTAGAAGGATCCTTTAATTATAAACAAGAAATCAACAACGGATTCTCTCTCGCGAATGCTCGAGATCCTTCTAGAAGGGCCGGTTCAATAAAAGCGACCCGCGCTGAGAGCACGGCGCAGTCGAAAATTCAGCTTTGCGCGGGACTTTCGTGCGAAAAGAGCACTCTCGCGACCATCGTTTAGCGATCCGATGAGACTCGACTCTCCGTTGGTGAGCGGTGCCTCAAGTCACGACTCAGAAAATTGTAAAAACTTTGTGTTGTCCTCCTTTATTAAAATGAGTTATCGTTAAAGAAGTCTTCTTAGTTTTCCTACTATCACCTTCCTCCTACCAGAACAAATATTTCTCGCTCCTGATCGGCCCGTTCGTAACACTTACAGTCATTTACAGCGATCGGTGTGTGGAGATTTTTTACTGTTCAAGTGCTGTGAATGGTTCATATTTAATTGTGTTCAATTGAACGTCATCTGCAACTTTCCACAAAGCGAAGTTTAATTGAAATCTAAGTGTTAGGGTTGTGTTATATTTTTTTTAATAAAAAAAATGGAGTGCTTCGTTCCGTTTTTATTGATTCTTTATGGATTCGGCTGAGAACGAAGAAATAGGTTAGGCTAGTGAGAGGGTTGTCTTTTCTATTATTGTATTTTTTTTGAAAAAATGTTGGTTCTATATAAAAAATGCATAGAACACAAAAGATGTATTTTCTCAAAAGCAACAACTTTTATTTGAAGCATTTCTTTCTTACGTCAATATTTATTAAAATTGTAACGGTTCGGTATCGAATTCGCAATGATTTTGCCGGATGTGCTCGTCGGGATTTCCAGGTTCGGGCCAGGAGAGACTCAACTCGGTTTTTATCGGTTAAGAAGGAACGTTTTATTCAAGCATATGTGTACGTATTTTTACAAGTTGTTCACGCGGTGCGCGTGTCGGTGAGTGTGAGTGTATGTATAGTAAATTATAAACTCGCAGTGTATAAGTGTGCGTGTGTGTGTTATACGCTTCGAACGTGTTATGTATGAGTGTCGGTGTGAGTGCACCTTGTGTTCGTGCTCGGTGTATATGTTAAACGAAGAACAAATGTCGTGTGAATGCCGTGTAATTAATGTGCACTGTGTTAATGCGGTTTCGCGGTCTCAATTCGTACGGGCTCGAAGAGTTCATGTCGCGTAGCGTATCGCGCGGCAGCGCGGTGGCGCGAGACCGATGCGCGGTGTGATCGGGCGAGCCGATTGGCCGGACGCGGCGCGCGCGGCGCACGCGCTGTCGAGAAATTTTAATTTGTGCACGTGGTGGTTTGGTTGCTTGCTCGGTGCAGCGGGGCCTATGCAATGGCCCCGGGATTTACCTTGAGCCGAGTACTCTCGGTGGAGATCGAGTACGCTCGATCCCGGTACCTCGTGCAAGTAAGAGTGGATATGGACTCTTCGAGAGCCGAGTACATTCGGCGGAGATCGAGTATTCTCGATCCCGGTTTCTCGGGAATGGTTCGGAATATCCAAGAGCCGAGTACGCTCGGCGGAGATCTTTCGATCCCGGTATCTCGGAGCGGTTCGGAATATCCAAGAGCCGAGTACGCTCGGCGGAGATCTTTCGATCCCGATATCTCGGATGCGGATTTAGAGAGTCGAGTACGCTCGACGGAAACCGAATACTCTCGGTCCCGAAATCTCTGCTAAATTGTTAGGAAGCGGATTCGGAGCTGGTCTCTAGGATCGGATCGCTAGGACTGGCTTGATAGCGATCCGACCGGTTTATATACCCGGCCGGCCGCTTACTGTCAAAAATTGACAGATAATTAAAGTAATAAGCGGGCTCCCTTCTCTTAACGGTCGACGCGGAGAGAGGGCCCGTGCTCGACGGTAATGGGATGCCGGCGGTCGCGGATGTTCGGGATGCTGCGAGCGATCCCGAACGCGGACTTAGCCGTTAGCGGCTTGAAATTTTGACGCGTTCTCGGCGCATCGTAACAATGCATCTTCATCCGGAAAAATGCATTGTTACAAAATAATAAAATTTAAAGAATTAAAATTTTTGAGTTTTTTGAAGTTTTAACCTGGAAAATGGCCTTGTCGGCGATTATCATTATCATATTCATAATCAGTGCACCAAAATACAGTAATATACTAATCGATAATAAAATCAAAGGATTGTCGCTTTCGGAATTGTACCCGAGAATTGCCCGCTGTCTCATCACGCGTCGTATATATAACGCATTTCGACGATTTGTTACCAGATCGGTTATGCCGATCAGCACCGACATGGTCAATAAGATCACAGTTATTTCCGGGAAAGAAGTGACTGCGATCTTCAGGCGGGTGTCGTCTTATCGCTGTGGCTGGTTCCGTCGAGCGACCGCGATAAGCGAAAATTGATCGGTATATGGCGCGTTTCCGGGCTGGCTACTTTGTCATGAGAAATACTCATGACAGAGTAATAAACGAGCAATTAAGTCTACTTGATATATGATGATGATTGAAATAACCAACAAACTCTACAACACGGGGTAAAAAATCAATTAAAAGTGTTGAAAGAAATAATAAGCCACATGGACAGCCTAGAAAAAATTAAATTACAACGATAATCTCCTTGCCAATATAACAGAGAGAATAAAATTACAACTAGCAAAATTCGCACGACAAGAAGACATAAACGAACATTTATTAATACTAACGACTATCATGATAGATCTAATTGATGAAACAAAATATAATATTTTTAGAAATAAATATTTCATGAACTAATAGATATGAACCCAATAGGTTCCATCCAATAGGCACATTAATTATAATTATAGTCAATATATTTATTATAATTATAGATCAATATTTGGAGAATTAAAAGACGAAAAGAAGAAGCGAATAAAGAAACGCAAAGACAACATGAGGACGCGATGATATACTAAAGAGATATTAGACGATAAGAAACGATTGTAATCTCGATCGTATTCCGGGAAAATTAACTTGTAATTAACTGTAACAAAATGTAAGCGAGCGAAACAATAAAAGAAAACTCGATCCGTTTTCTTTTCTCAAGGAGAGAAGGATGTTAAAAGACCAAAGGTATCATTAAATAATAATAAGTATTAAATAATAATAAGATTAAGTAACACGATAATAAGATTAAGTAACACGACCTAGATAAATGTTTGGCCTCGTAATTAAAATATACTTAAATAACGATAGTAATTAGCAATCGCGCGACTTGATTGCACGACCAGTTCACGGAATACCGACCGAAGCAATTTAATTAGAAAATGCTGACTCGACTCTTGCTGAAATCAAGAAATCACCGGGATGAAAACCGAGAGGAAAAAGGCAGGAGAGAGTCGGTTCGGTCAAACAGCTAACACGCTGTCATTCTGTCAATATATGGCGCAAAATAATTACTCTGTAAATAGTTGAGACAAATTAAAGTTTATATAAAAAAAGTATAAGTGTTCTTGTGAGTGTTTCTCTACGAAGAACGAACCTCTTATGCCGGAGCAGCACAATAACTCATTATAGGCAGTGCTGAGAGGTTTTCAGGTTGACTCCGTGTCTTGATCCATTGTTTAATGCCAACGTTTTGTGAACATTGCAATTCACTTCATCAGGGCGAGAAGCAACCTGGTACTAAGTTGCTTCTCTGAAGAATTCCTTATATATATTCGCTATTTAGTGGGAAGGGGGAGGGGAGCAGGATGGGGAAAGAGAGAAAAGGGGAAGAGTCGTTAGAACTGTGATAGTACTGATTATTTTTTAAGATTGACCAGTCGATCAATTTTCGATAACCGGGAGAATGAGCTTCCATTTTACTTATGTAGTAGCCGTTATTTCTGTTTAGATTATCGGCATGTTTCTATATCTCTATAGTCTCCCTGTACTTTCTTGGGAAATGTGATGTAGTAATAGTTATTGTAGTCGTTTTGTCAAACAATATTTGATGACTCAATGTTATGTTCTGATAATGCTAATTATGTGATATGTTTTAGTTTAAGATCAACATACAGAAGCCGCTCCACGGCTCCTACGATCGGGCCCAATGACTTCGATTTAAACAAAGTCATGTCCATTGTCTCGAATCAAGATCCGAACGCCATCATTCCTATCTTTCTCCTCCACTTCCCCTTCCCTCACTTAGTACCTACCCTTTTTTTCATAATCTTTTTCCTTCCTCCACTGCCACTATCTACGAAATAGACGAATAGTATTTTACTCCTTCCTTACTTCCTTTCACACGACACAAAATACAACATATTATAAACTCAACTCAATTGAAAACTCAAAAGTAAAATATGTGAATCATACATACAATACTATAACGCAGAATGTTAAGAGATAAAATGTATCGGAATTTTTTCCTTATTCTTTAAATTATTGATTTAAAATATATTTTAATCTTAAAGATTAAAGACTCAGTTTGAATATTTGATTTAAATACCCTCGTTTCATTCCGTCACCTTTGTAAGATCGCACATGATCCGTTTTCCGGTCATATGGATTTAGTTCTTTAATCTAAATTTAAAAGACCGACGACTGTTTCAAACAGCGTTCATAGCGTTCATATGATACGCTAACTCACATTTAAGACCTGGGATAAGTGTGTTCGATTCGTGACTCATGTCATAGCGCGTTGATCCGCGAGAGAGAGATCTAAAACGTCCTTCCATATCCCGTTTACCCCCTTCCTCCAAATACTCTCTTTTCGAAATAAAGAAAATTATCCTGGAGTCTGGACATAACATAACTAGTAAAATTGGGGATTAGTCCAGGATAATAAGTGCGACCTTTGGAGGCAAAAATGAGAAATTTATATCAAAGGTAAAGAATCTTTATAAAACGGCTATAGATAATAAGGGCAAAACGAAAATCAGACAGAGTACACACATTTATCCCCACTAATTCCTTCAAATGTAGTAAATGCACGCTAAATTAGACGATTCTGAAATTGAAAAAGATTCTAATAATTTCATCAATATATTCAACCCTGACTCTAACGATTCCGGTGATATAATAATATAAGCTGCGGATAATCCTAATAAAATTATTAGTAAATAATCGATTAAAATTAAACTCTCGAAAATAGCGCAGCATAACTTGTTTGCTATATTAAAGTGGTTGAGACCGTATCTTTTTTCGAAAAATATCTCTTTGAATTATTTTATTGAGGGATGCGAAGAAGCCAAATCCATCGGATGAGGCTGAATCACAATTTACTAAAATTATAAGAACTCGAATAGTAAGCAAAGCATGCCGTATTATACAGGGCGAACATTTTGACAATGGCATATAATTAATTAAATATCTAAAACAAATATATGGTCCTTCTAAAAACATATACCAACATATTACAAGGAGGATTAGATAATATCTATCAGAAAAATGAGGAAGATGTTGTTACATATACGAATCGAGTAAAAATTTTGGGGAGATATTAGAAGCATATAAAGTTTCGGGAAATGCTCTCCCGAGACAGAATATTAAAGCATTCTTAGAAAAAGATATGTGCAAATGTTTTATTAGAGGATTAAAACTGGAAATTGAATAAAGAATAACAAAAGATTTAGGCGTTCAAGAAACTGTAACTGATTATGCCGCGTTATGAAAAAAAGAGCTTCGCTCGATGTCAGATTTACGACAGGGGCAAGACAATAAAACATCAAATACTAATCATCCGTGAAAAACCTGTCAAATTTGCTATAAAGAAAGACATTTAGCATCAAACTATAGAAAACTAACTCATTTTTCTTTACAAACTTTTAATAAAAGTAGTTTAGAAACCGAAATATTAATATGTCAGACATATAAAAAACGCGGACATAGTGCCGATAAATGTCAATTACGTGATTTTCAAATTCGACAATCATAAAGTAGAAAATAAAATTATTTGCCAATTATGTCCTAAATCATGATGCTAAAGCATGTCGAATAAATAACAGCAATAATCAAAACAAGCTTAGTAATCTGTCAATGGTATGGCAAACAGGTTATTCTGTTGGAAAAAACAAAATGAACAACGTAACATAGAAAATAAAATAAAAATAGTTGTCAACTGCATAATAATTTTGAACACGTTGCTAAGGATTGTCGATCTAAGAGCAAAACGCGGCATTTAAAGATTCACTATTTTGTCATTATTGTAAAGAGCAAGGTCATCTTCTCGAAAATTATGAGTTGCGTGTTGCCAGTAATAATAGAAGAAAAACAAAAAAGCAGGGAGTAGGTATACTGGACCGGTTCTAACTCGGGAGCTCCGAGAGTGCGGAGCAGGGAGGTCCTGCGATGCGGTGATATGTCACAAAGGGGAGAGAGATGATATCATTAGATGTGGAGTCCGCAGAAAGGAAAAATACTTATCGAAGTATTAATTAACAGTTTAAAAACAATTTATTTGTATAAGGTAAAAGGCCCGATTATGGAACAGCTGAGAAGGGGGATTTGACTTTATTGTTTATTTTCGATTATTAAAAACATACATTTCGGAATTTTTTTGATACTATTCAATGAATTAGTATTTTATGAAAAAGAAAAGCTATTTTGYGARTCAAATTAACCTTAAAATTTAATTTTTRAAATAAAAATTGTAAGGTAGGTATATGTCCGAATTATGGAACGGAGTAAAAAGACCATGTCCGGGGTRTTCCATGCACTATRAYCCAATTATGAAACATATCCAAAAATAACATATTTCTTTATTCTAGTCATATTCTTTTTTATTATTTAGTTTTAYAAATATTTTGAGTACTGAAGTACATGGGAAATTATTAATATATATAATTTTTTAAATAAATATAACAAAAAAAAGATTATCAACGTAGATTAGAATTACAAAACTATTTAAGATTTTTCTTTTTTAATTCGTTGAAGTAATTCTTTCATTTTTTCATCGACTTTTCTCTTCTCTTCTTTCATTCTTACATTCAATTTCTTTTTTTCTTCTGCCAGTTGCTTTTTTTTGCCTTCGGAGTTCTTTTCTTTGAGCAATTTTTTCTTCTTGTTGCCTTTTTTTCTCCTCTTTTTCTAATTGCATTTGTAACCAGGCATCGGATGTGCTAGCTGCTGGAAGTTTTGATTTACCAGTAGCTTCGAGTTTCATTCTCTTTTTCTTCGGTAAATATTTCGTGGGCATTGTAAATGCTTTTGAAAAAGAGTCATCGAGACCAGCAACTTGATTTRCCATTCCAGGGGAATTCTCTTTGCTGCTATTCATGGCAGAATTGTTATTCGAATTCTCCTTCGAACAAAGAGTATCCTGTACATGTTCTACAAGAAAGATATTTTTAATGATTATATTCATAATCAAYCATATGAGATAAAACTCATTATGAACCTTCTGGAGTGGTTTCAACTCTTGAGTTCAAATCCTGTTCAGTCAAAGCTTGCTCTATTGCGTGTGGCTCCTGCGTAGATTTAATTTCTGAGGTTGAATGAACATCTGCTTGAGTCACATCAGCTCTCGAAACAACTGCTGTCTCAGCCAATACCTCAGTAAGTCTGTGTGGGTCTTGTGTTGTCCCTACGAATAGATGAACAAAATATTTAGAATTAATGAAAAAACTGAATAAGTGTTTGAAGAATAATATTTTACAAACCTGTTTGTACTTCAGTATTAATGGGAGATGATGTGCACAAGTCCTGTTCTGTAAATATTATTTCTGTAGACGTATTATTCAAYAATGAGTCCTCTGACAGTGACTTAAGTAACTCAAATGGCAATTCTATGACATTTGAGTATRATTGCAYTTYAAATTGCTGATCACTAACATCTGATATGTGTATTATTGGAATCGATGGCTCTGTATTCTCTTCGATAACTTCAGAAATATCTACAGCATCTTCAGATTGTGTTTCTGTCAAATTYGAATGTTCTTGTTCATGCTCCGTAATCCTATTCTGATTCTYAGGCTCAGTTCTTAGTGCATTATCATCTATTTTAATATAATTAAAAAAATCTTTTTTACATAATATTAATTATWAAAAATATATAAATCACTTATAATTAATTAAATATACCAAGAGATTTYTTATTAATTTTAAGCCAGTACTCAAAAAGTGCTTTCTTCTCGATATCACCAGTCCATGCTCCATTTTYCAAAGCTTCTTTAAATGCTTGCAATAAGTCCATGGGAATGTTCTTTTCAAAAMGTTGCACGAACTGTTCTTCATCTTCATTTTCAGTTTCTGTAGCTTTTAAACTGGTTTTAGATTTTTTTCTTTTCATCAGAACATCGTAATCCACAGCATTTCTATTAAATGGCACTAGCCCAGCAGTCTTAAAACCATTGACGATGATGACTTTTTCATTTTTGAAATTATCCAGAGCCAATTTCAGAACTTTTGGAAAATTTTCTTTTTTCAGCTGTTCAAAACCTGTTGTGTTTTTCCATTTTGGCACAGTTTTTTTCCAAATTTCTTTAAGAGGATGAAAATATGCTATGTCCAACGGTTGCATTATGTGTGTTGAGTTTGGGTGTAAAGCTATTATTTCAATCTGCTTCTCTCGACAAAAATGTACAAGAGGGATGTTGACGTGCGACGAATGATTATCCAAATACAGTATTACAGGAAATTATGTGCCCTCCTTTAGAAGCCAGGGATAAAATACATTTGTGACATACTCATAAAAAGTCTCAGCAGTCATCCATCCATTCTCGGATATGCCTATTCCCCAATCTTTTGGAGTATTCTGGATTAWCACTTTTGGCACTTTTTCTGCKTATGCAAACATAARCATTGGAGRGACACGAGTACCTGCTGCACTATATGTAAACAAAGTTGTGAGACTTTCTTTCCTGTCGTCAATTACTTTATATGCTGCTGTAACACCTCTTTTTGTTAACACTCTTTCAGARTCAGGACACAATAATATACTGGTTTCGTCGCAATTAAACACTCTGTCAGGAGATATATCTATCAAACTTTTGCTCTGTAAATAGTTTTCTATTTGTTCAAACCATTCCATYAAATCTTCTCTTGTAACTGCTGCTCTAGTAAGACTTAGGTGTTGAACAGTTCTAATCGTAAGCTCTGGATGACGCTTSCTAAAGGCCTCATACCAGTGACGTCCAGGACGATTCTCGTCGGTTCTTAAACGGTGTGGCTTTTTTCAACTGATCCACATACTTTTGAATACTGTCTAACAATTCCGTCTTTGTTACTGGGTATCCTCGTTCTSCTCTGTATATAATCCAATTCACTATTTTTGCTTCTTCCTCTTCTGTAAAAACAGTCGACGGACCAGGTTTTGAATTTACATCAGGATTGTCCTTCTTTCTGTACAGCGTAACCACTGGAACTCCAAATGCATTTRCAGCTTTCCGTAGTGATAATCCATTCTTCAATGCTTCTATCGCATRTTTGAGACTATCTGGAGAGTACTGTTTCCTTTTAATTTTCTGTTTTTTAGGACGATTCACATACACTGAAGCTTTGTGTTTGATATTCAAATTCTGTTTTGTTTTTTGTAATGCACTTTTCTTCACTTTTGTCTGCACAGTTTTAGTATTTTTTTCCATTTTAGCTTTCATGATGTTTGAAACAAACATAAATTATGTGTAATTCAAATATGAGCAAACTGTCTAGATTATTTTTAGCTTTCCAATCTCGAGATCATATTAGGGGGACCGGAAARTAGTRTCGTTTCTGCTCATGTCAATATTTGATTGTCATTTGTCAACAATTGATTTTTATCGATTCGGCATTGAAAATTTGCACACTARATGGCAAAAGGTTGTTGATAACGAGGATGATTACATCATTGATTAAAAATAAAAATTTGCTAAAAATTTATTTATTTGAATTTAATGTAAGAAAACGATATTACTTTCCGGTCCCCCTAATACTTTGTAATTTAGTTACCTGTTGAATAGTTGATGAGAGGATAATTAAATAAGATTAATTACTTCACTGTGCGACAATAACATTTTCGTTTTACACTTTTTTTTCGTGCATAAACTGCAAAAGTCGACTATGTTTCATGCAGCAGGACATGCAGAGATGCTCTTGTCCCTGSATTATGAAACACGCGGTCGACTATACCATAAATACGGACTGGGGAACCGAGAATGCACGTAATTTGAAACAGCTTAATAATTAATACATTTTTTTCAATATTCAAAAAAATCTTTTTCGCATCCAATTCTTAAAGTTTTAGGYTTTCAAAAAAGCTATTAAATATGTTTCAAACGCAATTAAATCAATTAGAAAACATAAAACAAAAAAATCAGTGGCGCGTGTTACCTTAGTCAAAAAAGGCTAGTATAAGATCTCTGCGGATAAGATGAGTACATAATCATTTTATTTAACGCCAAATACTTTTGAACTATGTGGAAATCTATTTGTTTATAATCTTAGATAGTTATTATTGATCAAAATAATTTTTGTACAATGATATATGCACTAATCTTTTTAAAATTCAATCTTCTTTTGAAATCTTTCATAATATGGAGCACTATTCCATAATCGGGTCTTTTACCTTATCAATGATTTTATTAAAATATTATTTCTCTTATTGCGATATTTTAATAAATATCTTTTATCAAAATATTAATTAAAACAACTTATTTATTTCTTTTATCAAAGCATTAAGTAAAACAATTTATTTATTTGTATATCATTGATTCAATTAAAATTTTAATTAGCTTAATAATTGAGATCGCATATCCCTGTGATGGCGTGTCTTGTGTCGCACGTGCGCGTGTTTTTTAATTACTTTTTCTATTTTTTATCTATCGCCGCCGCTGCCGCCGCAATTCCGTAAGCCTTCATATAGCCCTATCATAGTGAAATCGCTGATTTGTAAGGATCGATACAAAGAAAAGATAATTTTTTTATTTAGAGGAATTGGTATGCACAGAAAAGATGATTTTTGCTCGTAGGCAACGAAAAATAATTTTGAAGATTAAGTAATACATTTTCAATATACATTTTTTTAATATAACGCATTATGTACAATATTATTTAAAGCTTATTTAAGCTATTCATATTTATGATTTTTAACCCTTATGTGCACAACCAACTTTTTCCACGTTGTTGCACAACCGGGGTACCCGGGTATCCACCAGGTGTAAAATTATGTTTTCGCTCAGAAATTAATTAATAACATTGATTAATATAATGTATTCAACACGCTTCTACACGTGTGTGGCTCTCCGTATTCTGCTATTGCCGTATTATCCCCATTACATCCCCACTACAGCCGGTCGACTAAGGTCGCCCGATTTCCTTCGTATCTGCGCAGCGCTCCGGTATTCAATTGTTATGTTTATTTTTTGGAATGCTGTGGCGGGCAGGATCTCCAATATGACTTAAATACTTTCTATTGATGTTTATTAAAGTATGGCGCGGTGGATACCCGGGTACCCGGTTGTGCACATAAGGGTTAAGTTGTTAAAATTTTTTTTCATTTTGTACAATGTTTTTTCATTTTGTATAATGTTGAACATTATATCAAATTTTTTTTCATTACAAATTTTTTTTCATTTTGTATAATGTTAAACATTATATCGCACATATACAGTTCTTGATAAGAGTATGTACGGTAAAATCTGAAAAGTATTTGGGATAAGGCATTGAAAAAAATACACACATACTACATGATATAAACTATGATGTTTTATTATTAATTATTATTAATAATTGCCTGGCATCTTCAAAGCATATTTTCTATTAATTTTATAGCATAATCTTGAGACAAAGATCTCCATATAAGTCGAATCTGTCGAAATAACTGCTTGACGCGGTCCAGATCTTCTTCTCTCGGAGTTTGAACTTCATGAGTACCCAAACATTTTCTATAGGATTTACATCTGATGACTGCGACGACCAATCCAATACGTCAACATTTTCTTGCTGCCATGCAATACAAAGACGACTCCGATGTTTTGGATCATTGTCCTTTTGCAGTAGCCAATTTTTGTTTCTTCTCATAAACCACTTTTTTGCAAATGATAATAAAGCCCTCTGATATATTTTGGCAACGTTCAAATTATCTGTGAAGATGTGCAAAGTGCTAAAATCCTTACTTTGAGAAACAGCCCCAGATGTGAACCTTTACTAGGTATTTAACAGTCCGCTCGATGACTCTATTGGCGTGAGTAAATCAGGTATGTTGAATGAAAGAACGTGCCCAAAAAGAACTTTTTCGAAAAAATTATCTTGTCCCAATTGCGGTCTAAATTTTTTTTCGCCCAAGTGAATCTTTTTTCGACATATTTTGTGGACAGTAACGGTTTCTTTACTAAGTGCTTCGAAATTTCACTTCATGAACAGTAAACGTCTTCTTACCGTGTCATATGATATATTTAGACCTTTTCACACAAAACTGCCCGCCACGCAATGATAGATGAGAATTCTTTTCAAACTCCTGTAAAATCATTCTGTTCTCCTTTTTGTCGTTTTTTTGCACAAAGCCACGATTTGACAGGTCATGCGTTTTTTACGTCAGTATAGCGTTTCATCCACTTACTTACAAATGTCTTCAACTTTTTAATGTATTTAGCAGCGGCTCCGTACAACATTTTCGGTTCTTTTGGATGCAAACATAGAAATACGGCTTTATTAACGTGATGTATACGTGGCACTCATGGTGAAATATGTCCACCTGTAACCAAGGTTAAATGACAATTGAGCTTTATAAAGCATCTTGGGGGGAAAGATTCCGCTATCTGTTCACGTCTAAATCTACATTTTAACGATTTCCTGGAAAAAGTTTAGCCGTACACGCTTTTATCAAACAGACTGTATATTTTAATAATTTCTACAATAATTGTAATAGATCACACAGGATGTCTGAAAATAATAAAAATAATAACAAATAAATGTGCAGAAAACAAGCTCTGTAGACAGGTCTTATTCAAGATCTCAGTTCTATATTAATATTCTATATTAATGATTTCTGGTAGTATATGATAGTAGACAAAAATATACAATTAGCAGCAGACGTCTTGTTATCGAAAAAACATCAATAAATTTGTGCTATTTTAAATCAAATTCTCATGTAAAATTCATTCCAGCTTATCATACGCATACATTTATTTAATTAATCTTTGACAAATCTTGTAAAATTTACAAAATAGAAGAAAGTAGAAGATTTTTCAGTTTGATTCGCTCTTTTCATTTGCATATAAACGCTTGTCTTTAATTGACATATGTATATTAAAACAATTTAAATATATTTATTAAATTTTAATAAAAATCTCAAAATTATAATCAATCATTTTATCTCTTAAATCATTATAAGCCCGCATTAAACATAGATGTTATATTAAGATTAAATTAAGATGATAAAAATCAACGAAAGAACTTTATGTTTCTTTGTATTCTTTGCTGGAAAGCAATCATTGATGAAATATTTTAACAGAAAAAAGTTATTAAGTTAAAAATATGAATTAAAAGTAAATAGTTTGTTAGAAGTAAACTCATTTGAAAATTAAATTGAAATTAAATTAATTTTAAAACATTTTAAAACTAAGTTAAAAATTATTAAGCTTCTAATTTTTTAAATTTAATTTAATTCACTAAATTTGATTAACTTAATTTAATTATCAAACTATACATTTTCATGAGAATGAGTACCGTTAGCATGAGAATGACATAATGTACACTATGTAAAGATTGGTCGATCAGATTTTATATTTTCTGTATTTGCGATTTTCTTTTGTCATACGTGTGCGTGCGTGCGTGCGTGCGTGCGTGCGTGCGTGCGTGCGTGCGTGCGTGCGTGCGTGCGT
>JANQDE010001242.1:0-21535 GCA_037157785.1 Cephalotes varians
CTACAGCACTAGCAGTGACACTAATAGTACTTTTTTACGAGGGTACTTCCGATATTTTCGCTTCTAACGCTACTAATGAACGGTCCACTAGCGCTACCAACGCATCCAATGCTATGCAAGTGGACCGCTTTGAAGTGTTTGACTGTAGTAGTTGACGATGACTGATGACATGGAAGTAGATATTGCGTTAGCGATATTGTGTTGTAAAGACTTTCTTGAAATCATCTGCTTACATTTATGAAGACGATAATTCAGGCATTTTAATTTTATATCAAATAAATACTGCTCTTAGAAAAGAGAATCGCCAATAAATTTCTAGAATAAATGGTTATGTCGAATATATAATTCCATCGCTGAGCTGTATAGAATTTAAATCTCATTTTCAGTACATATTCTGTATATATGCTACACACTTACATTAATGAATATGTAAAAAATTAAAATTCTTAATTATTTAAATCATTTAACATTAATCTGCTTAATGAAGTATGCTGCCTTTTACATTTAAATTCATTTTGAACGAAATCAGTAATAAGCTTATTCGCAGATGGAAATAAAATGATATCTCCTGATAAATAACTTTTATTAAGTCTATGGTACAACTTAATTTTTGGCATCTTTACTCAGAGACAGATCAAAATTGCGTACCCAGTAAACGAAAATGGATTGAAATGAATTGAAAATTTTTATCCATTTTAATTCATTTGAACAAAATATGGATTAAAAAAATAGCATTTATATCATTTCAATCCTATATCATGGATTAAATGTCATGGATTAAAATGAATTGTATGCCTCGCTAACATTTTTTTGGATTTAAAAGTAGAAATCATTTTGTTTTAATGCGTGACAGATTAAAATGAGTTAATGGTCTTTGTTTTGAATTGAAAAGAATCACTTTGTTTTTATCCCTTCATATGGATTAAAATAAATTTAAAAAAATTCGGAAACTTTAATTGGAAAGAAATGGATTCAAAAATCAGAATCTGAATTTGACGCGAACAAAACGAATCCATTTCTGTTCATTTCAATTTATTTTCGTTTACAGGGTAGGGAAAGAATTTGTTGTGTCCTGTAGAAATGAACGCAACTTCAACACATTATTTCTCGCGCTATTAAAAAAACGCTTCAGTCGAACTCTCTTCGGCTGTAGCATTGGAAGCGAGCTGGAAGCGAAAATCTATGACGTATTAATGACGTCATATGTGCTATTGAGATACTTTAAAGTGCCAAATGGATCGATTAAAGTAACGCTCCAAACAATTCGAAGCATTTGTAGCGCTAAGTGTACCGCACCCATTGTGCGAATATTGTGCAAGCATTTTGCGTACACCCGTGCTAAAACGTTAAAGTTTCATCTGCGTTGGTAGCGCCATGCAAACATTGCTTATCGGTATAAGATGACACAATGATTACATATTGATTACATGATGCGCTTGCATGTCTATATTTTAATTGTGGAAAAGAATTTTTAAATCTATAAAGGCAATTAGAAGAAAAGAGATTGAAAAGAATGTCGGTAAAACAGACTACTTTAGGATCCCCTTAAGAGCAGATCTTGTCTAAATCTTTATATACATTTTAAATATATTTTTCAGTTCATAAACTGTGCGCCGATTACTGTCGGATTTGAAACACAATTCTAAACCAAAGGTAGAATAATATTACAAATTAAACCTTTAAATTTCAATAATATTCCGGTAAACGGAAATGGAAAATTCCCAGCAAACACAATGTTACATGTAACGTATATATTAACGTATATGTTAATTGTAATTTCCTGCTCAACAATGTAATTGTTACATAACACACGTTATATAATATTTGTGGGTTTTTATTTATAATCTATTTTAATTTATTTGAATACAAACTGGATTGAAAAAAATAGCAATTACTTCATTTCAATCCTATATCATGAAAAAAAATAGATTTTAACTATACATGTTCCATCTTTTTCGCAACCTGTGTTGAATAGAACTATCACAAGGCATGTCCAGTCAGTATTCATGTTTCATCATGAAATATCGGTTTCCATATGATTACAGAAGTTAAACAATGCGAAATGGAATATGGTTTGGGATGGATAACCGCTTGATTAGAATGATAACACCATGAAGCTCTATCTTAATAAGCTTATTTATAATATTTATCATAATATTTCCGATAAATATTTTTATATTTAGGGTAAATCTTTATGATTTGTTGAATCTAACAGCACAAAAATATTTATAAAATATTTTGATAAATACATATAAAATATTTAGACAAATCTCATAAATATTTTGCAAATCTTTTATAAATATTATATGCTTTTATAAATATTATATTCTATCTGGGAAACTGTATATATATATATATATATATATATTTATAAAATCAACGTATATAAAATCAATTATGTTACCTAGGTATAAATGAACTAACACATTGATCGCCTATCGAAAATCGGGTGTGTTTCCTGCGGGGCCCAAATTTAAGTTTCACCGCAGTGACGAATTAACAGCACATGTTCTTATAATTAATTTATGTGCTTTTATACTGTAATTAGGATTTTTTTAAAAAGCCATTTCTTTACTTTTAATTCTTAGTCTCTATACAATTTTATTTATTTTTAGCAGGTCATTATTTGTCATGAAATAAATTCGAATAACGGATATAAGAAGTAACATAATGTTATGTATTTTTGTTAAAATAACATTTTTTTATCTATAATTGTGCTTATATGTGTTATTACTATCAAATACTTGACACTAAAAATAAAATTGTTGCAAATTACTTGTAAAATTCTATTTAACTAGACAAAAAAAAGCGTCGTTTAATTGTAGGTGACTGAGCCCCCCGAAAACTTAGCCTTTAGATTTGGATGACATAACGATCAACAGGTTAATTATATTTTATATTAACATACAATATCTAACAGTAATTGTATTAATAATGTAAATAATGTAAATAAATTAACATACTTATATTAACACACAATAGCTCATAAATAAGGAAAGATTTTAATTAGGCACTTATAAATACCCAGCAAACAAAATGTTAGCAGACTGGCAGCAAATTTGATCAGAAAATGTCAGCAAGCTGACATCAACTGTGATCCCATTCTGCTTCCGTTCTGTCGACAAAACTTGTTCACATAGTAAGACCGCAGATTGGCAGCAGAAATCGAACAGAACCTGCGGACAGAATTTGACGGCAAATTGGCGGCAGAAATCGAGCAGGATCTGCTGCTTTTATAGGTATTTAAATTGTGACRTCATTGCTACTGAAAAATCTTCAAAAATAACTTTYTYTATTTTATTTATTTTTAAAATARTAATTTTAAACATAATAAGTAAAAATTAAATAATATTAAGTTTTATTAACAGAAATTAATATAGTTTACATTAAAGCACATTAAATTTTGAGAATATATTCTGAAGAATATATTCTAAAATTATAAAAATATCGTAGCCTTTCTTYTTTGTACTAACATCGACCTAACAGSGATCATTTTCTTAACTATGCTTATTAGCTTCCTTGTTGCAAAATCACAATCATAGCACTAATAAGTGTATGCATGCGTAAATAATAGTAGAAATAATTATRACATGYSTCAGTTTCAATAGATTTCAGTTATATAAAGACCCYRACAAATTTTAAATACGAGAAATGGACACCAATGAACACTATCTARCGGCAATCTTAGAAATATTCAGTRAGAGTGCAGATCCTGCTCGATTTCTGCTATCAGTCTGCCGTCAGATTCTGACAGTAGGTTCTGTTTGATTTTTATCACCAATCTGCTAGCATAAAATGTCAACAAATCCTGTCAGATTTCTAGCAGTAATTTGCTGACATCGTCAGATATTACAGATTCTGTATGAAATTTGTTATCTTTCTGGCATCTGAAATTTATAACAGATTCTGTTCAAAATCTGTTTTCAGGTTTGGCTATCTGAGTAGTTAGGTTAACATCTGGAACATATTCGATATTGTGTGACGTTTTCCTTTTCCCTTCTCTCCTCTAATTCTTAAAATTAAAAAAAGATGAAAAGTAAGTTGAACTGAGATTAAAGTTAATCTATTAATTTAATAAAGTTGATGAAAACAGCCTCGCATAAGTGGATCTACACAAAAATAAAATCCTGATAAAAAATTTTTCATATAAAAGTAAATATATACAATTATATACAGAATTATATCAGATGTAATAATGGAACCATCTATAAAATTTATATATTTTTGAAATACGTAGATTTAATGAAATATCTTTAAATGCTATATTAACATGACATA
Source organism: Cephalotes varians (assembly GCA_037157785.1). Lineage (NCBI taxonomy): Eukaryota > Metazoa > Arthropoda > Insecta > Hymenoptera > Formicidae > Cephalotes > Cephalotes varians. The sequence continues at coordinate 4,279 of JANQDE010001242.1, forward strand.
CAACTGCGTACACAATGTACATATAAAGTATAGGGCTCATTACTTTTATAAATTTGGATTAATTTTATTAGTAAAGTCATTTTTATTAATGAAAAATCTATTCCAATTATATTTGTGTATTCCAAGAATAAATAGATAACGGTATAGGAAAGGTGCTTAAAGACAAAAGAGGAAAGAAGGATGTGCGTCAATATCAAATATGACGGATGTTGCGTCTATTTGGCTTTTACTTACTTACGAGACATTAGCTGCATTCGTTTTACCTATGGCTTAGCTCTTTTTGAGTCAGTTCAGTGGATTAGATAAAGGTAAATCGTTTATCTGCATCTAATCCATTGAACTAACTCAAAAAGAGCTAAGTCATAGGGTAAAACGAATACAGCTATAGTATGTTAATTTATTCTGGATAGCATAATTGATTTTATATACGTTTTATAAATGTATATAGTTTCAAAATTGCACAAGACATGTACTAGAAACTGATAGAAAAACAGACATTACTCACTTAAAAATTATTTATCCAAAACTGCAGCATGATTATTTCGCTACATAAGCCATAAAAAAAAATTATTAATTATTTGTTATTTTTTTTTTGTAATTGGTTTTAGGATGTATTTACGACAAAATATTTTTTTGTTTTTATCGTTTTTTTTTTTCGTTTCCGATTTTAGCTGATATAGACAAACATCTTTAGTCAAAATCAATTTTATTGAATTAATTATTATTCTTGACATAAAATTCATAGAAAGAACATTTTAAATAAAAATAATTGTATCCATAGACAAAAACTATATTGCTTGATGTGTGCAACGCTCTTGGAATCATCTTATATATCCTTGTTATTTATGAAATATTAAATAAGGACAAATGATGCGAGAGTTGTGAACATCAAGTGGAACGTACCTAATAATAGGAGAGAGGCTCGTTGATACAAGTGTTAGCAACTTCGTTTATATATTTCTGTTTATATATTTGTGACAAAAGAAACAATGGAAAAGTTACCACAAAGTTATCTCTTTTATAACATAGGAATTTTTTCGTAAGTTTTATTTAAATTAAATAAATATTAAAATAAAAAAGTAAAAAAATCTGATTCAAGAGGAAGCAAATAAATTTTTGAGTGTTTCGTATTAATGTTCTTCAGCTTGAGAGAATAAATCTAAATGACATATTATTAGTTAAAAGGAAAGTTTCTGTTATTATATATGTGTGTGTGGGAGGTGTGTGTGTGTGTGTGTGTGTGTGTGTGTGTGGGTGTGTAGATGAAAAATTTCTTACAGAGTCATAAAGGAAGCTTTAAATAAAAATAATCTTAAACAAATAAAAACAATTAAATAATAAATAATCTAATATTAAATAGAACATGTGTTTAATAAATATGTTCTAYCTTATCTCTAAGATACATTTAAAAACATAAATCATATTTTTTATTTTAGCTGCTATTTCTTTTTCGGTTTCTTCCTTTTTTTCTCTCTTTTCTTTTCGTCTCTATCTCTTTTATTTCTCCCTTCCATGTTCTCTTTTTTGAACAGGAAGTGTTTTGAATACAAAATTACGACAGACTTAATGATGTGCACATGATGACAACGACGGTTATAAAATCGCRAAAGTTCCCTTACAATAGTCATTCAAGTTGATTATATGAAGAGTAATTCATATACCAAAGTGAGCAAAATTATTTTTCATTCCCAACTTAAACGCACAGTAACGTTACAGATATTACAAATAATAGATCTAGATACAGTTATATAAGTAAAAGTGTGATAAGTAAAAAAAAAATAAGTACAAAATACGCATAGCATTTTTCCAGATTTCCGCAAAAATAAATTGAAGTCATGGATCGCACAGCAGACTCTGGTGACTCTGGTGAACAGATCGTTATTTCTGGTATTGCTGGAAGATTTCCAAGTTCGGATAACATGAATCAGTTACGAGAAAATCTTTTCAATAAAGTCGATCTTGTTAGAGCGGATCATGGCCGATGGAAAATAGGTAATTAATTCATATGTATTATAGTATCTCCTAATATTGAACAAATCAATTGCAACATGGTTAAATGCGGGACACTCTCGCTTTACATTTATGCCTAATAAAAACGCAATCCTTCTCTATAAATATGCAATAATTGTTATTACATAGTTACTGAGGAAACGCATTTTAAACAAAAATTTTTTTGTAAAAAAAGGCATATACAGTGTTTATGTAAATATATCTTTGATTCTTTGATTAGAGCATCCAGAAATACCAGATCGATTGGGAACAATAAACAATGTGGAAAAATTTGATGCTGATTTCTTTGGACTAGCTTCTGAGCTAGCACACACACTCTTGCCCGAAACGAGACTCTTACTGGAACATTCTTATGAAGCAGTTATCGATGCGGGATTCAATGCGAAACAATTGCGAGGAAAAAATACTGCCATTATCATAGCGACATGCTATCCAGAATCACAACCAAAAATGTTGTATGAGGACCTTCAGGTAGAGAAAATTAATAATTAAGTATAATAGGAACAAATTTATTATTTTCGTGCAAGAATTTTATAATCGTTAACATTCTGTAGTTAAGCGGTCTAAATATGGTTGGCTGTTCCAAATCCACAATGGCAACCATAATTTCGCGATACTTGGATCTGAAAGGACCATCATACGTAGTCGATACAGCCTGCAGCTCAAGTCTGTCTGCCTTGGAAGTGGGTTATCATTACATTACGTCGGGCAAATGCGAAGACGCAATCATTGCAACGGCAAATTTGTGTTTACATTCAGCGACAAACCTCCATTTTTTTCGACTTGGTATTTATATTAAATTTTTATTAAAATTCATTAGAACATCATAGCAATTTAAAAACGGCCAAATACGGTCAAAGCTAGGTGTCAGTGCTCAATAATAATTCTATTTTTATTTAAATTAAATTATAACCTAGTATATTCAAACTACGCGCCGAACACTGCCGGTCATATAACGTAGTTCTAAACTAGAATAGAAATAAAGTCACAAATGAATTTGATCGTCAAATTAATGCAAGATGTTAATAAGCATTCATTAGTCTTGTAATATCTCAGGCATAAAAATTAAGATTTTTTACGAAAAATAAATAAATATGAACGAGCTAAATTCAACAAAAACATTCATAAGATTTCTCCCAAAGTGTAAAATCATTTTTTGGTGAGAAAGATTCATTCGTGAGAGGGATAATCTTTCTGTGTATAAGCTATTTTAATATATATTGAAAAAATGCGTTTTATATATTTTTTTTATCTTGTAGGTGTTTTGTCACCTGACGGTTATTGTAGACCTTTTAGTATCGGTACAAAGGGGTATACGCGTAGCGAAACAGTGGCAGCGATATATCTTCAGAAAGCAAAACACGCGAAAAGAATTTATGCTATATGTCTGTGTGTTAAAACAAATTCCGATGGTTACAAAGAAGAAGGAATAACATATCCATCGATGCTTATGCAGAGTACCTTATTAAAGGAATTTTACAATGAGTGTGGAATACCGACATCTTGCTTAGATTACATTGAAGCACACGGTACCGGTACCAAAGCTGGTGATATTCAGGAACTAAATGCTATCGAGAATGTTCTTTGCAAGAATAGAGAATCTCCATTGATGATCGGCTCTGTAAAATCTAATCTCGGTCATGCTGAACCTGCGAGTGGTCTTACTCAAATCGCCAAGGTAAAAGTGATTATATATATATATATATATAATTAGTCAATATCAAACAAAGTTAATACAAATTTATATTTGAAATTTGCTATTGATTTTTGAAGGTAATAATAGCATTCGAAACGGGTTTTGTTCCACCAAATATCAATTATACATCACCACGAGATGACATAGATGCCTTAATGAATGGAACTATTCGTGTCATCCGAGAACCAATGCAACTTAAAAATGGTTACGTAGGTATCAGTTCTTTCGGTTTCGGGGGAKCTAATGCTCATACATTATTAAAGTGGAATCCTAAACGAAAAGTTAACAATGRAGCACCAACCGATGACTTGCCAAGACTCGTAATATTGTCTGGACGCACTGAAGAATCATTGAAGTTGTTTTTCAACGATGTTAGTAGATATTTTGAAAACAATTTCAACGTCATTTTGAAAAGTTAAACATTTATCTTATTTTATGGTATTTTTATCTTAAAATGTTCTTGTAGATTTSTAATCATTCGATAGATGTAGAATATATTCGTTTATTACACGACATTCATGCGGATGATATARACGGCCATCCATGGAGAGGATTCACTATATTGAATACTTTGCGACAAGATTCAATAAAAGAAATTCAAAATTGTGAGAGTGTGAAAAGACCTGTTTGGTTTATATTTTCAGCCTTAGGCTCGCAGTGGCCAGGAATGGGTATATTTAAAATTAAATATATATTTTATTTATATTAGCACATAAATAAYAAATTTATAATTTTTTAATTAAAATTAGGAAAAAATTTATTAAAATTTGAAGTCTTCGCAAGCGCAATAAGAAAGTGCGATGTTATTTTAAAATCGTACGATATAAATATCATGGATATTTTAACTAAGATAGATGAAAGAGTGTGCGAAAACGCATTATACGCATTTATTGGCATTGTCGCTATTCAGGTAAAATATTATATTTCAAACTATAAATTAGTATTAATTATATTATATTTATTAGTGAAACACACGCGATAAATATAAATTGTTAYGTTGTTATTCTATTGCGTTACGTTGTTTCTATTTTTATTTTGTTACTTTGTATTCCAAGCATCTTTCTAAACTTATTTCATCATATTTTATTATTTTATCAGTAATAAATTCTTAAAATAGGTATGTTGTCCGGTTATAAAATATTATATATTTGTAGATCGGCTTAGTAGATCTCTTAGCATCCTTAAAAATTATTCCGGATTACATGATTAGTCATTCTGCTGGTGAACTCGGTTGTGCGTACGCAGATAAATGTCTCACAATTRAACAAACTATTTTATCAGCGTACTTTATTGGTTTGGCGTGTGCCGAAGAAAAAATAATACATAGCTCTATGGCAGTTGTCGGGTTAGATTACGAACGTCTTAAAGATATATGTCCAATGGATATTGAAATAATATGTCGTAATAGCGAGAACAGCAGCGTTGTGACTGGACCCACAGAATCCGTACAAGAATTTATGAAAAAATTACAGGTAAAATTGAATAACTTTCGCATTTCATAAGTGGRTAGAAACCTTTGCTTAATAATTTTCGAAATATGGATTCATAAAATTAAAGTCATGTGATCTCGCATTTGCATATGTTAAATTTGTATTTTTGAATTATCAGGTTAATAATATTTACGTGAAAGAGATCTCTTGCAACATGCCGTATCACAGTTCTTATTTAGCATCCGCGGAAACTCAGCTTTTACTTAATTTGAACAAAATAATACCACGGCCGAAAAATCGAAGTCCAAAGTGGATCAGCACATCCATACCTCGTACCGAATGGTTTGATTCAGCATCAAAATTATCATCGGCGCACTATCATACGCATAGTATAGTAAACACCGTTCTTTTTGAACAAACAACGGAACTAATCGCAAGAAATGCTGTGACTATCGAAATCGCACCAGACGGCGTTCTACAGCACGTTTTGAAAGAATGCTTACATCCAGAAGTTATGAATATTGTATTGACTCAACGCACTGAACAAAACAACGATGTAATTTTTCAAGGAATTGGCAGGCTTTACAACTGTGGCTTACAACCGCAAGTTGCCAATTTGTATCCTCCAGTGGAATTTCCAGTTAGCCGAGGAACTCCTATGATCTCTCCATCGATCAGGTACAAAATACGTATTACCTGTAATCACAATCTATCAAAATTATCTTTTTTAAAAAAAAGGTAAAAAAAGACGCCAAATACACGCTCTTTTCACAATCAAAACAGAATAATAATTTTATCTTTCAAAAAAGCTGTCCTATATATATATATATATATATATATATATATATATACTTTCTGTAAAAAAATATGATATTAGGAAATGGCGCCAAGTGGAATTTAAGATAGGACTATGAATACAATATAATAAAAAAATTAATACATAAAAATATAAACTATTAAAATATTTAATAAAAAAATAACAAATTTAATCAAAATAAAAAATATATATATTAAAAAATACAAAAAACTTGGCGCTTGTGCTTTAAGGTGTAGCAGCGCCAAGTTTTATTTATTCATTTATTCATTTAGCTCATATATAATTAATAATACATTTATTGTATGTCTATATAATTAAAGCCCACTATTATTTTAATTTATAAGATGGGATCATTCCAAAGATTGGTTTATACCGAAGTATGATATACAAAAATTTATAAAATCGAGAGAACGATATGTTGAAATTTTACTCACCGATGAGGACTATGAATATATGAGCGGTCATGTAATCGATGGAAGAAATTTGCTACCAGCAACGGGTTATCTGGCACTTGTTTGGCAAACTATTGGGATGCTGAAAGGAATAATGTACACAACGATACCTATCGTTTTCGAACATATAAATTTTATTCGTGCCATTCATTTATCCAAAAATGATGCTGTACAGTTGAGGATTGCAATTCAAAAAGGTATTTATGGAATAATCAACTTTAAAATAACATGATAATAAGGATACGCGCGCGCGCGCGCGCGCGAACACACACACACACACACACACACATTGTTGCGTCCGAGGAGAGACGTTGCTTAGCTGGGGATTATACGCGCACTCGTGGGAAATAATTAGAGACTTTTTTAACGAGAATAACTTTAATAAAATTCGAACACGGGGAAATACAGAGATTTTCTGAAAGTCTCAGACTTTCTCATAATATCTCAAGATCACCGTTTTTACAATGTGCCGCAATGCTTCTTGCAAAGCTTCTTCTCTCCGACTCTTCGTTGCCTCGCAATCGCGAACACTATTTTCCCAAACAACCGCTTCGCGAGCAGAATAACTAGATGTCAATTCTTTTGCGATCGATTAATATTATCGATCGGCCGCATCAGCTGAGCCTCTCCGAGCATCAGAGGTGCAACAATACATATATATATATATATATATATATATATATCGGTTATGTAAACTTATTACAGATGGAAAGTTTGAAATAACCGAAGAAGATAGCGTTGTTGTGACAGGTACAGTGTACGCAACGTCGAATCCAGAACAGGAAATGATTCCGACAGATCTATTACTGCAAAATAACGATGAAGAAGAACATATGACTGCTCGAGATATCTACAAGGAATTAAAACTGCGTGGTTACCAATACAGCGGATGGTTTCGTGGATTAAAGAGTGCATCTATATCAGGCAAAAACGGACATGTCATTTGGAGAAATAATTGGGTAACGTTTATGGATACTATGCTACAGATGCAAATTATCAGATACGATACTAGAGATTTGTATGTTCCTACAAGTATCCAAAAATTAGTGATCAATCCTATGCTTCACATTTGGAAACTACAGAACTCCGCGGATGGTGTGGAAAGTTCAAACATGGATAAACGTAAGAGTTCTTCAATTACTAAGAGCTGTATTGAATATACATGAATATCATTTAGAAAAATATCTGTAACACGTTATTATTTTAAATATCTTATTACAGATTTGCCGATACAAATATACAAAGAAATGGACACGATTATAGCTGGCGGAATAGAGATTCGAGGTCTTAGAGCCACTCGAATCTCTCGCCGAAAATTAGTTCAAGATGCTGTTACAGAGAAACATATATTTGTAGCTCATCGTGATCGCGCTAAGATTTCTTTAAATGATGTGATTCGAATATCGGCGCAACTAGCAGTGGAAGATCATCAAATTATCAAAGTGAAGGCTATCGAGTTAGTGGAAGATATCGATAATGTTGCATTAGAAGATCTCTCATCTTTGTTGCTGATTGAAGCTTTGAATGATGTACCACTCATACAAACGAATATTACGTTACTAACATCACCGAATCGATTCGATCCAGCAGATTTATTGCAAAACATTTCAATCGAAGATTTAAACAAACCATCCATAAATGACAAAGTTTTAATAGTTGCTGGATTTAATCTTTTGACTAAACGACAATCATTAGAACGACTTTTGCCATTTCTGAGAGAAGGCGGTTATGTATTGACGCGAGAGAAATGCGACGTAACTGATGATAACATATATTCACAGCAATACGATTTAAATGTTATTCTCGAAAAGCGCACTGACRGWGAARTGATTGTGCTTTTAAAGAAGAAAGTTTTGATAAAACAAACAAATGTTGTTTACATAAARAATGATAATTTTAATTGGCTAGAAGATCTAAAGTTGCTTGTGAGCGATGAGAAAAAGCTCGATCAAAATAGTAGAGTTATAATTGTTGGAGAAAGAGATTTTGAATGTGGTTTGCTAGGTTTTATTAATTGCTTGAGGAAAGAGCCAGGTGGAGAACTTGTTAGGGGTGTGCTTATTCAAGATAAGAAAGCTCCTAAATTTTCTCTACAAGATCCTTTCTATGTACAACAGTTGCAAAAAGATATGACTGTTAATGTATTGCGAGCTAATAAAACTTGGGGATCGTACAGACATTTAAGATTAAAACGACCAAAAGCCAAACTTGTACCTACCGCTCATATCTGTCAAACGGTATAAATCTTTTCTAAGTAAATCGATATTTTATATCATTGTGTAATAATATGTATTTTGTCTTTTAAATGTTGTGTTGATGTTCTTATATAAAATTAAGTTTTACATATGTCTTGTAATTTAAATTATTGTTCTCCTACAGGTTCGTGGAGATCTAAGTACATTTTGTTGGATAGAAAACAATCGGTCTCTCGAATATCATCGTGAAGATTTGGTGCATGTGGTTTACTCCTCCCTCAATTTCAGAGATGTAATGCTCGCCACTGGAAAATTAACATTTARTAACGCTATTTCACGAGGACGATTATTTCAGTATGTTCCTCTTGGCATGGAATATGTGGGAATAGATGCCAATGGTCAACGTGTAATGGGAGTTCGGGATACTGAGTAAATAATATTCCAAGAAATGCTTCAAGAAATGATTATGTCGTATAACATCGTAGAACTGACAAAAAATTGAAATTATTTTTTTTTAGTTGCATAGCTAACGTCATTGTAAAAGATAAAGATTTTTGTTGGAAAGTACCCGACGCGTGGACGTTAGAAGAGGCGGCGACGGTCCCGTGCGTTTACAGCACGGTTTATTTAGCTTTATACATTTACGGGAAAATGAAAAAAGGCTACAAAATACTTATACATTCTGGTACTGGCGGCATTGGACAAGCAGCTATTCATCTCGCTCTCAAAGAAGGATGCGAGGTGTTCACTACCGTGGGAACGAGTGATAAACGGACTTTTATTAAGAAAATATTTCCCACTATTTTGGATGAACATATAGGAAATTCTCGAGATACTAGTTTTGAACAAATGATTATGCGGCAAACGAAAGGTCGCGGGGTCGATATCGTGTTAAATTCATTGGCGGAAGAAAAATTAATCGCGTCCGTTCGGTGTTTGGCGCAAAATGGTCGTTTTCTAGAAATTGGCAAATTTGATCTCGTTTCTAATAATCCTCTAGGTATGTCCGTGTTCCAGAAAGGTATTAGCTTTCATGGAATTCTACTGGATAGTATAATTGATACTGATAATCACAAGTATAAATCTTCATTATCCAAAATGATAGCCGATGGTCTTAGAAATGGATCTATCAAACCAATTCAAGCCAAAATTTTCTATAAAACAGAGATTGAAGATGCCTTTAGATATATGGCGAGTGGAAAACATATGGGGAAGGTACGATTCTACTAACTTGTAAATGTATATAGTATATATAGTATATATAGTATATATAGCAGCAGAGGAAATTATTTATCATAATATCATAATTAATAACATTATCTAAATAATAAATTAATAACATTATCTAAATAATAATCTATTACACGTATAATGTGCATTACTTTATGTGATTACTTTTAGATAATTATAAATATGCATGAAAAGGATGAACCTCTAGACAAGCATATTCTTGCGTATCATCGATATTATTGTCTTAGAGATAAAAGTTATGTTATACTGGGAGGTCTGGGTGGATTTGGTTTAGAGTTAACCGATTGGCTAATATTTCGAGGTGCTAGGAATGTTGTGCTGATTTCGCGAACTGGAATAAAAAATGGTTACCAACGCATGAAAGTTCGACTGTGGAAATCATATGGTGTAAACGTTCTGATCAACAAGGATATCGACGTTGCTGATCTTAAAGATTGCGAATATCTTTTACGGACTGCAGAAAGAGAAGCACCGGTGGACGCGATATTCAATCTCGGTGTAGTGCTGAAGGACAGCGTTCTCAAGAATCAAACCGCTGAGACCTTTGCGGAATCCTTCCAATCGAAGGCTCGAGCAACGCAGACATTAGACAAACTTTCTAGAAAAATCTGCCCCAAATTGCGACATTTCGTGGTGTTCTCTTCCGTTTCATGTGGCAGAGGAAACGCTGGACAGACTAATTATGGCATGGCCAACTCCGTCATGGAGAGAGTGTGCGAGAAGAGGGCGAATGAAGGGTTACCAGGATTGGCGATTCAATGGGGAGCTGTGGGTGACGTGGGYCTCGTCGCTGATATGCAGGARGAGRACAAAGAATTGATTATCGGAGGCACTTTGCAGCAAAAGATATCTTGCTGTCTCGACGAGCTCGATAAGTTTTTACTTCAAAGTCGGCMGATTGTGAGTAGCATGGTCGTAGCTGAAAAAAAAGCGGGATCTCTCGGACTTGGCAGTCTGATAGAAACTGTCACCAATATTTTGAGTAGGTGTTTCCATCCAGAGCTTTTGCATATACTTTTATCTTTTATTAAACCAATTTAAGATTAATACATTACACAGTATAAATCATAATATACTCGTCTATTTTTATATTACAGACATAAGTAACATGAAAGTTGTAAGTCAAAATTCATCTCTGGCCGAACTTGGAATGGATTCTATGATGGCTGTGGAGATCAAGCAAACTCTAGAACGAGAATATGATCTTTTTCTCACTGCACAAGAGATACGAAGTCTCACTTTTGCGAAACTCATTAAGATATCCGATAAAAACCTCAGTGACGATAATATATGTGATAAAAAAGAACTCGACGTAAAGCAGTCAGATGCTATAAATTTTCTAGTTGGTATCGTAAAAGATAGAGATTTCATTTCACAAACCTGTATTGATCTCTGTACTAAAAGACAGGAAAATTCGACTCAAGTATTTCTTATACCGGGTATCGATGGGTGTGGAACTGTATTTAATCATTTAGCACCAAATATTAAGTTTTCAGCAACGTCCTTGCATTATAGCACAAACAACGTCGGTGCTACAAATATTATATCGGAGACGATTGATCATCTCACAAATGTACGCAATTATTAGTAATTTCATATTATGTTGGAAAATTGTTCTTGTTTAGGAAATATAAAGTTCATTGAACTTCAATATTTTTACAGCACATATTACCAAAACTGAGAGATGGAAATGATTTTGTAATGGTAGGATATTCCTTCGGCTCTATTATCGCAATTGAGTTAACAAGAAGATTGGAAACTATGAATTTTAAAGGCCGACTGGTTCTCATCGACGGCGCTCCTGAACAAATGCGAGCGATGTACAAAGATTTTGTATCAAATTATAACGATGCAGACCTTCAGATTTTAATACTAATTGGTATTCTAAAAACTTATTCACCAAGAAGTAATGAAACGGTACAATTTTTTTCTTAAGCTTATATCGAAATTCATTTACGATACATTTATAATACGTTTTCATACATATTTCTACAGAAATCAATATCAGTCTGTTTGTTCTGTCATATTCTTATATTTGAAAATATTTTTTTTAAGAACAACTCATATGTAAAAATAAAACATTTATATTTTATAGATTCTAATGGAATTGAAGAAGTGTGATACCTGGAAAGAAAGATACAATATTTTCGCCAAACAGTTCTTAATTTTAAACACGTCGCTCTCGCCTACAAATTTAAAAACGTTATGTACAACAGTTTACAAACATTCATCCGCTGTTGTGCAATATGATCCTTCTACTTTGTCGCCTATTAAATCCCCTATAATATTGTTAAAAGCTACATGCCCATTGTATCCTATGATCGAAGAAGATTATGGTTTGCACAAGGTATTTTTAAAAAAGTTGCGCTAATCTATATTTGATAAGTCAAATTCAACAATTTTTTATTAATGAAGTATATAATTATTTAAGGTAACTCAAAATGTAGTAAAAGTACATTACATCGAGAGTACTCATGTGACAATCTTGAAGAATGAAAAAGTGCCAGCTGCAATTAATGGAGAGCCGCCATTTATAATTTAATGTTTTAATTTCTTTATCATTTGATTTAAGTAAATATTAAAAATAAAAAAAATAAAAAAAAATGCTCACCTTAAATTTTGATAAAAATACACTCAATTGATCGCATAAAAATAAAGGTTTGAGAAGAAAAAAGCGTCGTTCTGCTTCACGAATCGAGTTATTGATCAATAAAATTGATGACAGCAAATAGCACAGGAAATCCCAAAAAATAATTCATCTTGAATCCCCGTATTATGAAATGTGTTCTTATACCTCATTTCTGATTTAAAATCATTTCTAAGAGTTCTAAAAGATTTCACTTAGGGTAAAGGCAGCGAATATGGAATAGGTTACTAATATGGAATAGGGACTTATTTTTTATACAAAGCGTTGCATTCTAGTGGCAATCACTGGAAGTTGTTGCAATTGTTGTCAAACGTGCCATATTAAATAATAAACTCTATGAGACAACGAATTTCTCTAATATAAGCATTTATTTATTTTTGTTGCGTCTGGAAATGTGATAGCACTATCTTAAGAAGTGTTCTTACAAGTTGAATGTAAGTTATTTAATGTTTATAGAACATAGACGCTTTTAATAATGTTGCATGAATAATATTATGCCGTTTAATTGCGATTTGTAACTCTTTATTGAAATAGGAAGAGTCTGTGCGTCATATTAAGATGTGTTGGTAATATGAAATTGAATTATTATAGAATAAAGAGTAGAAAATATAACGTTTTTATTCTTTTTGTAAATAATAAAAAATATTTTTGATGTTAATGTTTATTTTAATAATTTAACGATTTAGGATTTGATTTTATAGTCCATGTTCATAATGTAATTTTATTTATGTGCTACATTGTACAGTAAACGTGTGATTTTTAACAGTTTCGATTTCAATTTAATATAAAAAAATAAATTGGCACTTCATTTTTTATGTTATTTAATAATGTTCCTCCAATTTGATTAGTATTCCATATTATATCCCTTTTTTTATCCGCCCCTCATTTTCTCACTTTATACTTTTTTGTAAATATTAAAGATGGACTTAAATTTCGGAGACTTTCATTTGTTGGGTGTTATAGTTAACATATTGCTTAAAAGTTCTACGTTTATTAGAAGCCTTAATATGCATTTGTATCGGAGTAATATTAATTCAAAAATTGATATTCCATATTCGCTGCCTTTACCCTATATGTCACCAATTCTGAACTTTTTCAAATTCAACAAAAAAAAATATTTTTATAGTCTGTAAAATTTTGCAATAAATCATAAAAGATTTTTTTCTTGAATATCTCGAACATATGGAATATAAACGGTATAATATGTATATTAAAAATTAAGAAATGTCAATTTAAAAAATATATTGCAGCAAAAATATATACAAAATACAATACAAAAAATCTATAATATTGTTGTCATAACAATTAATTTAAAATATATTTTTCATTAAAACATACATGTCGTGAAATACATTTTTTATACAATAAATTAGTTATTACTACAGCGGCAATGTTACACTAGATTTTTTTATATTATCATATTTTTGCAATTTATATTTTATAATTTTTTATTAAAATGGTATATCCTGTAGACTCCACGATTTCTTTATTTCAGAAACGATTGATAGCATAATCTTTTAAGAGACAAATAAAAACCGGACATTAACGGTCAACTATCGGGAAGCAAGCAAGCTCGATAGAATTTTATCGTTTTCTTTTTTTTATGTTATTTATTTCATATAAATACAACCAAATCTTCCAGAAGGTAAAACTCAGAAAACAGATAGAATACAATTTTGTTGATCTCGTTTGGCCCGCAGTAATAAAAATTAGTACCGACGCGAGCCAGAGAGATTTCAAATGTTCGAAAATAATAAATAGACACACCACGATGTGCGAAATTGCTCTGAGCTGCCTGCGGGCAACTTCGCGCGGTAATAGCGTCAACAAAGGACGCGCATCGAAAAAAACAACTTCAACAACTCCGCGTGCCAGTTCCGTTATCATTTTTCGAAATATTGAACATTTTCTAACACGTTACGTTTTTCGCGCAAAGAGCCGTAACGCCAATCGTCCCGTCAATCTGTTTCACGTCCGCTTACGCTAACGGCGACGAATACTAGATGCTGGCAACTTCACGCGGTACTACGCGAGTCAAGTGAACAGTAAAGACGTGATCGACCAATCAAAACTACACAACTAAAATTTATTGTCACATCCGTAACATATTGATTTCACAAATATTGCGAATGTAAAATTGTATCATTTGTTAAAATTTGAATTCTTGTATGTGATAAATTTGATACACATATCTAAAACTTAAGATATTTTATATTTAAATAATTATCTATCATGAAATAATTCACTTTATTAATTTGAAATAAATCGATATAACTGAAAATAAAATAGTTTCAATTGACAATAAATTCACGCATTAAATATACAACAGTTGAATTATATAATTAAAACAGTTGACTTATGTTGATAGAGTAGAGTTTCACGTCCTTGCAATATTTTATACATGAATTATCGATTTGTGATATCCTTCATATAATAATCTTTATATTAAATATCCTTATATAATCCTTTACGAATATTAGCACAATCTTGCAGTCGTTCACAATTTACAATTAACATCAATACCACTTTAGTTATTAATCTGATTTAATTATAAACTATTTACTCTTTATAAGGTCTTATAACTTTTATTATTTAACAGATCCGATACGTATCGTTCGACGGTTCGTCAAGGAAAGGGGCGAGCACCGAGATGTTATTAATTATTTTGTTTCTTTTATTTATTTAATCAATATTATCTGTTGTTAAGGCTTTTAACATGAACTTTGATATAAATTACTTTATGATCAATTTCTCGATCATATCGGTATCCATCGATAAACTTTTAAATATATGGATGAGAATTACTTATTCCAACAAAAATAAACGAATCGAAATGCATAATATCGATACACCGATATATTGATTAAAAACCCCTACAGCACGAAATATTACTATAACATTGTAGAAATATTTCAATGTTGTGAAATATTACAAATATTGTAAAAATATTGTATAAATATTGTAAGTATAATATTTCATAGAAAATCTTGCAAAATTTTAYTGCAATATCATAATTCAAACATATATATTCTAATATTCCAAAAATATTGCTGATATATTTATTTGATGATATTCTATGCTTATTAATTAATTTTAATTAAAATACTTAAAATAAAACTAACAAGTATAATAAAAATAATATATTTATATTAATAATTAAATAATAATTAATATTTGTATATTATGTATTAGTTTTTTTGTGTAAAGAACAAAGAAGGAGATTAAAGAAACAATGAAAAAGAACACAATTAGTAATTCATAGAGTTTTTAATTTTTATTATGCCTTAATGGTATGACAATAAAATCAGTATTTGTTTTTTTAATTATCYACATTTTATATAGTATTTGTTTAGTAGACCAATAAAATAATTTATTCTTATTTTCTGCAACTACAAAAATGGACAATGCAGTTGAGGAACATGGCTTTTCATATATGCTGCTAATAATGTTGCACTTTCGTCYTATAATATAAATATCATTTGTTTGTCTTTTGACTATATTTAAAATTYTTACGATTATCTTATTGTCTAACATACAGATAGTATTATTTACATCATCACAATGAAAATAATATGCATCAGTTTGCAATATTTTATATTGTATTATTGTTTTGTTCGAAAATTCAAGTAAAAGAGGTCCGTAATTATGTTCATGTTTTAGGTGATATGTAGGAACTATTAATTGCTCTTGAAACATTGCAGACTGCCGTTCACTATATCGTYGTGCCAACTGCTGCAAAGGTTTTTCAGGTTTTCTAATTAATTTCTTCAGACATGCCAAAAAATTTTCGAATCRAAACGYGCTGAAGTTGTCTAATATTCCATTTCTTCTTACTTCATTACCTAAATGAAGTAAATTGTGTACATTGTGTGAAACAAATTGTTTGCTATACAGAATTTGAAAACCTTCCACAAAGTAAGCCAGCAATTCTTCAGCGTACTTTATATTTTCATTGTCTGCAATTAATGTTGGTGTTGTTAGTATTGAGATARCAACGTGTAATGTTAGGAAATGTTCATACATTTCTTGTTTCAAGACTGATTTTAGTACARTAGGTCCTGTGTATAATAGAAATTGTCGGAATTCAGTAGCYTTCCAATATTTAATTTCTGACAGACTTCTAGGTTTCCTCGAAAACTCTTTTGGTATTGAACTTCTCAGTGCAATCAAACGTTGAGATATAAGATTTGTGTTTGTACTACCAATTCTTACTCTCAATGATCCCTTCATCCATAATAATAATAACTTTTTTACAACACCTAGACAGACTAGATGCATGTAATCCAATGCAACAGCTGATACCAGCCCAATATTAGGAATTTGTAGTAGCAATGTCTCTCCTTGATGATATTCTTCATCAGTTTGTTGAGAAAAATCTTCATCAGTTCTTAAGGTATCAGTCTTAGTATAAGGAAAGCACATAGTTCTCTGTATATATTCTCCTACAATGGTGCATTTAGAGCAATTTGAAAATCCATTATGACTTTTTGTGTACAAGATAAATGATTTGGCAGGAGCATCACAAATAATGGTGGAAAGAATAATATTGATACGACGTTTGCCATACATAAATCCATCTTGTATAAATATCTTTAATTCATTAATAAATTGTTCTAAGAAATTGTTAGCTGATTTTGGTTTACCTACACCATAATATATTCCTATCATATGAACAGATTTAAGAATTTCATCAGATATTAGAATTGGCCAAAGACAATGAGATGAAGATCTTGATATTGGCAAACCATCGATATTTAAA
>JANQDE010001245.1:0-12323 GCA_037157785.1 Cephalotes varians
GATATTTGGACCCGGATCCTGGGGGATCGTGAGAGTGGACGGAAGGCCGCCCGGGACAAGACATGACCCTTGAAGCCCGTTCATTAATAGGCGGAGAGTGGAAGCCACTGGAGACGGGAGCGGGGCCTTTCGGAGCCTGGTCATCACTTGAGGGTGCTTGGGAGCGGCGTTGGGAGCGACCAGGGTTTGGGCTCACGACCGAGAAGGGCTTGGCACCTACGCGGCGACTCTGCCCTTTGGAGCGGTACGTGCGCATTCTCTCTCTCATCCGCTTGATTGTCGTAATAATTGGCTACTAGTCATAATTGTTGTAACTATGGTAACCGATTTATATAAATTCTATTTAATCAATGTAATTCGGACGACTGTAATATATTGCAGTAATATAACTTGTTGACACGTTACAACTGACGCCCGAACAAAAAGGAAGAAAAAAATTTTTTTTTGTATTAAGTAATTATATTAAAGAATAAATCATATACATAATTATATATATCTTAAATTTATGTCGACGAACGTTAGGAAATTGCGAGAGACAAAAGAAAGGATTGCGAATCGGGAAACATCGAGAGTGAGTCCAAGGACAAAGTTGAGTAACAGCACAAGTAGAAAAAGCGATAATATAAATACGATGACTGAGGAAGATGGACAATGTAACGCTGAGATGGAGCAACTACGGAAACAGGTACAAAGTTTAAATACACAAATACAGCGAATAAACCAAAAACAGAAAGACATCGAAGAAGTGGGTAACGTGACTTGTAATAATAGACCTTATAACTTACAATTTGAAATAAAGCTACCGATATTCCATAATGAGCTGGATGACAATCCTCAAAAATTTTTAAATGAATTTAAAGATTATTGTCAGATTAAGAACATTTCCAAGAATATAGTAGAGTTATTATTAGGAACAGCATTGCGCGATAAGGCTAAGATTTGGTTTGACGCGAATAAAGAATACGTTAGGACGATAGAAGATTTCGAGACTGAATTTAAGGTAGAGTTCTTTTCCATTGAGCAGCAGGTCGAATTACGAACAAATGGAACAACAGAAAACATAAATATGCAGATCGGTCRTTAAAGTCATATTTTTTAAAAGCGAAAACAGAGGCAACTTATATAATGAAAGGTACTGGGGAATATGAAATTAATAATATAATAGTAAAACAACTACAATTAAATGTTAGAAAAATGCTGGCGACAATTAATTATAATGAATCGAACGCTATCTTACAGGCACTGTCCAATCTAGATCAAATAGAAGAGCAAGTAAAGATAACAAATAACGCACAAAGAAATAAGAGTCAGAGTATTCGGTATTTTCAAACTAATACTACAAAAAGAAATAAAAAGATAGGAATAAACACAGGTCAGATGAACACTTGGTATAAATCATACTACGTAAAAAATAACAGTAATCGACATAGCGACCCAAAAGCGTGCAATAATTGTTCATCTAATTTTGGATAAAGTGATTCGAGCTGTTTCAAGGGAATAAGTCAAAAATTTGAAATGCCCAACGTTGCCTTTCCGCCACCGAATTATATAACGAGCGATAGACAGAATAAGGCTCGGGATGGATTTTGTGAGTCCCAAGTGAGAGAAAGTTCTTTAAACGAATAGAGAGCTCCATGAACGGGGGTCCGCATGGAAGCTCTAATAAAATTAACTCAATACAGGACCTAAGCAAAGGCGTGGAAAACGGGGAAGAATGTGGAGAAGGTTGTAAAAGAGGTAATGGAGAACGTAGCCCACGGGTACATTGTTCAATTAATCAAAATAAATATATAGCTATCGTTGACACAGGAGCACAAATATCACGTATTTCGGATAGAGCATACAATGAGATAAAAGGATATACCCCCATAACGGAATTGCCAGTGTCAACAAGTTATATTACTGCTATATATTACAGTCGTCCGAATTACATTGATTAAATAGAATTTATATAGAAATCGGTTACCATAGTTACAACAATTATGACTAGTAGCCAATTATTACGACGATCAAGCGGATGAGAGAGAGAATGCGCGCGTACCGCTCCAAAGGGCAGAGTCGCCGCGTAGGTGCCAAGCCCTTCTCGGTCGTGAGCCCAAACCCTGGTCGCTCCCAACGCCGCTCCCAAGCACCCTCAAGTGATGACCAGGCTCCGAAAGGCCCCGCTCCCGTCTCCAGTGGCTTCCACTCTCCGCCTATTAATGAACGGGCTTCAAGGGTCATGTCTTGTCCCGGGCGGCCTTCCGTCCACTCTCACGATCCCCCAGGATCCGGGTCCAAAATATCCCGTACTGGTAATTGATTTTCAGGAGCGAAAGTCTAGTAATCTATCTCCAGCTTCTACCCTTTTAGGGTCCGGCGGTCCGGGCTCAGGCTTGACTAACTGCCGGTCCCCGGCTCGCAACACTCCCCACTCTCTCCACTCTCGTTTCTCCCATATCCCAGATCTCTGCTTCTTTCTCTCTCTGTCTCTCTCACGCTCACCCTACAAATACAATAATATAATACAATAATTATGTCGAATTAGCTCGATATCTTATTCATCCACTCCTCTTAGAATATTCTATAATTGTTCATATTTATAATCTAAATTTTTGTTTAAATTTGTATCAAATTATATGAAATTACATCACAATTTTTTCTATCTTGGGATATGTAGATGGAAAATGTATAAGTAATTTCTTGATTCTTCTCAGGACATTCAAATTGGAAGGTGCCATTGTTAAATATTACGTGAATATTTATCCCTATAAAGAAATTACGACCAAACAAAATGTCAAACAAAATAGTGCTTGATAATTCCCCGCGATAATAAATGATCGGTTTCCTTAAAACACGTTTCTCAGTGTATGATTCCTAGGAGCATAACAATACAAAGAAAAATCCTTGATGTGAAATCGAATAATATAATAGTATAAAAATAACAATATAACAATATAACAGCATAACAGTATAATAATATAATGCAATAATTATCTCGAATTTGCTCGATATCCTATTCGTTCACCTCTCTCAGAATATTCCATAATTATTCATATTTATAATCTAAATTTTTTTCAAATTTGTATCGAATTATATAAAATTACATCACAATTTTTCCAATTTTCGGATATTTCGATGGAAGAAATATAATTAATTTCTCGATTCGTCTCGGGACATTCAAATTCGAAGGAGCCATTGTGAAATATTACGCGAATATTTATCTCCATAAAGAATTCACGATCAAGTAAAATGACAAACAAAATAATGCTTGATAATTAGTGCGATAATAAATCGGTTTCCTTACTTCACGTTTCTTAGCGAATAATTCCAAGGAGTATAACGATTTAAAAAAAATCCTTGGAGATAAACTTGAATAATATAACAGTATAATAAAGAAATATAACAATATAATAATATAATAATTCATATCTCGAATTAGCTCGACATCTCATTTGTTCACTTTTCTTCCCTAATATTCCCTAATTGTTTATATTTATAATCTAAATTTTTGTTCAAATTTGTATCAAATTTTATATAAAATTACATTACAATTTTTCCTATCTACGGATATGTCGATGGAAAAAAAAAGCTTCAGAAATCCCCATATACTCTACTACCTCCGTCGAAGAAAGTGCGACTGTCCGTTGCTTGCGGGATTCTCAAGTAATAACTCTATTTGCGAGAATGAAGGCGTAGTAGGCCAGTGTATGACTTTCTATCCTCAGGACAACTTGCCCAGTCCGCATCTACATATCCAACAAGAGAGCGTTTTGACTGCCTGTACGTGATGAGGTCTGATGTTCCTCGTAAGTAATGCAACACGCGCTTAGCAGTGTCTCGTCGTGACAGTCGTGGAAGCTGCTTAGCCAGCTGACTGCGTGTGCGATGTCGGGTCTTGTTGCAACCGCCAAGTACATCAGTGAACCTACAAGTTCGCGATAAGGCGTCTTCGTTGATTCTTCGGGGTCTTCTATGCTCCACTTTTCTGCCCTCAATGACTTTGAGCCGGGTTCTATGGGTGTAGATGGCTTGCAATTCGTCATTCCGAATCGTGCTAGAATCTCTTCTATGTAACCTCTTTGATGAATCGAACTGTCATCACGCCGGACGAATTCCAAGCCGAGGCAGCGCTTTGCCTTGCCGAATTCCTTGATTGAGAAACTTTTCTTCAGTCCGGCTTTAAATCTCGATATCTCCGCATTATTTTGGGATACAAGTAGAATGTCGTCTACGTAAACAATTATGATGATCATGTCTCCCCCTTGATCGCGAAAATAAACGCACGGGTCGTTTATGGAATGCAAGACTCCCAGATTCTTGAGCTCCCGATCTAATCGGCTGTTCCCACTTGTCAGCCAGCTTGCCGCAACCCGTATAGCGCTATTTTTTAATAAACATACTTTATTGTCGGAGCGAAGCCTTTGAAGCATGCCTCGAGCTTTTTCGTGGATTGCATTTTTTTGATTCCGTTTGTGTGATGAGTTCCAGAATGTCCTCGATCATCTCTAGGGGTTCCATGTACATCGTTTCGTTAAGAGCGTCGTTGAGGTAGGCTGCCGTGACATCTAATTGTTCTATGGTCATTCGGTACTCTGATGCCATCGCCGTTGCAAGGCCAATGGAGCTCAAACGGGCGACTGAGAAGAAGATTTCGTTGTAATCTATACCAGGACGTTGAGTAAAACCTCGGGCCACGATTCTCACCTTTCTCTTCTCCAAGGTTCCGTCAGGAATATACTTGTTTCTCAGGATAAACCTGCTACTTATGACCTTTTGGCTTTCCGGTCGATCGACCAGTTCCCAGGTATTGCTCTCGATAACGCTCTTCAACTCTGCGACCATGGAATGACTCTACCACTCATTCGCGTCTATCGTTGAAATCGTCTGAGATAGGGGTATTTCCGTCAGGAAAGTCTCTTCGGCCTTGCATCGATTCGATGAGATTGAATGCTCTACGAGGACCTCTACTGCCCGTTCTGATTCTTCGTGGCCTCTCAGGACCCTTTTTCAATTCAGGTCATGTTTTTTTCAAGTCGGACGGATTCTTCACCGTGTCCTCCTGGTCTGCCTCGGGCGTGTGGGAAGTCAACGGAATATTGATCTCCGTAGGTTCACTGTCGAGCTCCGGCTCCAGTGCAGGCGTCGTGCTGGAATGATCCGATGGATGCGGGGCTTCATCGCAGCTACGGTTGTTGGATTCGATCACCTTGGCGTCACAGGTGACCTCCACCTTTCTGTCCTCCGAAATCCACACTCGATATCCTTTGGAATACTTGGAATGACCGAGCAGTATGCTCTCCTTTGTCCTGTTATCGAATTTGCCCTTGCTTGGTGATTTGTTGAGGATGAGAACTTTGCATTCGAATTCCTTTAAATGTCGTACGTCTGGTTTCTCCCCGTACCACACCTCGTATGGCGTTTTTTCATTCAGCGACTTGGATGGGCATCTGTTTCATAGGTAGTTGGCGGCTAAGATTGCTTTCGCTCAAAAAGACTGTGGTAGACTCTACTGAATAAGAAGACACCTTGCGGCTTCGACCAGCGTTCTGTTGCGACGCTCCGCGATCCCGTTTTGCTCCAGGTTGTACGGAACAGTGAGACGTCGCTGAATCCTTTGTGTATCCAGGTAATCACTGAACTCCTCACTCAGATACTCTGTACCATTGTCAGTCTGCAAACATTTAATTTTTGCATCATTTTGATTTTTAAAAAATGATTTACTTTCATGAATTCTTTAAAGACTTCGCTCTTATGCTTGATGAAGCAAACTTCGCACTAACGCGAACAGTCGTCTATAAAAGTGACAAAATATTTAACTTTTCAAGTATTTAACAAATTTTTGTTCTAATTTGTATTGAATTATATAAAATTAGCAAAATGTCAAACAAAAGAGTGTTTGATAATTCGTGCGATAATAAATCATCAGTTTTCTTAAGTCAGGTTTCTGCATGAATGATTTCTAGAAGCGTAATGATACAAAGAAAATTTCTGAGGTGACCTCGAATAATATAATAGTATAATAATAACAATATAACAATATAATAATATAATACAATAATTATCTCGAATTAGTTCGACATTTCATTCGTCTACTCCTCTTAGAATATTCCTTAATTATTTATATTTATAATCTAAATTTTTGTTCAAATTTGTATCAAATTATGTAAAATTACATCACAATTTTTCCTACCTTCGGATATTTTAATGGAAAAAATATAATCATATAATTATATAATTTCTTAAGCCAGGTTTCTAAACGAATAATTTCTAGGAGCGTAACGATACAAAGAAAATTCCTTGAAGTGAATAATATAATAATATAATAATAACAATAGAACAACATAATAGTATAATAATTTGGCGGTGAAAGTGGGTTTTTAGTCGGTATGGTGATCCGTCGCAGCATGGCGTGGCACCGAATCCGACACTACCCCAAAGCCTGCGCTCGTCCTGACCAGTTAGGTCGGGATTTGAGCAGCGGGTGGAGGGGTGTCCATAAAGGATTTTCCCACTATAAAAAAAAAAAAAAAATAGTATAATAATATAATACAATAAATATCCCGAATTAGTTCTGCATCCCCTTCGTCCCTTTAGAATATGTCAATGGAATATATATAAGTAATTTCTTGATTCATCTCAGGATATTCAAATTCGAAAGAGCCATTGTGAAATATTACGCGAATATTTACTTCTATAAAAAAAATCACAATCAAGCATGTTATATCTTGTGTGTGATATACTTCTTCCCAAGTTGATTGGGCTCAAGAAAATTACTCTGTTTCCTTTGATTCACGCTTTTATTGAATGCGCATCCTGATTACACATCCTGCACCGTTGTAGACTTATTATCTAAAAAACGGGGGGAGAAGCCCGAATGCGCGCGCAAGGTCGCAAGGCCCTCAGTCGGACCCACTGAAATATAATAATACTGGAACGAGCGCGGGCGCTAGTGTCGTGAAATGACAAAGAGGGTCTTAAGTGGTATCTTTGTCTCTTTTTAGTACAATCTGGCCAAAAGTTTCTTTGTAACGTTTATTGGATACATGTAACCATCTTTTATAAAACGAGACTGTACGATCCCCACTATCGTTTACCACACATGCGTAGTATAGCTTAGAGAAGGCTAAAGATACCACCTTGGACGCTCTCTCTCAGATCACACTTATTCATAGGGTCGCGCTCGTTCCAGTATTATTATATTTCAGTGGTCGGACCAACCTTGTTTTCATGAACGCGGTGCGCACGCATGAGCGCGCTAAAATCAATCGCATTGGGACACAGATCAATAGACAAATAAAGTTAATTTGCATATCGCTGTGGAAAGAAAATCAGAGCAGTGTCCCAACAAAGGCCAAATAAAGATTTCTAATCGAAGTAAATATAATACTTAACAAAGCAAAATATCAAACAAAATAGTGCTTGATAATTCCTCGCGATAATAAATCATCGGTTTCCTTAAATCATGTTTCTCAGCGAATGATTCCTAGGAGCATAATGATACAAAGAAAAATCCTTGAGGTGAACTCGAACAATATAATAATATAACAATGATAATATAACAATATAACAATATAACAGTATATTAATATAATATAATAATTATTTCGAATTGGTTCCACATCACATTCGTCCACTCCTCTTAGAATATTCTATAATTGTTTATATTTATAATCTAAATTTTTGTTCAAATTTGTGTCAAATTTTATAAAATTATATCAAAATTTTTTCTATTTTCGGATATGTCGATGGAAAAAATATAATTAATTTCTTTATTCGTCTCAGGACATTTAAATTTAAAGGAGCCATTGTGAAATTTTACGTGAATATTTTCCCTCATAAAGAAATCACGACCAAGCAAAATGTCAAATAAAATAATGCTCGATAATTCACGCGATAATAAATCATCGGTTTCCTTAATTCACATCATCTTTCAGCGAATGATTCCTAGGAGCTTAACGATACAAAGAAAAATCATTGAAGTGATTTCGAATAAAATAATAATATAATAATAACAACATAGCAATATAAATAATATAATACAATAATTATCTTTACTTAGGAGCCTTAAAGGGATACTGGGCAGACGGCCGAACTTGAACGATGTCGATAATACAAACATATCTAATTCAGAACTAAAAATGAAATGACAAGGATAACACGCTTTGTATTGCTCTACTATACCGATATCGATACACACATTCATACAAATTTTTCCAATGCATTAATCTTTTATACTAAAGCTTCTAGATGATTTGTAAAAGCATAGTATTGTTCCCTGAAGTAATCACTGCTGCGCACCAAGCTTGTTTTTTGCTTACAATACATGCAACTTTTACATAAAGTAATTATTGTTACGAGTTGACGCCAAAAGTCGACGCCAAAAGTCGATAATAAAACTTTAATTTTTTTTTTCTTTTTCGTTTTCCGTATAAAGTGATTCCGCACTACGTTATTTTCTATATTTTAATTGTGGAGAAGGATTTATAATTCTATGCAATCAATAAAAAGATTAGTGCATGCGAAAAATAATCGCGTTTGGTCGGTAAAACAGATGACTCCAGAATCCCCTTAAGGATCACAAGAGAACTTAAGAAGTAAGACATAAACAGTAGGGAAATAAACAGGAAATAAGGAAATCAGTTTAGATTTGCTATCACTTTTACCTTAAGTTCTTAACTGTGATTGGCTGATTCGTTTACTGTTTAAGTTTTTCTGTATACCATGATTTTTACATAATAACCAAAGAAGAGGTGTGAATTACTTTTGAATCTGGATCTCAAAATTTCTTAAATCAATCTTTATCGTTCTGATATGCACTGCCAGTATATGTAATATAAACTATAGATTTCCAGTACTGGTAATGTATATTGGAACACGGTCCTTGCTGGTTATCTTAGACATTGTAGTCTTGGTTTTTTTATGTTTTCTGACATTTTATTTATTTTCTTCATTTTTTCCTTCTTTAATCTTGTCATATTTTCTTTTCAAATGATTTCTTAACTTATGGCCAATTTCTACACTGCTAGATAAGCTTTCGATAACTTTATCCAAAAAATATTTCTCAGAATCAGTTTTCTTCACCTTTGTAAAGATGATATTTAGCAGATAAATTTATCCTGTACTCAAAGTAGTAGATATCTGGCAGATATTGATTTCAATGCCCCGATATAGCCTCAAAAATTACAAGAATTAATTATTGCTGTTTGTATGAAATACTATAATAATGGATTTGTTGATAAATATAAATATTTTTGAGTCTAATGATGATGATGATATTTTTATATACAAAGAAGATATGTTCATATTTTAACATAATATCGATTAATAAATCTATCTCAGCTTTTGTGAAATTTGCTCCTTTTTTTCCTTCTCCATTTTAGATAGATAAAAAACTTAAAAATAACCAAAATAGTCTCAAAAATATTTCTCTCGCAAAATAACTTCATTTTGCTGATGAAATATGTTTATCTATGGCTATGTTTCGATATTCACTGTCAGTATTGAAAATCTATAGTGCACGTTACGTATACATTAAGCAGTAAATATCGAAACATAGCCTATGTTAAAATTCTAGTACAGTTCGTACCAAGTATTAAAAAGTACAAAAGTTAGTATTATGAAGATTAGCTATCCGTTAGACACATAATCAAAGATTTTAGTGAAGAAAACGAATTTTTAGTTATCTGAGGTATCTTTATCTGGAAGACAGTTATTGAGAGGTGTGAAGAAATCGGGCATTAGTCGTATTTCCGCAAGTTTCTATTTGGCACATTTTATATTTGCCACCAACTTTAGTTCGAACAAAACACATATACTTCTAAACAATACTTTTTATTTTAGATACCACTAGAAATACAAATATTTATATAAAATTGTCGTCAATATTGAGCATGCAACTGATGGAAGAAATGTTTGTATTTAGTGTAATATTAAATTTGGTATAATATTTATTTGGTATAATTAATATTAAAGTATATTATTTTATAAAGAACACTTAATAATAAGGCTTAAGGCTCTTCAAACTAAAATGTATCATTATTGTGTTGTGAACTGTTTAAAGTCTATGGCACATACGAAAACATAAAGTAGTAACAGTAAGCGAATTGGTCAATCACAGTTATGAATTGCATTACATTCTCTATGGTGATTGACCAATTCGCTTACTGTTACTACTTTATGCTTATGTCTTATTGCCTTACGTATGTATTATGGACTTTATTTTATTAAATACATCTGTCAATAACTTACTAATTGAAATACTAACTGACATAATTGCTTATTTCATTTATATTTTCTGTAAACAGAATATTGAAATAAATATAGGGTAGCAAGTTTTTGAATAAAAGCACACGAAATACAGAATAAAATATTTTGTTATTCATGCATCTGTCACTATCATTCAAATGTCATTCAAACAGTAAACCTTTTTTGTGCTAGAAGAAATAGTGATGGAAAATACATTTTAATTTATTAAGATAAATAACATAAATTATAATTATAAATAAAAAATATCTTTATGTTTAATATAATAATATTTATTACTATTTATTATTATATTATATTTATTATT
Source organism: Cephalotes varians (assembly GCA_037157785.1). Taxonomy (NCBI): domain Eukaryota; kingdom Metazoa; phylum Arthropoda; class Insecta; order Hymenoptera; family Formicidae; genus Cephalotes; species Cephalotes varians. The sequence continues at coordinate 10,553 of JANQDE010001245.1, forward strand.
ATTTTTATATTTATTTTTATATTTATTTTTACATTTATTAATCCCATATTTTCTGTTTTTATAAATATTTTATGTTTTTTTACAGTCTTTTTTTTATTATAAAGTCTAATAGATTATCAATAAAAAAAGTGCTAAGTGATTGATGAGAACTCAACTATAAATAAATATTTTTATTGGGATTAATTCAAATTCAATGCAATTATATATTGTTGGTGCTTTACTATTACTATTACTAAATATCATTCAGATATAAACAATATCATTAGATAGATTTTTTGATCGTCAATGAATAAATCGAATCAAATAAGACTTAGCCTACAAGTTCAATTAGAATTGCGATGCAAGTCCGACGAAAAGTCAGCGTGCAGTTAAAAAAAATAAATGAAAAATTTGTATCAATGTGTACAATATGATAGGGCATTCAAGATCTAACTCTGATCGTATAGGCTAACAAGTAACACTATCCAAGGGCCACTCACCGAATCAAATGAAACTTTGCATACAGGTAGAACATTGAAAAATATTAGACACATATTTTTTTATATCTGCCCAAACCCAAATTTTTAATAAAAAATATCCCTTAACGGTGTAATGAAGGGATGGCAAACAAGTAACAGAGCGACGAAATATTTCCTCAAATATGATCATTTTATAAATGTTAAGGTCATTCCTGAAGTAACTTTAAACGAGGAATCTAATGATAATCTTGAATTTGACCTTGATAATGATCTTCAAGGTTATTTGAAGGTCTATTTAATTTTTTGAGGGGAAACCCTCTTTTTTCACTCCGGAAATTGAAAAAGCAGATATTTTTGAATTCGATTATGAACTTAGGTCATAAATCAGACATAAATTTAAAGATCGTAGTAAGGTTACTTAAATCTAATCAAGATATGAGTACTTTCAAAAACAAAAGCTGTTATGAAAATTTTTTATCTTCAAAAGTTATTTATTTTATGATACGCACTAGATAGTGACCTAAATCTTGATCTTTACCGTGATCTTCATGGATACTTGATGTTATTCCGGTAAAAAATAGATTTACTTTGAAGTCGACCTTCAAATAATCTTAAAGATCATTGCCAAGTTCAAATTTTTTTCACATATTTGGACGTAAAATTTTCTGCTCTTTCGATTGCTGATGTCATAAAAGAGGGTTTCCCTTCAAAAAATTAAGTTGACTTTCAAATAACCTTGAAGGTCATTGTCAAGGTCAAATTCAAGGTTACCATTAGATTCCTCGTTTAAAGTTACTTCAGGAATGACCTTAACATTTATAAAAAAATATTTGAGGAAATATTTCGTCACTTCGTTACTTGTTTGCCACTTCTATATTACACCAAGGGGTAGTTATTATCCTTAAAAATGAGTTTGGGCATGTATAAAAAAATACGTGTCTAATATTTTTCAATGTTTTACCTGTATACAAAGTTTCATTTAATTCGGTGAGTGGCACTTGGGTAGTGTTACTTGTAAGTCTTATCTGATTTGATTTAATCGTTGAGATATTTTCATGTCGGCTTTTATTTTTCTTTAATAAATTAAATCTATTGCAAAAATACATCATCTAACCATGCATTTATAAAGTAATTTATATATATATATATACAGGGTGATGCTTTTAACTTGAGACATTCAAATATCTCAAAAAATAAGCACACTACGAAAAAATGTTAAGAATCAAAATTTCATCATTTCAAGGGGGACATACAATGACGTTAAAATCAGCCCTCCCACCCCTCCCCCTGGGCGGTGAGGGGGGGCAAGTTTG
>JANQDE010001247.1:0-21532 GCA_037157785.1 Cephalotes varians
TAAAAAGAGACAAAGATACCACTTAAGACCCTCTTTGTCATTTCACGACACTAGCGCCCGCGCTCGTTCCAGTATTATTATATTTCAGTGGATATGACAGGTTTCGTAACCTGAAAAGTGGCAAACTTTAACGATTAATATCTCGCTTTACGAGGCAGAGCGACGCTTTTTTCTGCCAGATTCTTTCGTTTCATTCAAAAACGCGTCGAATAAGTCTAATTTTATTAATTTTTAAGGTGCTGTAGCTCAACTGTATAATTACCGTATGCGTATTAAGTACTCGATGTAAACTAGGCCATTGCTGCAGAAGGTGTCATTTTGGCTGCGGTCCACTTGACGCTGCGAATGCTTCGAAGCATTCGATTGACCAATCAGAAGATAGAATTTTACAAATTAACCAATCAAAAAATGCTTCGGAGCTTTCGCAGCGCCAAGTGGACCGCAGCCTTTATCTTTGTTTACGTCCAATGAACAATGGTCGCGTTCAGCAGACTCAACTGTTGCGGAGCAGATCCGTGAGCGCTCGCTGCTATTGGTGTATTCTTCTAGATCATCCAATAGCAGCGAGCGCTCACGGATCCGCTCCTCACAGTTGAGTCTGCTGAACGCGACCAATGAAGATAAAATGATATCCTCTGCAGCAGTGGCCTAATTTACATCGAGTACTTAGGGCCAATTTCACCAACGTCGGTTAAGCTAACCGACGGTTAAAGTGTCAATCGTGATTGGTTCTGATCAAAGACAAATGCGATTGGACAATTCCATTGGAATTAACCGTCAGTTAGTCTAACCGACGGTTAAAGTATCAACCGTGATTGGTTCATTCTGGTCAGAGACAAATGCGATTGGATAATTCCATTGGAATTAACCGTCGGTTAGTTTAACCGACGTTGGTGAAATTGGCCCTTAATACGCGTACTAACTAGTAACTTTCTATTAAATTATCTTAATTTTGGCATTGTATTCAAAGAATGTGTACTAAGCTGGTACAATATACATCAAGATGATTAATTAAATACATATATCATGTACACATTTACACGCATCGCCGAAATTAAGATAATTTAATAGAAAGTTACTAGTTAGTATACGTATTAACAGAGAGAAACCTGAGAGCGGCCATCCCGGCCTTTTTCGTAGGACCGTCAGAATTCCCGTACACCAGCGCACCTAGTTCCATTTTAGCGTGTATGGTACTACGTACCGCATATTGTCGATAAAATCGCAGCAACGAAAATGGATGTGGTGCGAGTCCGTGCTAAGAACTTGCCAATCAGATATAGATGTGAACCCCCCACCATGGCACCTCTTAGCACGGACTCGCACCACATCCATTTTCGAAGGGGCGATTTTATCGGCAACATGCGGTACGTAGTACCATACACGCTAAAATGGAACTAGGTGCGCTGGTGTACGGGAATTCTGACGGTCCTACGAAAAAGGCCGGGATGGCCGCTCTCAGGTTTCTCTCTGGTATTAAGTACTCGATGTAAACTAGGCCAGTGACTGCATAAACGAATTCACCCTTTATGTCCTCTTCATGGCCGTGCATGCGCGAAAAACCTGGCCCGTCTAGCAACACTGATTTATAGGCCCCGATAGGGCCTGGTTGTATCGGCGAAGTCTTTATTGTGATTGCTTACGAATTTTTAAAATTATCATTGAACGGCTTGAAAATTACATTGTTCGACCGCGGCTCATTTTCTTGACATAGTTAAAAATTTCTCGGATAATCATGGTGGAGGAGATTCAAAAAAAGCTTCAGAATGAAGCCGACACTCTACGGCAAATCCAAAAAGGTTAAGAAACATCCATATTTTTCTGAAAATAGTGTAAAGTAATGTAAATCACTCCTTGTTTGTCTTGTTACTTTTAATATAATTATATTTGCAGAATATAACAAGGCACTGAGCCAGAGGCAGCAGCTAGATGGACAGTTGAACGAAAATATCATGGTGAAGAAAGAGTTGGACATTCTGAAGGAAGAGAACGATGTGTTCAAACTGATAGGACCCGTGCTTGTGAAGCAAGAATTGTGCGAGGCCAAGCAGAACGTTGACAAGCGCATGGATTACATCAAGTCTGAGCTGTAAGTTTGTTTTGATTAGAAACTGATTCTCAAGTCTATTTTTAGATGTAAGGAACGAATCATTTCAGAAAACGTGTGGACGACTTGATGTCTACCTTGGACAAGAAGCTGGACTCGCAAAGAGATGTGATAGATAAATTGCAGCAGGCGTTTCAGCAGGCTCAGATCAAAGCATCGATAAATCAATCAAAATCGTAATACTGTATAAACTATGGCTTTGTGGAATTATCACAGTTGTATAATTAATAACTAATGATAAACGCTTTAGTAATATTGTTACAGTCTTGTACAGTCTCATTAATCGACACATGAGTGTTGTGTGCTCGTTTTATTTTATTTATACTATAAACAATTATTAATACAAATGGCTATGTGTCACAATCATTCAAATGCAATTTATATATGTTAAAAACTATAAAACTTCAAAATATTTTCATTTTCAGAATTTATCCTCATTATATGCTAATTAAGAAGACAACTGACTATTTTGTAACGATTATGTGTGATAAACTTTACTAGATCTTATCTCCAAAATTAATTTGCGTAATTTTTTACTATGGAGCTGAAACTGATTCATATCCATTTCTACCAATTAGCTTAACTTTAATGTTCTCTTTATCTTATTCTAATTCTTAGAACATACTGGAAAAAGTAAATTAAATCGCGACCCAGCAAACGAAAATGGATTGAAATAGACAGAAATGGATTCGTTTTGTTCGTGTCAAATTCAGATTCTGATCTTTTGAATCCATTTCTATCCAATTAAAGTTTCCGATTTTTTAAAAATCCATTTTAATCCATATGAGGATGAAAACAGAGCGATTCTTATTCTTTTCAATTCAAAAAAGATATGCATACCATTAATTCATTTTAATCTATTATGCGGGATTAAAACAAAATAATTTCTATATTTTAAGTCCAAAAAAAGTTACTCGGGTCATACAATTCATTTTAATCCATGATATAGGATCGAAATGATGTAAATGCTATTTTTTCAATCCATATTTTGATCAAATGAATTAAAATGGATTAAAATTTCAATTCATTTCAATCCATTTTCGTTTACTGGAGATTAATCTATTAATCTCGATTGAATAAAAACCGTTTAGACTACGTTCCACTTGACGCTCGCAACGCTCTTGGAATCACTTCAGCCTTATCATTCATCAAATGTTAAACAAGGACAAATTGATACTCGCGAGCGCCAAGTGGAATGCACCTCTGAGATCCCGTTGCACCAACGTTACTTTGGCTTTAAGCGAGACTTAAAATTCTCTCTGCCTCGAAAAAGAGACAGAGAGAGTTTTAAGTTTCGGTCAAAATCAAGGTAACGTTGGTGCAATCGAACCTAAAAGATTGTTTTGTATTGTGTGAATATGAAAACGACCATGGCTGTGTTCCGATATTGACTGCCAGCGCTAAAAATCTATAGTTTACGTTACGTATATTATAAATCTTCAGCACGAACAGTCAATTTTGGAACACAGCCTATCTATGGAAACAACCCGCCGTGCACGCGAATGTCGTCGAGTGTTTACATGGTGACGGTATACTGCCGCCCGTCTTGAAAATAATTCGAGGGTGGTCGGATAATTTGTTGATTTTCACATATTTGTTTCGCACAAGAATTTTAATTGGCAAGCAACACGTGCCGCGACCGAATGAAAATGTTAACATTGAAGCCGGATCACAAGAAGCACATTTTGTTTCTGACCGAACAATCGTCGCCAGGTATGGTCTGTCGAATGAATTTGTATTTTACAGAGAAATCTAAAATAAAACGCATTTTCCCTGCAGTTTTGCAAGATTTCTGCAAATTAGCTTTGGATTATTTGCAGAAAGGCCCGAATGTCAAACTGTACAATGCTGCCGCTCGTAAGTATCCGGATAGCCAAATCTGTGGAGAACAGATTTTGAATATCTGCTACAAATTGTTAAAAATATTAGAATGTTAGTAAATATATAACAGAATCTGCTAATAAAAGAAAATAACGGCAGATTGGCTGCAAAAATTGTAGAACAAAATTTGCTATTGCATAACCATTTAAATGATGACTATTTAAATATTTACAAAATGACAGATTCTATTTGATTTCTGTTGATAATCTGCTGTTAGATTATGTCGATAAAACAACAATTATCTAAGGCGCCAAGCGGTCAAAGCTAGGTCTTCGTGCTGAAATTTCTTGTATGAATTTCTACATATCTCAAGTTCAACTGCGCGCCGAATAAATTTTCGGTCTTAAAACACAGTCTTAAGATGAACAAGGATAGTAAATCACACTATCAAATTGATAATCAATTTAATAATAACGATGCTAACAAGCATCTCAATCCCTTGTTCCCCCCGAATATTGTAAAGAATGTCGATAAAGTTGGCCAGTAAAACATGAATTTAATATGGAAGCAGATAATACTGTATCTGTGAATATCTGATTAAATCTGCTGCCAATCTGTTGTCATACTGCAGTTTGCTAATTACTATAATGATCAAAGTGACAATTATTAATTGTATATTAACTGCCTTGTGCTTGTTTCAGAAAAGTTGAATGTCGAGCTGAACATGATTAAAAATTCGGTAGAGGGTTTAGTCAATCTCTTACTGGAGAGCTGCAAACACAAGGTGAGACTTAGACTCGACAGTAGTGCGAAGTGAAAGTTGTTGTGACAGAAGCATTGTTTGATATATTTGCAGCTAAGCATGGAAGATTTCCGAGATTCTGTGATCGCTTTAGGCTTCACGGAAGACAAGGAGATGATACTGAGTAAATTGTATAACGTTAAGAAGGACGAGATCTTGAATGCACTAGAAGAGATTGGATTTAAGCTGCCCAGATATCATGATATGGAATGGAGATTTGAAGTGCAGGTGATAGTCTCCGCTTCTTGTTCTCTCCCTCCGAACGTTTCAATTTATAATTGAATTATATTATTCTATGTCATAGACTGCGTCAAGATCTCTGTTGAAACAAGTTGCACCACTCGTCACTTTCGACTTGTCACTAAAGAATCCTACTAACCCAGAGGAAATAGATCATATTCTGTTACAAACCGATCCAACTAACTTGCTTCATATAATGCAAAACTTAGAGGAAGCTTTGCAAGAAAGTCGCAGTCAACATATTCGAAGAATTTCAAAAGCAGTAAAATGAGACTTTTTGTAATTTATATAATTATTCTTGAGGCAATTTGTGAATATAATGTGTAATATATAAGTACATATAAAAATAGAATAATAAAAAGATTTTTTATCTATGATGACTGTTGGATAAATTTAGCTTTATCTAAATCACATTTATTATTGGCATCTGTAAAGTTTCACTCTGATTGGATCATCTCAAATAGTAAGCGACAGGAATCACAGGTAATATGAGCATTACATATATGTACATTATACTAAGGCAATTGAATACATTTCCATATGTAATTGGATAATTTTATTAAATCTTTATGTCTAAGGATATATAAGAGAGAAAACTCTCTTCTTGCATTTGTACTGTGGATACAACACAGTTACAAGTTTATTACAGATCTTCCTTATCACAGACTATTGATTATAAACTAGAGTTCAATTGTCTCAAATGTAGGATCTAGATCTAACAAGAGCAATTGTACCTTGAAACATTTCAGTGCCAAGAAATATGCATATTTATCACTTTTATGTATCACATCTTCAAATAATTGCTAATTACTTATCAATATTTTGCAGAAAATGGAATCCTTTGTTACAGTAAGTACCGAAAATATAACTTCGACCATTCTTTCTGGGAACTCCATCATGGCGTTTGCTGATATAACAACAGATGGACTCCAAACTATGAGGCAGATCATGAATTTCAACAATCAAACTGTAGTGGATAAAATACCTCCGGATATAGTGCACTTAATCGACCCACATTGGTTACTTTTGATTTCTCCAGACTGATTAATATTAATGCATTATTCATTTTTGCAAAGTCAATCTCATTGAGCTTGAAACAGGTATCAATTTCCACCAATGGATCCAATGTGGCACAAAATTCTAGGCTTTGTGATGATTGTATTAGGATTTATGGGATGGATCGGTAATGGTGTTGTAATATATATCTTTTTGATGACACCTTTCTTAAGAACACCGAGCAATCTTCTAATAATAAATTTGGCATTTTCGGACTTCATCATGATGATCATCATGTCACCTCAAATGATAATCAATTGCTACTATGAGACCTGGGTATTAGGTAATACAAGCTTTTTCTTTTTTTATCATACTAATATTATTTTCATAAAATTTAATAAAATAAAATTACAATTCATAAAATAACATACAAATAATAAGTAACTGTATTAATTTTATATTAAGGACCGCTAATGTGTGACATACATGCCATGGTTGGCTCCTTATGTGGATGTACTTCAATATGGACTATGACTGCTATTGCTTTAGACCGATACAATGTTATAGTGAAGGTATAATATGCTTCTATTATAGTAATTGAGAATAGAAACGAACAATAAACGAATAAATTTCCTCAGGGTATGGCAGGAAAGCCACTTACTATTAAGAAAGCATTACTCAAAATTTTAATAATCTGGCTCTTTGCTTCAATGTGGACAATTTTGCCCATGGTAGGATGGAACAGGTAACATTAAGATAACTAAAAATTGTGCATACAAAAAGATATGTTGCAGTTTGTAACATACAGTGACACATTTTATAAGAATAATATTTTATATGACGATTAGATATGTGCCAGAAGGCAATATGATCGCTTGTGGTACAGATTATCTTACCAAGGATTGGAATTCTAAATCATATATCTTGATATATTCAATATTTGTATATTATACGCCACTGCTTACTATAATTTACAGCTATTACTTTATCGTTTCAGTAAGTATATTTATACATTACAACATTGTAAGAGATTTGGTGTCTGTAAATACATCTTTGAAATTAACAGGCAGTAGCTGCTCATGAAAAATCAATGAGAGAACAAGCAAAAAAAATGAATGTTCAATCTTTGCGAGCTGAAGAAAATCAGAACATAAGTGTAGAAGCAAAACTAGCAAAGGTGAGAAGAAAAAAGAAATATATTAAAATTCTAAATATATTATACTATAAATATATTAAGTATTAGAAGAATGATCTGAAAAAGCTAGAATTGACACTTACTTTGTTAATTACAGGTAGCTCTAATGACTATTTCCTTGTGGTTTATGGCATGGACGCCATATCTGATTATCAATTATACTGGTATTTTCGGTGGTACTAACATTAGTCCTCTCTTCACCATTTGGGGATCTCTTTTTGCAAAGGCAAACGCTATATATAATCCAATTGTTTATGGCATTAGGTAAATAAGATTTTTATATAAGCAAGATATATGTTATAACATAATTAATGTTTTTACATTATACATTAATATTCTCATATTTTATTCTGCATAGTCATCCAAAATATAGAGCAGCAGTAAATAAAAAGCTTCCATTCTTTGTATGTGGTTCCACTGAGGATTCATCTGTGGCTACGAAAATTGTAGAAACATCATCTACTGCGACTATAACATAATTCGGAGCAATGTATTGTAATTTCTAAATATTGTAATAATTAGGATGTAGATTCCCTGAAGAAATCGATGAATTACTAATCTTGGATATATTATGTAATAAATATAAAATGTGTGAAAATTTGTGCAACTTGTAAAATATGTAACTTGTAAAGTAATAATTACAAATATACATTTAATTATACAAAAAGCTATATGGAATTTTGAGTGAACTAATTCTATGATATGATGTACATGGTGAGTTCTCATTATTTCATTTTAATCTTTTTTTTCTTTACTTTTATTGCAGATGTTAAATATTGTCTTTGCAGGGATGAATGATTGTTAATTGCCAATTATAATAAGTAGAATATTATTTAATAAATAATTTGACATATAATGATTCTTTATAACATCTCTTGTCCAATTGCAAGTGTTCTTCTTTTTCTTCTTTTGTTATGGCGCATTCGCCGGACTTCTTCTTCTTAAGTATGGCGCTTGGCTCCGATTCTTCTTATTTGATTGGCTCGTGAACTCTTCTTCTTCTTATGGATCTGGAAATCAGGAATCAAGGTACATGTTATAGAACTTCTTGGAATGGGTTCCGATCGGAATTCCGTTTTCCCTAGAAAACACAATAGAAATTTAGGAAATAACTCAACAATTTTGATCGGAATTTCGTGGCTCTTGTCTCCGAGGTGATTACGGAGGCAAATGAACCAGGAAGGGTGAATTCGTTTATGCAGTCACTGCTGCAGAGGGTATCATTTTATCTTCATTGTTCATTGGACGTAAACAAAGATAAAGGGTGAATTCGTTTATGCAGTCACTGCTGCAGAGGGTATCATTTTATCTTCATTGTTCATTGGACGTAAACAAAGATGTGACTGCATAAACGAATTCACCCCAAAGTCTTGATTATAAGGTTGGAGTCTTGTTATACGTTTTTTTTTGTTGGACGAATGAGAGGCCTTTCGAACGAGGCTGCCAAGCCAATCGGAGTAACGGACGACGGCGGACGTGCTTGAAGTGCGAAACGAGAACGGAGCGCAAACCGACGATGACGCGCGGGGACAGAGGCGAGCATAGAAAGGAGAACCGGAAAGGCGGGAGATTTAAACTAGATAGTGAGATCATTTGATTTAAAGAAGGAAGCGAGTAGTCGGCAGCTTGGGGGAAGGAGAACTAATAAATGGAAAAAAATCATATCTATTGTTAGGATCAAGATAATTAGAGTAGCAGTTTTTGTGATTTATGCGTGGTGAGGGGACAACGAAAAATAACATGGCTGACGTCCTGTCAAGGGTGCATTCCTGCATTGGCATAAAGGTGAATTAACTATATTTTTTCTGAACAAACTGAGATTCAAATTATAGTGAGATTAAGGTGCATTTTCATGAGCTGCTGAAACTATCGTTTGAGCGACAAAAAGGATCACGTGACGCTTTTGTCGTTGAACTATATAGCGATAATTTTTATACATGAAAAGGAGTAGAAGCAACAGTATTGAAATTAGAAGCGACAGAATTAAGAGACAAATTTCGCGTTTATTGACATTTCAATATTATCAGTAAAGTTGTTGTTCGGCTGTACGGGCCTTATAATTTTTAAAAAGAGCCTATTCTTGCGCATTGTGTCACATCACCCTCGTAAAAAAGTACTATTAGTGTCACTACTAGTGTCACTACTAGTGCCACTAGCAATAATGCAGTAGTAAATTCGCAATAGTGACACTAGTAGTATTACTATTATTGTAATATAGGAATCTCACTTCTTCGGACTTAGAAACGTTATTCCCGACAAAATCATAGCAATATCACAATTTTAATTGACTAGCATTTTAATAAATTGGNACTATATATACAATAGTGACACTACAGCACTAGCAGTGACACTAATAGTACTTTTTTACGAGGGCACCTTACATCCTGAGCACGTATTATGGAATTTTTCGGAAATTCCGATCAAAATTGTTGAGTTATTTCCTAAATTTCTATTGTGTTTTCTAGGGAAAACGGAATTCCGATCGGAACCCATTCCAAGAAGTTCTATAACATGTACCTTGATTCCTGATTTCCAGATCCATAAGGTTATGTCTTTCTCGACATGATCGACACGGTGCGGCAGCACTATTAGCAGCAGTATCAGCGTTTGAGCGGTAGTCTAGCACTTTGTAGTTGAACTGGTTCAAACTACAAAATTATAGCCGCTGGTATATGAGACATGACAAATCTGTCGCTTCAATCACTTGTTTTCAGCAGCACGTGAAATTGTACTTTTAAGGGTAACGATTTGTTTTCTAGGGAGAGAGGTGTGGGAAAATCAAGGTCTTAAAGATAAAGATGATCTAAAAAAATATGTATAATATAGAATATCCTTAGAATGAAAATCGTTTTCCAGGAAGGCAAAGAATTTATCCTTAAGTAAACGCAAGAAGAAATCAGTGACAGGAATTCTAAATTTGAGTTTACAACCTTGCGAGGCAGCTTGTCTAGCAAGAAGCTTTTTTCTGCTTTTTCATTGCTCCAGATTCCCCAATGAGAAGGAATCCATGCCCAATGGATTAGGTATCCATCTCTTGTCATAGTATGGTATTTAGCTCGGATCATGGGAATTAAATAGTTTTTTATTAGAGCACGGTTTGATGGCAGAGGAGGAGAGGGCATCCAGGACGCTCTTGGAACCCGAGAAAATAGCAGCTCTCGTAAAATGAGAACTTTCAAGCAAAATTAAGGCTTGTAAAATAGCCCAAGCTTCCGCCGAAAAGATTGAGGTGTCGGATGGAAGCTTATGTTTGATGGCGAGATGCAGATCGGGCAAGAACACGGCGGAACCCACCGGGGAGTCCTCGTCCTTCTGTGAACCGTCTGTGTAGATAGCTACCGCCATTGACGAGGGGAGAGGCGAATTCCTTGAATTTGCGATGTATTTCTGCGATAGGAAGATCAGGGAAGTTATTTTTCTTCTTGGAAGAGGACCCTAAAATCGAAGGAGAAAAAAGGGGAAATGGGAAATAAGGGGGAATGGGAAAGCCTGAGAGCTGAAGAAAAAAGAGGAGGAGTGAGAGAACGAAACATGATGTCCATAGAGTAGCTTTGCAGGATATAAGGTTTAAAAGAAGGAATTGCTTTGATTAAGTAAATGCGTTTGTTCCTGGGAGAGGATCTGGAGGAAATGTCTACAAAGATTACGAACAACTAAACTGGAATTCCTGGCGAAACTTTTGTAGATGTACCTGGAGGTAAGCATAGAGAATCTCAAATTAAGTGGATTAAGTTCACAGGTCTCCGCGAGAAGCACGTTGATTGGTGTGGAAGACTTGCCGAAGGGCCACTCTGATGATCCGGAATTATTGTTTTTATAATTTAAGGAACAAAGTACGGTTTCTGTGTAATAGAAGTATTTAGGCTCCATATTCTATAGCACCCCTGTACACCATCCTATATACGGAGAGGAGCAAGAAGGAATGAACGCCCTACCATATACCAGCAAAGGAGGTAATAATGTTTGCCACCTTGTAACCTTTGGAAATTAAAGTTTTCAGATGAATCGCCCCAGCCAGATGACTATCCAGCATCACGCCCAAGAATTTAATGTTATCAACTAGTGGAAACTCCAGTCCATAAAGTGTAATAGGTTCTAGCGGTTCAGGGAGTTTCTTGCAATTCGAGAAAACAATGGATTTAGATTTGAACGGTGATAAAACTAGCCTCTGTATCTAAGGGAATTAGATACCGAATTCGAAGAGGAAATGAGAGAACTTCTAGCTTTGTTAATAGCGGAGTTTGACGCAAAGAGTACAATGTCGTTGGCGTATTGTAGAAATTGTGTCAAGCGTGTGTGAAGAAAGCGTCCTATATTTCTTAGATAGATATTGAATAAGAGAGGACTGAGAATTGAGCCCTGAGAAGTTCCCTTATGTGTGGTTAGGAGGCCCAGAAGGTCTCCATTCCGTGTATAGAAAATATAAGCATTCTGACAAAAGATTCTCGATAAACTTACATATTTCGATAAGCTTATTTGTGCGGGAAAGCCAATATCACGAAGATCTTGAATAAGTATACTTGGGATAACGTTGTCAAAAGTTCTCTCGATATCGAGAAAGACCACATAAGTGGAAGCGCCGCGTAGAAAAGTAAAGTGAATTCGATTAGTAGGGTAAAGGCAGCGAATATGGAATATCAATTTTTTAATTAATATTACTCCGATACAAATCCATTTGAAGACTTCTAATAAATGTAGAACTTTTAAGCAACATGTTAGCTATAACATCCAATAATTGAAAGTCTCCGAAATTTAATTATAAGTTTCCAACTTATATGGTAAATATGGAATACTAATCAAATTTGAGGAACCATAATAAATAACATAAAAAATGAAGTGCAAATTTATTTTTTTATGTAAATTGAAATTGAAACTATTAAAAATCATACATTTACTGTACAATGTAGTACTGTACAACACATAAATAAAATTACATTATGAACATATAAATGGACAATAAAATCAAATTCTAAATCGTTAAATTATTAAAATAAACATTAACATCAAAAATATTCTTTATTRTKTATAAAAAGAACAAAAACATTATATTCTCTACTCTTTATTCCATAATAATTCAATTATTCCATATTACCAAGTTTTTGTGTCAATATGACACAAAAACTCTTCCCATTTCAATAAAGAGTTACAAATCGCAATTAAACGGCATAATATTATTCATGCAACATTATTAAAAGCGTCTACGTTCTATAAACATTAAATAACTTATAGTCAGCTTGTAAGAACACTTTTTAAAATAGTGCTATCACATTTTCAGACGCAACAAAAATAAATAAATGCTTATATTAGAGAAATTCGTTGTCGAATCGAATTTATTATTTAATATGGCACGTTTGACAATAATTGCAACAACTTCCAGTAATTGCCACTAGAATGCAACGCTTTGTTTAAAAAATAAGTTCCTATTCCATATTAGTAACCTATTCCATATTCGCTGCCTTTACCCTAAGTGTAACCAAATTGTCGGTGCATGACCGTGAGTTCCTGAAACCAGACTGAAACTCTAGTAGAATGAAACGGGATTCGATCACCCATTGAAGTCTACGGTAAACCAATCATTCAAATAGTTTAAGAAGGCATGAAAGGAGAGCGATGGGGCCTTTGCCGTCTGATTTAGGGAGGAGGAGCGAATTTCTCCAGGAAACTGGAAAGTGACCCTGCGGAAAGAGGTCGTTGTAGATGCAAAGAGAAAATTGCGAAAATCAGGGAACAAAGAATGTAAAATCGAATAATCAACTCGATCCAATCCGGGGAAGGAATTCCGTTTAGAAGAGTCGATAGCAAACTCGAACTCATAAGGAGTAAAAGGGTCGTCCATCCAAGAAAAAGGATTGAGAAGAATCTTGTAATTTTAAAGTATGTAAAGGGAGCGAACACAGGTGAAGGCAGGAGGGTGAACATAATTTTTGGATAAGCGTATTTTAAGATTCAGAAAACGTGGTACTGTCAGAGGGGAGGTTAGGACGGAGAGATTTGTTCTTGTATGAACGAATGAATCTCCATATTTCAGCGGTAGGAGTTTTATATGTAAATTCCGAACAGAGACGTCTCCAGCCCAGTAGCTTCTCCCTCTTAAAGGTTTACAGCAGACGGACTTTTTGTGATAAGCAGACCAATTATCCAAAGTAGTGTAAGCTCTAAGCGTCAGGATTATTATTATAAAATGATAGTTTACAAACTTGGTTTATTAATAGCTTAGGAAAAATCTTTGTTACAGTCAAAATTTATAATTATTCTACGAACAGTCCCTCGTCCGTGCGCTTCCTCTAATTTACTTCTATTTTTTCCTTTCTGATCGAGTCCCTCCGATCACTTTACTTCTTTCTCGCTTTCTTTTTCCACAGCTCCACTATCACTCTGTACTCTCTTTTCTCGCAGTCCAGTACCCTTTTTCCCCACTATTGCTTCTATTCCCTACTCTATCCTTACTTGTCATTTGACAATTTCCTTAATTTAACAGGATTCTACCTTACCGATCCTATTATCACCTAATTATTTATCTAGATCTTACAGTAGGATTAGATTTTGTATATGCGTAAGAGAGAGCGACGGTGTTCAACCGCTTCCGCACAGAACCGTTCCACCACGGGGCCGGGATTCTGGAACGGGGAATGGCTCTTTTTCCTAAAGGGGGAAGGCTCGATGGAAAAAGCGATGAAATGGTGTCTAATGGTCAAAAAAGATCGTATGTTGCGAGAGGGTTAGGAGGGGAAGACGAACGAGCGATAAGGCTGCAAAAGTAGGAGTAAGCATTAGAGAGCTTATAGTAAAGAGAGGATGTTGTGGGTCAGAGAGCTTCATTTTGTGAGAGAGACGAAAGGAAGAAGGTGCAGTATCAGAAATTACAACGCTCACTGAGAAATGATCGCTACCAAGTAAATCAGATAGCGTAGATACATTGGCAAGCAGTCCCAATTCACGAGAGGAGATAGTTAGGTCAATGCTTGAAGTAGAGGATCCTGAGGAGGAAAGAAACGTAACAGCGTCGTCATTCAATAAAATCAACTGATGATCATCAATGGAGCGGAGGATATGTTTTCCCTGTTTGTCAATCCGAGCGTCTCCCCAAGCGATGATGATGGACGTTGAAATCTCCAACTATCATGGTATACTTGGAGGTCAGAGTTTTATCGAAGAGACTATTGTAGACAAAAAGGAGTGTTAATGTTAGGATGTCGGTAGAAATTGATTGAATTAAAATGGGGGCGTCAAGAGAACAATGTAAAAAAACGGGTGGCCTTCGTTTGGACACGAATCGATTGAACACGAGCCACTCACAGCGCGTGAACAGTGGAAAGTCTCTAGGCACCGGTCACTGTAGTTAGTGGTGTCCAATTGATCCGTGTCCAAACGAGCCCCTCCCGTTTAAAAACACACAAGCCCTTAACGCTTGGAGAGGTCACATCTTTTCTGATTGAATTATTTTAAGCTGCGAAGAAGCTCCATAGATCCGAGGAGAGGAAGAGAAATCCTGATAAGTACTGTGATTACTACGAAGAAGAGGAGAAAAGTCCTCAGGATTATTGAATACAGGAGGGAAACCTCCGAGGGAGCTAAACAGCTGCTGGATCATAGTTACGTGGGATGTGAGCAGATGAATCAGATGTTCAAAGAAACCGTCCGGACCAGAATGATGAAAGGTTGGGACAGGGGAAAGCGTGGAAGGGAATCATTAGGAACTGGATAGAATTGTGGGGATGGGGAGGAAGGAGGACGACCATTGGGTTCCAGGAGAAAGGACTGATGTTCATTAGAATATGGAAGTCTTGAAGTAGAGAGGAGTTGAGTAGAGGGTAGAGAATTCGAATGAGGTTGAGATTGAGGTTGTAGAAAAGGGTGAAAAATAGAGGAGGTAGGAAGTCTCGAATGTTGTACTGCTTGTGAAAGGGCTTCCGGAAATGATGAATGTTAAAATTAGAATTGGAATAATTATTGTTATTCTGTTGTGAGAGATTAACTAAAGGCAAATCTGTTAGAGAGAGGAGAGAGAGAAGGAGAAGAAAAAGAGCTTGTTCGGGGAAGAAGAGGGAAGTTTCGAAAATAAAATCTTGGGTTGGAAGAAAGATATGAGGAAAGAGGTGAAGGGGAGGAGAAGAAGTGGCTGACCTTCTGGCTTCAGAGTATGAAATGTTCTCGTCGCCACCAGGGATAGTGCCATTTTGTGTTTGATGATTTCCGGACAGTCGTGAGAAGTAGCAAGATGACTGCTTCCGCAATTAATACATTTAGCAGGAATGGATCTGTTAGCGCAGTCCTCAGAAGAATCATGTGCGGGGTCCTCACAATATAAACAACGGGGTTTGCAAGCCTTTCTGAGATGTACGGAAGCAAATTCTAGCCTTAGATATGAACGGATAAACAGGATACCTGCAATTATAAAAGTATATGTAACTGGGAAGCGATTGGCCTGTAAACAGATAGTCCGGGAGAGGACATTGAAATTCGTTATCAGTTTTGATTCTTCTATTAAGCCGATAGATCTCTAGTATTTTTATTGGAGAAGAAATTACTTCTTTTAAAGTTTCGAGAGAGAAGTCCTATGAGATGTCTCGAACTATCCCTGTGCGAAGGATACAATGGGAGGGTATGAATGCTTTGAGATTATGTCCCTCAAGAGAGCTATTCGAGACGAGTCTGTTAGCTGATTCGTAAAAATTTAGCTGTACAAGTACCTTCTCCCTGCCAATTTTATTTTCAGGATTTCCCTTGAAAAGATTTGCGATAAAATTTTACTGATATAGAGAGGGTGAAAGAATAAAGAGTCGTCGGACTGCACCTGCACAATGAAAGGAAGTAAGTCCTTACAGTACTTGAATGTTTGAGTGAACGCTGCGAGGTGCCTGAAGGTGGAGAAGACGAGGCCGGTGGGTCCAACCACATTGTTGCCGTGGAAGCCGAAGTAGCGAGAAGAATAAGATCCGAAGCGGGCAAGAGCGATGAGGAGGATTTCTTGACGGAAGCGTTTGGGTCGTCCGCGGATTCTCGCTTGCCTGCAGACCTTCTATTCTTCGGTTTAGGATCAGTGAACTGCGTCGTAGTAACGTTAGACAAAGGAATGGAAGGAATAGTAATGGCGTCATTTGTCGCGGAGGAGACCCCCGTGATCGCATCAACCATGTCGATGTCTGCAGTATCAGTTAAAGAATTTTCCATAGGAGATACGGAAGCTGGGGGAACATTTTCCTGAGAGAATCTATTAAAGAGCTCGAGGGAGAATGAAGGACGCTGGAGGAGGGAGATATATGAGGGAATAGCGTCAGGGGGAGGACGACACTTCGGAATTGCAGGAGGCATGAGCCCCCTGCATCGGCTATCACGCACTTGAAGTCAGACGATTTGCGTACGGGATAACACGGAACAGTTTATAAGTTAAACGGTACGAAGAAAGTCTTACCTTGAATTGTAGTAATTATCGGTCACTGCCACTAGAATCCTTTTGCGTGGAGGCGACAGAGCGAGGCTAGTACACAAGAAGCGATAGTTAGATCTATAATAGAGATCTCCGTGCCGGATTGGGAAGAGAAAGTATCCATCATTAAGTATGCTGAATCGACGGTCATCGCAGATCTCAATGCGTTCGCCCTGTACATTAAGTCTTGGGTCTCCCCAAGCGGGGTAATGGGTGTTAAAATCGCCCAAAATCAGGTGATATTTAAAAAAGAGGTAAAGGTAAAAAAATTATTAAGAATACGATGAGGAGTTTGGGAGTTAGGATGTCGATATACATTAAAAATGTGAATTAGAGCATCGAGAGAACAATGGAGTTTCACACCGATGATTTCAAAAAAGTCATGTAAAAAGACAGAACCCCCTAAGGTTAGGGAAATTATTGAAATCATACCTGGGATCAAGAGAGGAAGAAAGGGATGGAGGAGGATATAGGGTGAATAGACTTTTTTTGCCTCTGAATAAGAGATGTTTGTTGAAGAGATGAGAGAAAGTGCCATTTTATGCCTAATTACTTCTGGACACTCGTGTGACGTAGCCAGATGACTTTCACCACAATTAACACATTTTGGGGGAGATAACTTCAGCGGGCAATCATTTAACGAATCATGCTTTTGTCCTCCACATGTGACACAACGGGTTTGACTTTTGCAAACTTTGCTTAAGTGGCCGACATGAAAACAAGAGATCCTTGCTTTAGGAATATAGGGAAACACAGGGTACTTGTGATTAAAAATATTGACACATTGCGGCAAAGTTTGACCAACGAGTTTAATGCAAAGCGTTCGAGAGGAAACGTACTTAATTTCGTCTTCTACTCTGATCTTGCGGTTGAGACGGTGTATTTCTAGGATTTTAACAGACAACATAATAGTTTACGACGGTCGAGGGACCGTCTCTCCCACCTGTGGTTCATTTTCCAACGCGGGGTGATAGTCGCGGGTCCATACGTCGTCTTTCCCGCACTGTGAATAGAATTTCTTTTGTGCGCGGCTGCATTCGAAACGGGTGCCGCCGCGCACTCGAAACAAGTGACCCCGTTGCTTGCACCGCCAGCAACACTCCGTGCGGTTTTACGCGGCGGTAGTGGCGGTGATCAGCGCGTCATGGGCGAGCGGTCGCTCGGCGATGGCAGTTTTCTGGCGTTTCTGGATGTCTTCGAACTCGGTCGCTTCGAGTAGGAGGTCGCGAGTGGTGTGTACGTCGCGGCGGCGGATCCGCCACTGATAGTCCGGATGCATTTTGATAGAGTCGTTCTACCTGTTCTTCCTCCGTGTACCTCCCGGCTTGACGCATAAGCGATAATACGGCGGTCGAATACCGGAGGTATGTTTCTTAGATTTTTTTGCTTGCGTTCCCGGATTTCGTTTTGCAACTGCAGGCGATAACGGTGAAGCAGAAATATAGTTTTAAACTCGGCCACAAAATCCGACCAGTCCCTTTATCCATTCGATACCAGAGGAGGGTGTCGCCCCTTAAAACTTCCGGTAATACTAGCTCGTCGGGATACCCGTACTCGCATCGTAACTCGTCGATTCAGGAACGACCAGAGGTATTTTCCGTCAAAGTGCAGTCCCCATTTCCGCATTTGACTCATAACTTTCGCGGGGCGCAGATCAGGGTCGGGCGGCGGCACAAAATTCATCGGAGTGCTGATCAACATAGTGGCTACGTCGGCGGCGCAAGTCGTCGGCATTGATACCGAGGGTCTCGAGTTCGGTTACTAGATCAGATTTCGTGAGCCGGTAAATCCAGTCTTTCATTTCGGTAAATCCAGTCTTTCATTTCGTCTTTCATGCTTCTTTCTTTCGGTCTAGTCCCTGTTCGGGCGCCAAAAAATAAAACCAAAAAAAAATAAAAAATAAAAAATAAAAAAGGCTTTTGATAACGCGGACTAACTCGTGGATCATGGTCAGGGATCGAAAGCGGTAGAAAAGAAAGAAAAGAAAGAAACAGGTAATCACGTAACACAGAAATAGATTTATTCGTAAAAGAAGATGCGAGAGGGATGTAGATTAATGACAATCGGTGCGTATTACAAAACAATAAATGACAAAAACAACTAGCGCATTATAATTACAGCAAGCGGTGCGTATAATACAGAACGATAAATGACAAAACGAGTGCGTTATAATTACAGAAAGTGGCATAAATTACAAACCGATAATTAACGGAACAATGACAAAAACCAGCGCGTTATAATTCCAGCAAGGAATTATGCGTATATCACAGCGTGATAGCGAACGGCGTATTCTTCCGAATGTCTGTCGCGGCGATCCGCAGAGCGGCGCCAGGTATCGGGAGCCGAAATCGATTCGTGATCGGGCCGACCCAAAATTCGCGGCGCGTTGCCGAGAGGCGGGCGTACGTTTCCCCGATCGTGAGGATGGTCGTAATTCAGGCGCGTGCGTGGCGCGAATTCGCGAGCGCGAGGCACGTAACCCGCAGGTTTTGAACTGGTGTGGATGCAGGAGAGCACAGCTGCCGAGAACGCTCAACCCCCTGATTCTTACCATGTCTCTAGAGGCTAGGATCGAGCGATCGATTATCGAGAACGCTCGACAGAGACAGAAAACGCTTTACCCCCTGGTCTCGTCGAAGGCTCAGAGATCTAGGAACGGCGACTGCCGAGAACGCTCGGCAGAGGCAAGAACACTTTACCCCTTGATTCTTGCTCGACTCGTTTGTTCTAGGAAGCGGCGTAGGCTCGGAATCGCAGACTCAGCGGTTCGGGATGCTGGCCGGCGAGCGAAGTGAAGTATTTCCCGAGAGATCGTCTTTTTATATGGAAAAAATCCTATGTTCGAGAATCTCCGGGATCTCTTAGTTTCGTCTGTCGTTTATCTTCTCCACGCGGCGCGGGTAATGCGGAGTGAGGTTTCGGCGAGCGTGATGCCGATCAGCGGTGTTCGTGGTTGTTCGGGCGCGTTTGCGGTTTCCGTGAGCTTCCGAACGACAGAGATATATTGAGCTAGGAATGATGCTCTTTCAGGGATACTTTCATCGTTACATGTTTATATATTCATCTTTAGTAAATTACTGTTTGATACAAGAAAAATAATAATAATAATGAGGAAACATAAAAAATAATTAAAAGAATAATTTTGCGAAGAATTGCATTATTTCTTTTACAAAAAATTAAATTAAAAATAAAAAAAATTGCTTATACATAATTATATATAATGCTCTATATATAATTATATATGAGTCATATTTTTATTTCTTCAAATTTTTGTCCCATTTTAAAAGTTGCACCGAAATATTTATTCAGCGAAGCATTTTCAGAAAAAATGTTTCAAATAAAAGTTGCTTGGGTCGAAGGGGGACATAAGAGGGTATCACTGATTTGACCTTGGCGTTAAGATCAGGTCAAAGTCACATTAATATTTTTAAATGAATCATCATATTTTTGATTCCAGAATCTAATAGCTGATAGCAAGAGCTTTTCGAAGCACTGTAATGAAATTCATTTTCATTAAGTACTTTCCGAGTTATGAGACTCGAAAGTTACAGTCTTTAGTATTAGCATCCTAAATTTATTGTGTGAATTAGTCATTTTTGCACAGCAATCTCTATTTTTGTCTATTTTTCAATATTCTGAAAACTAGAAATTCACTTTCAAATCGACATGTAAAAGATCAAAATGACTAGTAGGTCATCTCCATAGAAAAAAAAGTTTAAGTAATTCAATACCAATGTCTACAGCTATTCAAACCATTGCCTGCGTTCAGTCATCAAAATGATAGATGTTCAGGGTCCACGACGAGAACGTAGCAGGATGGATTTTAAGGCCCCATTTTGATTCGACCAATGGCAAGATTGTGAAGAATCCGGCCAATGAAGATAAGAGCGTGAGGAATCCGGCCGATCAAGGCAAGAACTTGAAGTGTCCAATTAATGAAGGAGAGATTCAGTTCTACCTCATCAAATGTTCGAAAATATCGCCATTAATACAGAGCTGGATTCTCTGTTCGAAGTTTTGAACAGTTGACAGAAGTACATGTCTTGGTAAGTTTCTGCAGTTATTAATGATACGTTGCATCATATTTTCTCTGATTGGTGGATCTGCATATACCATATTTTTCAAAAACCCCCATAGGAAAAAAATCAAGACTAGTTAGAACTGGAGATCTGGGACATCACTTGACATAATCATGAATTCCTATCCACCTACAAGGAAATCAGCGATGCAAAAATCATTGAACGATTCTGCTCCTATGAGCTGACGCATTATCTTGTTGAAACCATATACATTGTCTTGTTCGCAGATCGATATCTTCTAAAAGATTTGATAATTAATGTCTCAAAAAATGCAGGTATCTGTTTGAGTTGACGGTATTAATGCTGAAGACTGTAACTTTCGAGTCTAACTCGGAAAGTACTTAATAAAAATGAATTTCATTATAGTGTTTTGAAAAGCTCTTGCTATCAACTATTAGATTCTGGAATCATCAAAATATGATGATCCATTAAAAAAAATTGATGTAACCTTAACCTGACCTTAACGACGTCACCCAAGGTCGAATCAGTGATATGTTCCCTTTTGACCCAAACAACTTTTGTCTGAAAATTTTTTCTGAAAATGCTTCGCTGAAGAAATATTTCGGTGCAACTTTTAAAATGGGACACCCTGTATAATTATAAAATATTGCTATTCTAACCCAAACGGTAGTAGCTTTAATTTATTCTAACCCAAGTGATAGTAGCTCTAATTTCTTTTAAAAAATATTATCTCATAAAATTGCGTTACTTAACTCAATTCAAATAATATTTATCTAACCCGTGGTTATTAYTCAACCCAGATAATATGTATATCATTTGTAAAAGATATAAAGAAATAAGAAGGGACAAGTTTCATCTCATTATCTCGACAGTTATTAAATTCCAC
This sequence comes from Cephalotes varians, assembly GCA_037157785.1. Taxonomy (NCBI): domain Eukaryota; kingdom Metazoa; phylum Arthropoda; class Insecta; order Hymenoptera; family Formicidae; genus Cephalotes; species Cephalotes varians. The sequence goes on from JANQDE010001247.1 coordinate 21,515, forward strand.
ACGCAGTTCAAAGAAAAA
>JANQDE010001248.1:4349-16904 GCA_037157785.1 Cephalotes varians
CAGGATCTCGTGTCCGTAGCCGGGAATATCCGTGCTAGGCGACGAGCGGAGCGGATCTGGTCCTGATCTTTTTCGCGTGGGCCGTTTTATACCTGGCGGCGGGCCGAGTTCGGTGGCGCGGAGCGCGCGCGGTACGGGCGCGGATGCCCGCTTCGGAGATGCGGGGCGCGCGCGGTGCGGGCGCGGATGCCCGCGCTCAGCTGTGTCCTTCGCGTCGTTGTTTTGATGTTACTGACGGCGAGATTTATTTAATCTATTGATTAGGTAGTAACGAATTCCGGATTTGGGCGTATCGTTACAAGGTAGATAGTGCGCCCGTGAATGTTAGACCGTATAGACTACCAGCGAAGCACAAAGAGGAAGTGAATCGTCAAATTTCAAAGATGTTGGACGACGACATTATTCGTCCCAGCACGAGTCAATGGAACGCACCCCTATTGATCGTTCCAAAGAAAACGGACGCATCCGGAAAACAAAAATTACGAATTGTAATCGATTTTCGTAAATTGAATGATTTGACAATAGGAGATTCTTTCCCATTGCCAAATATAACGGACATCCTAGATCAATTAGGAAATGCCAAGTATTTTTCCACATTAGATCTTGCGTCGGGATACCATCAAATCCCGATGCAAGAAGAACATAAGAAGAAAATTGCTTTCTTGACACCTTATGGTCATTTTGAGTATAATAGAATGCYGTTTGGTCTAAAAAATGCGCCAGCGACGTTCCAAAGATTAATGAATTCCGTGCTGATCGGGATAACAAGGCCTTCGATGCCTCGTGTATTTAGACGACATCGTCATTTATGGACCCAATTTAAAAGAACACAACAAAAGGATAGTCGAGGTATTTAACAAGTTGAGAGAACATAATCTGAAGTTACAGCCAGATAAGTGTGAGTTCCTACGAAAAGAAGTGATATATTTGGGACATATAATCACTAAAGATGGAATACGGCCTGATCCAAGTAAATTGCACGCCGTGAAGAATTTTCCGACACCCAAGAAGGTAAARGACGTGCAATCTTTTTTAGGATTAGCCGGATAGTATCGAAAATTTATCGAGAATTTTTCAAAAATAGCTAAGCCTTTGACCAGATTAACGATAAAAGGGGAAAAATTTAACTGGACAGCCGAACAACAAAATTCCTTTCAGTTACCAAAAGAAAAGTTAACTACTGCACCGGTATTAAACTACCCGGATTTCCAGCAAGAATTCTTAGTAACTACCGACGCGTCTGATTACGCGGTCGGGGCAGTGCTGTCACAAGGCCCCGTAGGTCAGGACCGACCGATAGCATACGCCAGCAGAATTTTATGCAAAGCAGAGCAGAACTATAACACAACCGAAAAGGAGTTATTAGCRATTGTATGGGCRGTGAAATATTTCCGACCATACTTATATGGAACGAAATTTAAAATAATTACGGATCATCGACCGTTAATTTAGCTTTTCAATATAACAGATCCGGGCTCTAGACTCTAGACTTAGATGGAGGTTAAAGCTCGAGGAATACGATTATGAAATAATACATAAGGCCGGCAAAGGTAACACGAATGCGGACGCGCTGAGTCGTAATCCGATACCGGACGACCAACACGTTTATATCAGCCAAAAGGATGAAGAGAAAGAAGAAGAGGTAAGAGAGTATACAGAGGAAGAGAAACGCCAGATTTTATACGAATATCATGATGCACCTATGGGAGGGCATCAAGGAGTCGCACGCACTCTAAGCAGAATCAGGCTCCAGCACAATTGGCGTGGTATCACCAAAGACGTGGAGGAATATATTAATAAGTGCGAATACTGCCAAAAAAATAGGTTAAGTCGGAAAACAAAAATGCCTCTTATAATTACGGATACACTCACGAGACCATTCGAAAAAAAGTCGCCTTGGACATAGTGGGCCCTTTAACAATAACAACAAACGGAAACAAATACATATTAACTTTTCAAGATAATCTAACGAAGCTTAGTAAAGCAATTCCACTCGCAAATCAAGAAGCGGCTACCGTCGCGAAGGAATTCGTTACAAAAATCGTGTTCGAACACGGAATGCCAGAAAAAGTCCTCACGGATCAGGGCACAAATTTTACAAGCGAGATGTTCAAAAATACTTGTAAACTACTGAAAATCGAAAAAATTCAGACATCCGCATACCATCCGGAATCCAATGGAGCGTTAGAACGCTCGCATAGAACATTGGCGAAGTATCTAAGACATTACATTAACAGCGACCAAACCGACTGGGATGAGTGGCTTCCTTATGCCATGTTCACCTATAATACTACTCCGTACTCGGCTACTGGACTTACACCGTTTGAATTAACATATGGCCATCAAGCCAATCTACCTACGGCTTTAACCAAGCCGCCGAAGCCAACGTATTCCTACGATGATTACGCACAGGAACTGAGGGAGAGACTACGCGCTACGAATCAACTCGCCAAAGACCGATTGAAAGAAGAGAAGTTCAAGTCGAAATTACAATACGACAAAAGTATTAACGAAAAAATATTCAAAGTTGGAGACAAGGTCCTACTATATGACGAAACCGTTAGAAGAGGACGTTCCAAAAAATTAGAAACGCAATGGGTAGGTCCGTACACGATCACCACGAAATTTAGCGACGTAAATTACGAAATGAAAAGAGGGCGCAAGACGCGTACATGCAAACAGAATAAAGCCATTCATTGAAATTTAAATAGCAGGCAGCAAGCACACAAACAAAACAAAAAAAAAGAGAGAGAGGGCACAATAGTAGCAATAAATAATAATAGTTAGCCGTACTTACATTAYTCTGCGGACGCAGGCAACATCTCCACCCGTCGTGCCTCGGTGCGAGTGCACAAGCTCATTCGTAAGCGAACCGAATAAGGGTTGCGGGCTAAACTAGGCCGCGAGCGAGACCCATCTTCCCGGAAGTCCCGGGCGACCCGCGACCAATAGGCCATCCAGCACGCATCACAGATTGAGGGCGCGAAATAGCGCTGGCACCTCATGCATTCCATTGCTAATTCGTACTAAAGACTCCCGCGAGGCGAGAAGTCAGAAGAAAGGAACAATCCCACCTCAGGTGAGGCAAGGATTCGTAGAATGATAATATGAGTCCTTACCTTGCAGGATACTACTGTCGTGGAGACTTGCGGAGGTGAAACCGAACGCCGCTCCTACGAACTGACAGAGTTCCAACACACACCAGGAATCTACTTCGAGGAAATCGGTCTAATGAATCAAGTAGAGACCGCTTGGAAATTGGTGATAAAAATGGATATTGGAGTCTTAGAAATACGTTACCAACAGCTCCGGGATTACACGGCACAAATGGAGGACCATTGTAATACCTTAATCAGAAATGTTCAACAGACGTGTTCGAACGTTCTACAAATGATAAATAAAGATAACGCTAAACTAGCACTTTTATTAATTCACCTAAGGGCATTATACAAAACGCCCAACAACAAGCGCGGGCTGATAGACGCCATCGGCACTGTCAGCAAAACGTTGTTTGGCACTATGGATGCCGATGACGAAAAGATAATAAATGAGCAATTGAATCTACTTGCCAACAACCAGCAAACTTTACAACACGCAATGAAAAATCAATTAAAGATTTTAAAGGGAACGATAGGCCACATGGATAATCTAGAGAAAACTTTAAATTACAATGAAAATCTTCTCTTAAATGTAACGGAGAGAATGAAAGCACAATTAGCTAAGTTCTCCCGYCAGGAGGATGTAGAAGAACGCCTGCTGATTTTAACAATGATCACCACAGATCTAATCGATGACACCGAGAACATTCTGGATTTCCTAGCCTACACAAAAGAAGGAGTAATAATGACGCGCCTTATCCCCGTTGAAAAAATCGTAGCCGAATTGCGAGAAGCGGCTGCGCAACTAACCCAAGGACTCCACTTTCCATTTAAAATACAACTAGAGAATTGGTGTACCATACAAAAATATGTACAAATAAACGCGTACTACGACCGACCAGACATTTACACCATTTTCGTATTTCCGATAATTGCATACCCTACATATAGAATAATAAAGACCGTGACACTACCTGTGCACGACCACGAAAACATTTTTAMATTCGTGAAAATTAATCATCCCTTGTTAACCATAGACAAGGACAACCATCATTATCATATATACTACCAGACCGAGACGAACTACAGGACTGCATACGGGACGCCAATACGTATACGTGCGATAAAAACCTACCGATCTACTACGCGGCAGGAGACGCACCATGCGAGGTGCAAGCTTACATGAAAGAAGAACGAATACGAAATTGCGAAAAGGGACAAGTATTATCCGATACTATCTTGTGGATAACGTTGACAGAGGAGCAATCGTGGCTCTACTCAACACCAAATCCACAATAGATCACGATTAAATGCGAAAACGAAATAGAAAATAAGATCATACTCAATAAAACCGGAAAATTAGCGATAAATAAAAAATGTATAATTACCACGTCCCATGTAACCTTATACACTCGAAAAACAATAGCAATTAAAGAAATTCAGGCTTATATACCGACGTTTAATTTAAGTCTCGATTATAAGAGCGATAGCGAAATGAATACTGCTAAAAACATAAAGTTAAAGCAAGTATATATAATAAAAGATCCTCTCGAATTAACTAAATTAAGCCTACGCGTCGAAGAAATTAGTCACGATGTAGAAAATCAAARCGACAATATTCTTAGCAATAAATACTTTATGTACCCAGTAGGCTCAGGTACATTACTTATAATTATAATCGGTATTGCAGGTATAATAATTTGGAAAGTTAAAAAAGTCAAAACTAAAAGACAAATAGAAGAAACAAATAGAGAAATACAAAGGCGCCGAGACGACGCCATGTTATATTAAGATCACGCTAGACGTTAAGAAATAATTGTAACACATTAGTAATAAGCAAAAAATAATAAAAAAAAACTCGACCCTCTCGTTTCCTTTTCCTAAGGCGGGAGGGATGTTAGGAGGCCAAGAACTGTTATGAAATATTAAATATTAAACGATATAACAAAAGAAGATTTGACACAGATTAAGACATTTGGCCTCCTAACACTCCTTACAATAACGGTTGGCAATCACGCCACCCGGTTGCGCGACCGGTTCACGGAACACGACCGCAGCAACCTAGTTAAAGCGCTGACTCCGATCCTTGCCGAAATCGAGCAGGATAAAAGTCGGGAAGACAGAGGCAGGATCGGAAGTCAACTCGGCCAGACAGCACGAATGCTGTCATTCTATTACACACGATAAACGCGGTACGAGGAATACTGTAACGGTATGAATAACTACGCTGTAGAATCAAGTTAATAAAGTTTTATTCTATTCTACAACTGTGGAGTTTGTGTTCATTATTGTTCCTCCGCGAAAGACGGACTCCCAAGTGCCGGACGGGCACGACAATATCGTTTGAAATTGTGCGTTTCAGATATTTGTTTGTATCATGTTGTTCGTACGATCCTTCGGGAATAACAATTTCCTTGTCATCTTTATCAAAGTAAAATATATTATTCGATGAATTTACATTAGGTATCGTATAGTAAGTTTCAAAGTCTGTCAGATCGAGCTCGTAATCGCCATCGCTCAAATCGACGGCTGGAAAGTAGCTTACCGCGAGGATGCTACTCTTGCCAGTCAGTGTAAATGTCAATGACATGTTTGATACTGAGTTTAAACAACATAATGTCAGTCTTTAAATTGATTGTCAACCATTTGTAGAAATTGCAGACACAATTGTTTTGATCGTAACGTTGATGAGGCGTGCGATTATACTCGATAAGTGTCACATTATTTTCTAAATATCGCACTAATTCCTTCGGCGGTCGAAGATTGTCAAAACTGTGGAAATATATTGCGTGTTTCCCTCTTTTTGTATATGCCACCCAATGGGTACCTGGTCCCTCAGCATTACCCAGATTCACGATACTGATCTCGTTTCGATGTACTTCTCTTGGTAAAGTAGTACGCATAAAAATACTAAAGTATGGAATGCGCATACGGTTTGCCAGTTGTTGTAATTGTACGTTTGTGGTAAAACCCTTTGGCATTTTTAAAGTTTCTTAGACGTTTTGCGGTTTCTTTTTTTTTAAATCCTTGTCCGCTCTTGTACGGCGCGAGATAAAGTTCATGACCTTCCATGACGCGATTATGACATTTCAGCTCTTCCAGTTGACGCTGCGCGGCTTTGTTATCATTCATCACTTTCGCGATTCCCGCTGCTCCGCTGGCCAATGAACCGAGAATCCCCAACGGTAGGATACCACTGCGTTTCACTACCGGAAGTACTCGCTTTACTTTCTTCTTCTTTTCGAACCCATGCCAATTTTTGTCTTGGCCTTCATAGCCGCCTAAACGGCTGCTGCAGCAGTTCTGTCTCCGAGAGTCGAATCTCTCGCGGCAATACATTTTCGCGCCTTCGTGGCGAATATATTGTCAGCCACATCTCGTTCAGCGAGATCGTTGCGGGAATATGCTATATCATGTTCGAGACACGCTGCGTTTAAGGGATTGATACCTCGGTCGCCTCTGGCTAATCGTTTTTCTAAATGCGTTCCCGGACCACAAAACTGATACCCGTGAATATGTAATTCAAAAGGAAAAGCATTTATCGCATGATTTAACAAGCTTGACATTCGGTACAATTCTTTATCAATGGTGCCGGACCGTCAATATGCGTTTGATGACGCCATAAATTATAGTGTTTCAGACACCGACGATATTGCTGAATTTCCGAATCAGCTCTTATATGCTCGGACAATCTTTTCCACATTGATCTATGCAATTGTGAAACTCTCATATCAAAATAACTTTCGGTATGTATTTTAATTGTTTTATCGTCAAACTCTGTACATCTTGGTTATCTGACACCATGAGAAACATTTTGATTATTGAGCAATTTCGTCCAGCGTGTCTCTATAAATAAGGCTGCTCTCTATTATTTTCAGTAGATGGGAGAAAATATGCAGTTTGTACGGCAGATATAGACAATCAGATTGATAACTAATTTCGATGACAGATTAATGATTGAAAAAAAGATACGCGAACATGGAAACATGTTATCGATTTCTATACGCGGTAAGTAGATATAATAGGGAGGTTCTAACTCGGGAACTCCGAGAGGGGTGCGAGGCAGAGGGGAATTCGCGGTGGATCCGCGGGGAAGGGGAGAATGACATCACGGGAAATGATGTTGCAGGAAATGTCGTCACATGAAATGACGTCACGGGAAATTACATCACAGGAAATGACGTCGCAGGAAATGGCATCACGGGAAATTGCACCACAGAAAATTGCATTACGCGGTCCAGGATCCGCGGGGATAGGGTTCGGTATCCGCGTGGTAGGGTCTGAGATCCGCGGAGAGGATGGCGTCACAGGAAATGACATCACAGGAAATGTCATCACAGAAAATGACGTCACGGGAAATGACATCATAGGAAATGACGTCGCAGGAAATGTCACGGAAAATTGCGCCACATGAAACATTACAAGAAAAGACATCACGAGAAACGGCGTCACAGAAAATTGCATTACACGATCCTGGATCCGCGGGGTAAGGTTCGGTATCCGCGGAGTATGGTGTAGAATCCATCGCCGCCATGTTTTCTCTTTTCCTCCATCTCACATCATACACGTTCTTTCTCCTCCTTCCCACTCATACGCATTAGACGAAGTCGCGCTACGTCATGCTCGGAATAATCCGCTGACTTGCAAAGCCCCGCTTCATCTCATACGCGTTCTTCCGCTACGTTCCCTTCCACTTTTACTTACCATCATCACTACTTACCTTTTTCATGCATGTTCTCGCTCTCTCTCCGTTGCGTTCTTTGCTTCGCGCTATGACTCGCGGTGTAATTCGCTGATGTGTGGAAATAAGCAGATGAGAAGAAATAATGTAAATAACTTTTATATGCATATTCAATTTTTATTTAAGTTTTACAATCTAACAATTTTTAATCCCATTTCTCAGGAATATAAATTTTTTCTTTAAATAAGATACATAAATCTAACACATCCTCATCTCTGTCTCAAATAGTTGCGTTTGCCTCCCGTTCCATCCGGCGGTAGTACCGAACCCACTGTCTTTGTATATAATTCATAAATCCTTTTATGGAGACGTCACCTCGATATAAGCACTATAACAAAATAACATATATATGCTAAATATAATGCGCAATACAAATTATATATTCATCTTACTTTTTTACGCCGAAATCTCAGCGATAATCCATGTTTAATATTYACTTTGCATACCGCTTGACGGTCGACCCACACCCACTAAAAATAAAAATAAAAATAAAAGTGAAAAAAAAGAAAAAAACAATACACAATAACACATATAATAGAAAACACTTACACCGTCTGGAAATGATATTTCAATGATGTTTTTTAAATCGGTCATTGTGGGCTAGAGACTTGACCACGCTCTCAAATGGTTAGAAATTTACTGACAACACGAGGAGAAGAATCATAACCATCTCAAAATTTTAGAGTAGGGATTCAATATATCATTTTTATGAAATACAATACCGACATCATGTACAGAGCGGACATTGCMTCTTACACGAGAAAGAATCGCGAGAGGAACATCTTTTATCTAACTCATTATGTGACGATATGTCACTAATGTCGCGATGTACATAATGATGTATATAATTGTATATAATGTAAATAGTGGTGATGATTAGTTTTAAGAGAATTAGCATAAGATTTCGTAAACAGCGCGTTCCGCGCCCGCACCGCGCGCTTACCGCGCCTAGCGCTCCGCGCCACACGCCGCGCGCCTCGCGTTCGGTAACCGCCGCTTTGCGCGGCCACCGCTCCGTAGCCGGGCCGCGAGTATAAAACGGCCTGGCATGGAACAAGTGGGACCAGATCCGATCCGACCGTCAGCACGGGTGTTCTCGGCTATGGTAACCAGGTTCCGATTAAAAGAGTACGGGCGTTCTCGGCTTTCAATTCCGCTCCTCGGGAGGCTCGGGTGTTCTCGGCTCTGCCTCCGCTCATCCKAAGGCTCGGGCGTTCTCGGCCTTATCCCTGCTTACAGAGCTCGGGCGTTCTCGGCTCTGCCTCCGCTAGTCTTATCCAAAGATACGCACCCGGTTCAAAAACTGCGCATCGCGACGACAAATCCGAAAACCGCGTCGGCCAATACCGACACCGTGCTTCGCCCGCGACGGGCCTCCGGCCAACCGCACAGTATTGCCGCCAAGCGTGACGTCACGCACTCGCGTGCGCGCCGGCCTTAGCGAATACCGAGCCTCGGTGCGGCCTGAGAATAGACGTCGCACACGCGTAACTTTGTAACTTTGTAACTATCGCGCTCAAAGCGCCTTTGGCCGTACGTATACGGCTTGTACATATTCTGTAAATAGCAAATAATATTTCGCGTCCATTATAACACATACGAGTCCGAATCCGGATAAAACATGCCCCGGGCGTAATAGGGCTAACCCGTTTAGAGTTAACGCCGCGTTTAAATACGCCCCAACCCAGTAAACTGTAAATACCCATGAAGACTGAATAAATTGTTATTTGTTTGTTTCATCTATAATTACCGCGTTTTCTTATTTCCACCTGGCGTCCGACGAGCAAGATCCGATCCCGGACTTTCGACAAAGCAGCCGAAAGTCAGATCGTTACAATTATGCTTACTGATACATATTGAAATTGAATCACATTAATATTTTAAACCACTATCAAATCATTTTCAACCACTATTGAACATCTATCGAATTACTACCAAACGTCTATCGAACATCTATCAGACCACTATTGTACCACTATTGAACATCTATCGAACGTCTATTGAACCACATCAAACATTAATTGGAGCATTATCGAATCCACTATCGAACAACTTTCAACCATTATTGAACATCTATCGGACCACTATCGAAATAATCGCACCACATGAAACATCTACTCAACAGCTATCGAACATCTATCATTATCAAACATCTATTAAATTACTATTGAACATCTATTAGATATTAATCGCACGCTATATAACCATTATTTATTTATCGATCTTAATCGTACGCTATAACCATTATCTATTTATCGATTCTTAACTACAGGAGAATAAATGAAACATATGTATGTTAGCATACTTTATTTTTACAAATTTCTTTCTGGCATTGTGACCACCAGTTAAATATTCTAAATACATTTTGTAATGCACAATTCTTAACGTGTGTATTACATCGCATAGTAGTAATAACATCTACCAGGTGTATGCATAAGTTTTTTCCGGTTTAACTAAGAGATGGTGCCAGCGAAAAGTACGCAGCGTATTAATTTGACACATACGTTATTTTGTTCGTCTGACATTTAAAACTACAAACACACACAAGGTGAGTCCGCCAAAAACTAGCGTCTTTGTTTTATCGTTCAGTGATCATGTTGAGTTTTGTGCCTGAAAAAGAACATTTGCGGCACGCATTGCTTTTCTTATTTAATCAAAAGAAAAAGGCTGTTGAAAGTCATCGTTTGCTGGTAGAAACATATGGTGAACACGCTCCATCGATTAGAACATGTGAGACGTGGTTTCGACAATTTAAAAGTGATGATTTCAATGTGAAAGACAGTGAGCGCTCTAGTAGACCACAAAAATGCGAAGACGAGCAATTGCAGGAGTTATTGGATGATGACCCAACTCAAACTCAGCGGCAATTAGCAGAAGCATTACATGTATCACAAGAAACAATCAGCAAACGTTTGCGAGCAATGGGAAAGATCAATAAACTCGGTAAATGGGTCCCACACAATTTGAATGAACGTCAAATGGAAAAGCGCAAAGTCACTTGTGAAATGCTGCTTCAACGCCACGAAAGAAAATCATTTTTGTATCAAATTGTGACGGATGACGAAAAATGGATTTATTTTGAAAACCCGAAGCGGAAAAAATCGTGGCTTTCACCTGGCGAAGCCGGTCCATCAACACCAAGGCCAAATCGCTTCGGCAAGAAAACCATGCTCTGTGTCTGGTGGGATCAGAGCGGTGTTGTGTATTATGAACTCTTGAAGCCCGGTGAAACCGTTAATAYACAACGCTATCGCCAACAAATGATTAATTTAAACYACGCATTAATCGAAAGACGACCGGAATGGGCCAGAAGACATGGCAAAGTGATTTTGTTACACGACAATGCGCCGTCTCACACAGTAAAACCAGTGAAAGACACCTTGAAATCGCTTGGATAGGACATCCTTCCGCACCCGCCGTACTCCCCAGACCTGGCGCCATCTGACTATCACCTCTTCGCGTCAATGGGGCAYGCSCTCGCAGAGCAGCACTTCAGCAATTTCGAGAAAGTTGGAAAATGGCTCGACGAATGGTTTGCCGCAAAAGACAAGCAGTTTTTCTGGCATGGTAWTCATAAATTACYTGAAAGATGGGCGAAATGTGTAGAAGCYGATGGCCAATATTTTGAATAAAAAAAAAATTAATTTCCCTTGAAAATTACGTGTTTTTTTTTACCAAAAAACCGGAAAAAACTTATGCATACACCTGGTAGATTATTCGATGATTCTATGTTGTTATCCCGTGGGATCTTTTGGATGCCGCGAGGAGGGACGTCGAGAAGGAGTTGATTCTTTCAGTTAAATTAGTAGTCGTAGTAGAAGTGAACTAATTACACTTTTATTAAACTACTCAGTTTACACTTTGATTCATCCTTACTTTTAAGTTATAAGTATGCACACGCGGTGCTTTGCCGAGCAGAGCCTTCGGCCGCAACACGTTTCGGGATAATTCCGTTGGTGTACGCTTGACACCGGCTTTCATACCTCAGCTAATCAATCGTGATTGGCTGAGGACGAATCGAACGATATCAGATTTCCGAAAAATGCAATGCGGACCATTGCATCTTTGCGGCCGCGCGTACGACCTTTGGCCAGCGCGTCCTCGGGCGCGCTATCATATATCGCCTACTAACCGCTGATTGGATCCTTGCGTTGGATTCCAGTCGTTGTGAACGAAACTAACAAGCATGAACTAAACTATAAAACCCGTGGTTGAAATGTTATATAGTAATTATCTGCTGAAATATTACATAATAATACTTAACCTGATACCTATTACGTAGTGTGGCTTACCTCTCCCCCGTTAAATAAAGAAAAACTGACAGGGGAGATTTTTCGTTTGAGCATGCAATTACATGATTAGAGTAGCGTGGTTGCTATGTACTCAGTGTGGGGCTTATAGTCTTCACATCTGTGTTGTAGTTGCGAAGATCGGAGTTTATTGGTAGTGTCAGCAAAACGTATTTGTTGCGAATATCATCGTTGCTGATGGGGTACTTTGTTTTTTCTAATTATAACATGTACTGCGATGCTCACTACTACTACCGCTAGTACTCCACTAATACTGGTGGGGTACACAAAGTATGTTGTTTATAAAATTCGTTATCAAAGTCAGAATCATTTTTCTGTATTTGATTACGTATATTTCGTAGTTGCGTTTTGCTACTCGTTAAATTTTGTAACTCGATTTTGTCAAGTGTGTGTGTATTTTGCAGTG
>JANQDE010001249.1:0-16359 GCA_037157785.1 Cephalotes varians
TATATAAGGTATGTCATTTTAAGTGAGACAGTCAATTATTTAGGAAAAAATGTAATTTTAATAAAAATCATGGACGATTGAAAAATTGGTCTTTAATCTTTTTTCTTTTTTTGCGCGYGCACGCGTAAACCTTTTAGTTTCAAAGTCAAAAATATTTTAATACTTTTATACAGAATAACTAGAGGAATTATACGAGAAATCTTTATGTGAAAAATTCGATTTTTTACAAAAATTAATTTTACCATTATTTGTTTCCCTTCACACTATACAACTTTTGTTTGAAATGTTTTTCTTTAAAATGCTTTTTTTCAAGATAGTTGATCGTATCACTTAAAATACTTTATATATATACATGTTATATTTTTTGTATATTAATATAATAATTTTTTTAAGAAACATAAATAGGAAATGTATTAAAATTATACATAGTTACTCGTRAACTTAATAAAAATAATAAAACTCGATCAACGAATCACTTATACAGGGTGAGCCATTTTAATCCATTCACGCAAATAACTCCGAAGGTATAGATGATAGCGAAAAATAACTCGTACAAAAATTGTAGGATTCAAAGGAAGGCAACCATTGATGACCTTGAACTTGATCTTGATCATGTCCTTTAAGGTCATTTCAAGGTCAACCTTATTTTTTTAAATAAAACCCCCTGCATTTTATTGCATATTTTTATAGCTTATCTCGAGACTTTCCAAAACACTATAATAAAACATTTTTTCATTAAGTATTTTTTGAGTTATAAAAGTTTGAAGTTAACAATTTTTTGACACAAAATGTAAAATATCTTGTAAAATATTATGTATTTTCTTTAAACCAATTAATTAGTCTCATTATTYCGTGCACAAAAGTATTAAAGTTGATTACTGAAAACTAAATAACATTTTACAAGATATTTTAYATTTGTCAAAAAATGGTTAACTTCAAACCTTTATAACTCAAAAAATATTTAATGAAAAAATGTTTTATTATAGTGTTTTGGAAAGCTCTCGAGATAAGCTATAAAAATATGCAATAAAATGTACGGGGTTACATTCCTACAACTTTTGTACGAGTTATTTTTTGCTATCACCTATACCTTCGGAGTTATTTGCGTGGATGGATTAAAATGGCCCACCCTGTATAATGGGAGAACCAGAAGTGGAAACACACTTTTAAAATGTGGTTTGTTGTAAAAAGTAATTCTTTATGCTCATATAATTTACATCTATTTAATATAAAAATTTTGAAATTATCGGATTAACTAAACAAATAACAAAGCTCACTTTTGACTYTCCCCTTTATATAGTATGGTACATTAATATAAATAGTAATACATACTCAATATTACTGATATTTTTGATATCTGATAGTTTTGAGATGAGAAGATGGTCAAAAACTTGAATCTTGGTTCTTAATGATTCAAAACCTTCTAGTTGTTTTATAAAATATATCTATAAAGATAAAAAGAGAGTAATAATATTCATTGATTTTAACTTGAGCGCACATACGTACATTTTATTAAATATTAATCATTTTAAATAATGTAAGAAACGAATTTAATATATTTTTAATATACATGCAAAATAAATATACCGAATGATATTCTTAAATATCCAATATAATATTTTTAATAGACTAAAAGCATATTCTATCTAATAACAATCTTTAATAATGAAARTAAAAATTAATATGTTGAAAGGCTAAATGCTCGCAAACTTTATTAATTAAAATACATTATATAATCCTTGATTAGCAGAAACTCAAACAATATATACAAGGTGACCCATTTTAACTTAAACAGCCAAATAACTCAAAACATCGCGATTAAATAAAAAAATGTTTAAAACAAAAATTGTTGGATATGAAAGGGCTGATTGAACTATGACCTAAAAAAAACTACATAAAAAAATACATAAAATATAAAAAAATAAATTTAAATCTTTATAATTTATTGTAAAAATCAAAAAATTGCTTATAATCTCTAAAATAATAAAATTGTATTAAAAATGGTTTCGAAAATCGGAATTATGTTAATTGAAGCGTCGGAAAATTGTTTGAAAAATTGTTTAAGAAAACTGAAAATTTATATTATAAAATATTATCAAATGTGATCAAATATTACAAAATTATCAAATTGATATCAAATTCGATTTAATTATAGATTAAAATGCAATTAATAATKAATTAAATATATGTTCATTTCTATCATCCGTAGTTTTTAAAGAAAACCGATATACATTTAAAGAATGTTCTCTATTATTATGTAATTATTAATGTTTTTTAATTATTGTAATATAATGACCGCGTGTATGTAATCATTATAAAAATAAAATAAATATTATTTAAATTAATTTTATATACACATTTTATACAACAATTATGATTATTATGCCAACATATAYATTACTATTGATGATTYAATAATRTCAATAATAGTAATAWTAATAACAATAATGATGATGATGATGATGATGATGATAATTCTTGGACATAGCGGACATTCTCGGGACGTACAACGRACGTCCTCTGAACATTTAATGGACGTCTTTAGGACATCTTCGAAATGTCTTATTTAACATAAAGAACGTCAACGATCGATTTTCGAATGTATTATTCATGATGTATATCGAAAATATACATATATATATATATATATATATATATAAAATATATATGTTGGATATTGCGGGCCGTCCCGAATATGTCTTTCGGATGTCTTATAGAATTCGAGATCTCGCAGTGTCACTTTTTTTGATCGATAATTCATATAAATATGAGTTTACCTGACTTTAARCAGACAATAACCACATTTTTGCATAATTTTAAAAGTTCATCAACTTCATTTTTAACATGTACGCCAAATGTGTCTCCTAAACATACAAATATTTCCTTTTTGGATACCGTATAACGYGAAATTCGAAATTCTGTAATTATTGATAAAATCTGATAAATACTTATAAAATGCTACAAAACGAAAAGCGCACTCATTTTTCTCTTTACTTCGAAATTGAATTGCAGCAGCCTAACTGCTTCTGATTTCATGCTTCGGCAAATCAATGATAAACATTTTTTTTTTATAATGTCCATTTCATCCTTAATTGTTTCACCTGTTAAAATTTATTTTCTGAAATGCGCTATTTCGTGTTATTCACAAGGACTAGAAGACACATTTGAAATATGTGTTAAAAATGAAGTTAATGAACTTTTAATTATGCAAAAATGTGGTTGTTATCTGCTCAAARTCAGGTAAACTAACTTTATATTTGTATAAACAATATTTAAAAATAGTATTAAAATCTTACATGAGCAACAATCCATTTTTAATAATTGTCAATAAAAAAAATTGGCACTACAAGGTCTCGAACTCTCCTCGCTATAAAAAATCATACGCGCGTGCTACACTGCGATATATCACAATGTAATGTAACAGTAATATTACTACTATAGAAAAATCTTCAACATGTATTAACAAAATATATAAAATTATAACAATTGTAAGAAATTTTTAATATAAGGGCCAATGAGAGCAAGAAACGACGCTGTTAGTGTAGCGCAATATTAATTTAACGTATATTTTGATAAGTTAATTACATTAACTATGATCGAATGGACGTTTCGACTTATTATCAAGCCATCTTCAGCGTAAATTAACATAACTTTAAATGTCTATTTATATTATAAATTAAAACTTAAAAATTAAAATTTACACAACTTCAAAGTCTCCCTCACATCCGTTGTCGAATCCACGATTCAATTCCGTGTTCCTCTTCGTATCAATTGGTAAGTTGACATTATCTAATTAATATACCGTTTAATTAACATTTCTCTTTATGGATGGTTTGTATTATGGTCACTCACCGGCTGTGTTCGAGACTTCGACGTTAGTGTGTCGTGGAAAAAGCACATTTTTACAATTTATTCCCTTTAAGAAACGCAAGATGCTTTCCGTATCAACATTATGTGTACAAGTATAACTGATGTTCTCTATTACAATGTCATTGTTGTCCATAATTATAGGTCATATTTTTAAAAACATAGCAAGTATAATTATATAAATAATAATAAATAATAACATATAGAGTTGTTATTGTCAAGTCATCAGTAATTTTTTAGTGTGTTTAAGATATCGTTATATACAAACTGTAAACATTCTGTGTCGGACTGCAAATTAATTGGATTTGATTGCATTTTAATGTTAATCATTTCGGAAGTCAATCGTCTGTAATAATATCTTTCCCTGTCCAAAATTATAGGTTTTTACCAGTCAAATCCATGATTTAGTCCCAATCTATGTTCCGCAATAACCGAAAAATTCGGCACGCCCATGGGCTCTCCCTTGTCACCTATAATAGCAGATTTGGTGATGCAAGATCTGGAAGCAAATGCGCTTGATACACTTGGCTTAGAAATACCGTTCTATTATAAGAATGTAGACGATATAGCATTAGCAGTACCCAGACAGAAAACAAAGGAAGTCCTAACAATTTTCAACTCATTTCACCCAAGGATGCAGTTCGCTATGGAAATAAGGGGAAAAAATTGGATTTCTTGGATGTGACACTAATGAATAATAACAACAAGGTAGAATTCGACTGGTACCACAAACCGACCTTTTCAGGTAGAACTCTTAATTTTTCATCTCACCATCCTCTCACACAAAAAAGAGGTATTATCATGAGCATGGTAGACAAAGCGTTCTTATTGTCACACCCAAGATTCCACCAAAAAAAACCTTAATTTTATAATAAAGACCTTTTTGAGCAATGACTATCCATTAGAATTCATATTTGACACTATACACAAGAGGCTAAAAAATTTTAGTAAACGTACCAAAAAACAGAATTCTGACAATTTGAATGACGAGGGGAAAAAAGGATGGTTTATAATTCCTTTCATCCCTAATATCACTGACAAATTTAAACACATAACTAAACTGATTAATAAAAAATTATCATATTACAGTCTACATAAGATGAGATGGATTGTCAGGGCTCAAAAGGACAGTTTATCAACTGATTCTAATAAAAATGTCGTGTATAAATTAACATGTAAGAACTGTGAGGCATCCTATGTTAGACAGGCAAAAAGAAAGTTAAATACAAGGGTTGTTGAACATAAAAATGACATAAAAAAACTAAAAATGTTTCGGTTATTACGGAACATAGATTGGAACTAAATCATGAATTTGACTGGCAAAAACCTATAATTTTGAACAGGGAAAGATATTATTACAGACGATTGACTTCCGAAATAATTAACATTAAAATGCAATCAAATCCAATTAATTTGCAGTCCGACACAGAATGTTTACAGTTTGTATATAACGACATCTTAAACACACTAAAAAATTATTGATGACTTGACAATAACAATTCTATATGTTATTATTTATTATTATTTATATAACTATACTTGCTATGTTTTTAAAAATATGACCCATAATTATGGACAACAATGACATTGTAATAGAGAACATCAGTTATACACATAATGTTGATACGGAAAGCATCTTGCGTTTCTTAAAGGGAATAAATTGTAAAAATGTGCTTTTTCCACGACACACTAACGTCGAAGTTTCGAACACAGCCGGTGAGTGACCATAATAAAACCATTCATAAAGAGAAATGTTAATTAAACGGTATATTAATTAGATAATGTCAACTTACCAATTGATACGAAGAGGAACACGGAATTGAATCGTGGATCCGATAACGGATGTGGGGGAGACTTTGAAGTTGTGTAAATTTTAATTTTTAAGTTTTAATTTATAATATAAATAGACATTTAAAGTTATGTTAATTTACGCTGAAGATGGCTTGATAACAAGCCGAAACGTCCATTCGATCGATCATAGTTAATGTAATTAACTTATCAAAATATACGTTGAATTAATATTGCGCTACACTAACAGCGTCGTTTTTTGCTCTTATTGGCCCTTATATTAAAAATTTCTTACAATTGTTACGATTTCGAGAGCACTATATTGAATTAATCTTAAGAACAAATTTAATTTTAATGTTAATATAAAATTATATATTACAACATATCAATATCGAAAATCTATAAATTAACTAATTCTTTACTGACCTATAAATAGGACAACAGAAAAGAACGAGTTAATATAAACTATATAAATAATTATATAAATAATTGTCATATTGAATATAATATTTATGTAATACCTTTATTATATTAAATAAATCTGCAGTTAATCTCAGTTGCAAATTTATATGTTCTTTGTGATACCTGCAAATAATTAAAATAAAGTAAATAATGGATGTTTTTCCAGCAAGAAGACAGATGTAACACAGTGAATCATTTCCATTCTTGTTCAGGATTAAAACAACAAGAACGAAATGATTTACTACTTCACATGTATTTCTTATTCAAAAACGCCAAATAACTATCTAGATAGCTAAATCTGCTAAGAGCATGTATTGCAAATGTAATGTATATTATATTAGAAGAATTTTAACAATAGCCAAGCACAATCTACTGTTTCATTGACATCAAGAAATATATCAGAAAATGAGTGGACCCTACATTATGACAAGGTATACTCATCATTGCAAGATTTGCTTTATTCCTGCTAAATTTCTGTGATTAAAGTGTCGTCGGCAAATTTCAAAAATAACAATATTAAATAATTTTTATACTTACAACACCGTGACGCATAAATACTACTATAAATGATTCATGTAATCGTATATATATATATATATATATATATATATATATATATATATATATATATATATATATACGAATACATATACGAATAACCACAAAAGCGATCCTTTCAGCACTGATCTGCACTACAATTGTTTCCTCTCGCTTTCGCCGAAATTCAATTATAACTGTGTTACGATATTCATTGCCAGTACTAAAAATTTATAGTACACTTTACATACACTATAGATTTTCAGTATTGACAGTGAATACCGGAACGCAGCCTATATTATAAATATATCTAAGATAGCGTTTTCAATTGCAATACAAAGTAACTTCGAATCGCAGACGCGGTATTATACCACAGCACGTAGAGGGGATGACGAACATAGGCTGCGTACAGATATTCACTACCAGTACTGAAAATCTATAGTATACGTAACGTGCACTATAGATTTTCAGTACTGACAGTGAATATTGTAACGCAGCCATAGAAAAGAATCGTGTGCTGTCCATAAAGATAATATAAATAAGCTGGTATTTATAGTATTCATAGTATTTTATCAATTGGTTATTTATATTTTATTATGTCAATTGATTATTAATTTATGTGCTTCGTCAGGCATTGCTCTCACTATGCCAGCAATCGTGCAAAGGGTCTTATGCTAAGATTACATTCCGATATTTACTGTTAGTAATGAAAATCTATAGTACACGTTACGTATATTATAGATTTTCAGTATTAGCAGTAAATATCGGAACACAGTTTAAGACTCTATGTACGCGGCGAGCTGCGGCAAAGTGCTGCGATGACCAATCAGGAACCAGGAGCAAGTCCGGCTCCGGCAAGCGCTTGGCTCCTGATTGGTTACCACAGCATTTTGTCGTAGCTCATCGCATACATGAAATCTTAGCATTATTTAGTATTCCTAAGGCTGCGTTCAAAAAGCGCGATATTAATGTCATTTTTCCTTGTTTTCTTTGATCTTTCTTCTAATTGTAGATTCAATTGAATTCTACAAAACCTTGTAGTGAACCTTCTTGATCCACAATCAATTTAGAAAACCTATAGTAAGAGAGAGGTACCAACTAATCATGCTTCCATGAAAGCGAGAATTACTCGGACCAATCATAGACCATGGATCAAATCTGTGATTGGTTCGAAAAATTTCTACTCCTTAGACCGTAGGCTACGGTCAACGTGATGCTACAAATTTGGAGCATTTTATGATTGGTCAATTCATAAATTCTTTCTTTTGATTGGTTAATCAAATGCCGCAAAGCATTTGTAGTGCTTTTGACCACACCAGTAGTCATGTGACTCGTTGGCGGCTATTTCCTACTGGAGGTTTTCTAATCTATATAATTCACCGATCGTTAAATAACAATTGAAAAAAAGACAGTGCATGTTATAGGAATACCGTTGTTTTCGTGACCTTTCTTCCTCGTGAATTTTGTGTGCTACTAGTGCTACTAAAATCAAAAGAAGATTATCGGGAAGAAAACAAGATTATCTTGCCGCCGGACACTACCATAAATAGTAACTTCCGGCCACCGATCGTCCTACTGCTAACAATATAATAAGAAAAATGGATCAAAGCCCAAATGATCCACAAGACGTAAGATTTTAATATTTTAAAAGACTAAAACTTCATTATTGTTACATTTTTTATTCATATATACCTTATTGAGTGGCTTAATAAAATTTTAGATGGATCTAGACCTAGATTTAATTTTTTCACAAGAAATGGTCACTAGTCCTGCCGCCGAACGCCCTGCCGCCGAACGCCCTGCCGCCGAACGCCCTGCCGCCGAACGCCCTGCCGCCGATCGTCCTGGCGGCGGACGCTCTGCCGCTGATCGTTCTGTCACTGGACGATCTACCGCCGGACGCTCTGCCATCGATCGTTCTGCCACCGATTGTCCTGTCGCTGGACGATCTGCCGCCGGTCGTTCTACCGCCGGACGCTCTGCCGCTGGACATCCTGCAACTGTCCATTCCACTGATGAACTGCCCAACGAAGACAGTGAACCGCCTTTCATTACTTCATGTAATATTTTAATGAAATAATTTATATATTATTTCTTCTGTGACTTTGTATACATATCTCAAGTTCAACTGCGCGCCGAATTATATTTTCGGTCTTAAAACACAGTCTTAAGATGAACAAGGATAGTAAATCACAATATTAAATTGATAATCAATTTAATAATTATGATGCTAACAAGCATCTCAATCCCTTATTCCCCCCGAATACTGTAAAGAATTTACAAGAAATACTATCCTTGTTCATCTTAAGACTGTGTTTTAAGACCGAAAATATAATTCGGCGCGCAGTTGAACTTGAGATATGTATACAAAGTCACAGAAGAAATTTCAGCACGAAGATCTAGCTTTGACCGTGAGCGCTTTAATTAATTGTTGTGGTTTCACATATCGGTCACGAATCTATTCTTAATTTTATATATTATTAAATTTATTAGAAATATACAATTCATTATATTAATTATAATTATAATTATAATTATATATAATATACATATACATAATATATTAATGTTATATTAAAATATTTAATATATTATATATTGATATATATATATATATATATATACATATATACATAAATACATATGCATATGGAAATAATTATTAAACACAGTTATAATATATTTTATAACAGTTATAAATATGCATGCATTATGTATGTGTGTATAAAAATTAAGTTAATAACTATAGATTATGTTATAATTATGTTTAATAATTATTTCCATGTGCATATGTATTTACAATTTATTAATTATTTCCATATTTTACTTTATTGTACAGATCGGAATCCGAGAGCGGCAGTCAGAAAGCAGCAACGATTCATGAAGTTTTTACTTCAACTTTCTTCTGCACATTATTACTGGGGTCGAGGATTAAGAGGAGACCAACAAAGATATAAGTAAAATAAAAATATCCCATTAAATGTAAATATCAAAAACATTAATATATGGATTATAATATGATAATTATATGTATAATTTATAATATATTATTTCTTTTTAGTCGTGAAAATCGAAATTATATGTCACACGACGGCACTCAAACCTCAAAACCCCACCGACAACCTCGCTGATAACGCAGAACTTTACTCGTTTAAATCGTTAATAAATATAGTTTTAGTACAATGGCTTGATGTATAACTATATGTAATCCTTTGTCTTTCTTTTTTTAAAATATAATAAATTATAATTGTAATATTAACTATAAAAATTGTATTACTTATTTGTAACTTAAAAAGCGACGTTTTTATTGTGTAACTTTGATACTCTCTCTCTCTCTCTCTCTCTCTATATATATATATATATATATATATATATATATATATAGAGTATCAAAGCTACACAATAAATATAATATATATATAAGCTACACAGTAAAACATATATATGTACACACATCCACATACGCACGCGCGCACGCGCACACGCACGCACACACACACACACACACACACACACACACACACACACACACACACACACACACACACATATGTAGTATCAAAGCTAAACAATAAAAACGTCACTTTCTTCGTTACAAATAAGTGATACAATTTTTATAATTATTATTACAATTATTATAGTTTATTATACCTTAAAAACAAGAAGGACAAAGGGTGTGAATTACATAGTTTATATCAAGCCGTTGTACTAAAACTATATTTATTAACGATTTAAACGAGTAAAGTTCTGCGTAGTCAGCGAGGTTTTCAGTGAGGTTTCGAAGTTTGGGCGCCGCCTTGTGACGTGTAATTTCGATTTCCACCACTAAAAAGAAATAACGTAATATAAATTAAATATAATCTAATATAATTATCATATTTTTAATTTAATCTATATTAATATGTTTAATATTTAATGCATCATTTTATTTTACTTTTTTCTTTGCTGGTTTCCTCTTAATCTGCTACGACAATAGTGAACAGAAGAAAGATGAAGGAGAAATTTCATGAAKCGCTCCTGCTTCTTGCGGATACCTGCCGACGTACCCCTCCGTTTTCGATCTGTACAATTAAGAAAGATAGGGAAATAATTAATAAACTGCAAATACATATGCATATGGGAATAATAATGGAAATTATTAAACATATTTATAGCATAAACTATAGTTTTTAATTTAATTTTTACACACACACACACACACACACATATAATGCGTATATTATAACTGTGTTCAATAGTTATTCCCATATACATACGTGTATTTACAGTTTACTATATAAATTATTAATTATAATTATATATATATTTTTAATATTTAATAATATATAAATTTATTGATTACATGGAGGCAGTTTTTCATTCTCGTTGGATAATTCTCTTTTATCTATAGTAGCAGGGCATCCGGCGGCAGAGCGTACGGCAGCAGGGCATACGGCGGAAGAGCTATCCTCGGCAGGGCGGTCCTCGATAAGGTGATCGATGGTAGGATGATCAGCAGCAGGACTAGTGACTATAATCTGTTGTGTAAAAATTGAATTCAAATACTTTTTATCCAGTACCATCTAAAATTTTATTAGTAAACACAATAATATGTGTATGAATAAAAATATCGCAACAATAATGATGAAATATGTTTTAGTTTTTTATAATAAAATGTTAAAAGATTACGTTTTGTACCTCATTATTTGGGCTTTGATTCATTTTTCTTAATTGATCAATAGCAACAAGATGATAGGCAGCAGAAAGATCGATATTATGGGTAATTTCGACTGTGATAGCACTATGTCCTCTCAAGGTTCACGGGAAAAAAGGCCAGGTAAGCGAACATAGTCCTGTAATACATACTATCTCTTCGTTTTTCGATTGTCAGTTGACGATCGATGATTTATGTAAATTGAAGAACCTCTAGTATGAAAGAGGCGCCAACGAGTCACGTGACTATAAGAGTAAAAATTTTACGGACCAATCACAGATTTGGTCAATTTTCTATTATTGGTTCGAGTAATTCTTGTTTCATGTTCACATGATTAATCGCGTCTTTTCTATCAGAAGTTGTAGATTGATTATGGATCAAAAAAATTCACTATAAATTTTTATAGCATTTGATTGACCATTTAGAGTTAGTTTCATCATCTCCGGTTAGCTCAATCGATCGATTATTCCATTGAAATTAACTAATCATATTTGTCGTTGATCAAAATGAATTAATCATGGCTGATACTTAATCGGTCGATCAAGCTAACCGGAGATGGTGAAACTAACCCTTATGTCCGTTTCTACCAACGTAGATTAACTTTAATCTCGGTTCAACTAACTGTTCATTCAGATCTAAGAATTAGAAGAAGATGAAGAGTAAGTTGAACCGAGATTTAATCTATGTTGATAAAAATACAACTTATAAATTATAACTTGTGCAATATGTCATTTCAAGTATGAGCTTCTTATATATTGATGCAGTTAAAGGCTAAATATTGATTGACCAATCAGAAGAAAGAATTTTACAAATTGACCAATCAAAGAATGCTTCAAAGCATTTTAGCATCACGATGATACTATTTTTAGATACCTAAAATGAAGAATAGAAGATACAATACTTTTTGTCTAATTACAGAGGAAGACGCTAGATGTATATGATCTATAGTATAAGTACATACATTATGCATGTAAGTTGTGCTACCTGATAACGTTTTCAACTGCAATAGATTTGAATCAACCTTGGAATAAATTAATGTTTTCATATGCTCTATCATTGATTGATGTTACATACTCTACCAATAATAGAAACGTGCAACGTCATCAATTTAATTCAAATCGGTTTTAACCCATTCCAGCAAATCTGCCAATTTCGGGTCGCGGTACCTCGCCACAGCATATATAAAGATTAATGCATACAGAGAAGGATATGTGAGCTGCAGCCATTAACAGCGCATAAAATTATTTTTTATATGTGTCAAGCTCTATACGTACTGTAGCAAGATATCACGACCCGAAATTGACTGCTGTGCACTGCATTCGAAAAGGATATTAGGTAGCACAACTTGCATGCACATGTACTTATATTATAGACCTTATACATTTAGATGCATATTTTTCTGTACATAAAGAGAAAATGTTGTATCTTCTATCTTTCATTTTAAGTATCTAAGGATATACAATCAACTAAAATGCTTTAAAGCATTCTTTGATTAGTCAATTAATAAAATTTGTTCTTCTGATTGGTCAATCAATATCAAGCTTTTGACTGCACCAATATACAAGAAGCTCTTGAAATAATATATCGCACAGGTTATAACTCATAAGTTACAATTTATTAAATCTTACGATTATTACATTGCTAATTTGAATATCACTTTGTGTGATATTTTATCAATTGGTTATTTATGTTTTATTATGTCAATTGATTATTAATTTATATGCTTCGTCAGGCATTGCTCTCACTATGCCAGCACTCGTGCAAAGGGTCTTATGCTAAGGTTACATTCCGATATTTACTGTCAGTAATGAAAATCTATAGTACACGTTGCGTATATTATAGATTTTCAGTATTAGCAGTAAATATTGGAACACAGTTTAAAACTCTATGTACGCGGCGAGCTGCGGCAAAGTGCTGCGATGACCAATCAGGAGCCAGGAGCAAGTCCGGCTCCGGCAAGCGCTTAGCTTCTGATTGGTTACCGCAGCATTTTGTCGTAGCTCATCGCATCATGAAATCTTAGCATTATTTAGTATTCCTAAGGCTGCGTTCAAGAAGCGCGATATTAGTGTCATTTTTCCTTGTTTTCTTTATTCTTTCTTCTAATTGTAGATTCAATTGAATTCTACAAAACCTTGCAGTGAACCTTCTTGATCCACAATCAATTTAGAAAACCTATAATAAGAGAGAGGTACTAACTAATCATGCTTCCATGAAAGCGAGAATTACTCGGACCAATCATAGACCATGGATCAAATCTGTGATTGGTTCGAAAAATTTCTACTCCTGTAGGCTACGATCAACGTGATGCTACAAATTTGGAGCATTCTATGATTGGTCAATTTGTAAAATTCTTTCTTTTGATTGGTTAATCAAATGCCGCAAAGCATTTGTAGTGCTTTTGACCGCACCAGTAGTCATGTGACTCGTTGGCGGCTATTTCCTACTAAAGGTTTTCTAATCTATATAATTCACCGATCGTTAAATAACAATTGAAAAAAAAATGATAGTACGTGTTACAGGAATACCGTTGTTTTCATGGCCTTTCTTCTTCATAAATCTTAAGGGGACCTTTTATCCTCGTAAATTTTGAGTGCTATTAGTGCTACTAAAGTCAAAAGAAGATTATCAGGAAGAAAACAAGATTATCGGCGATTATCCTGCCGCCGGACACTACCGTAAATAGTAACTTCCTGCCACCGATCGTCCTACTGCTATCTTGTCTCTTGTTTCGTTTTTATAATAGCACTATATTCTTTCACTATATCCACTTATTAAGGTTCACGGGGAAAAGCGGCCAGGAAAACGATGGTAGTCCTATATTATGTACTTCCTTTTCGTTTTTCGATTGTCAGTTGATGATCGATGATTTATATAGACTATTGAATCATGCGACTATAAATAAAAGTTTATTGGACCAATCACAGATTTGGTACATGTTCTATGATTGGTCCGATTAATTCTTGGCCGTATGATCAGTTGGCCTTTCTTTCCTATTATAGGCTGCCTTCATGTGCGGCGTAATTTGCGTTAGCGTAACTTGCGTCAACCAATTAAATCGTCTCCATTCGAAATTCACGTATGGCTGAGACATTTTGATTAATTGATGAAAATACGCTTACGCAAATCATGCCGCATGGGAAGGCAGTCTAATATAGATTGATTGTGGATCAAAAAGGTTTATTACAAATGTTTTGTAGCATTTGATTGATCAATTTAGAATCCACTTGATGCTATAAATGCTTTGAAGCATTTGTTGATTTGTTAATTTGTAAAATTCTATATTCTAATTAATCAATCGAATGCTTCGAAGCATTTGTAACGTTAAATGGACTAGCCTAAAAGAAAGAATAAAACAAAGGCCGCGTTCCGATATTCACTGCCAGTACTGAAAATCTATAGTACACGTGACGTATACTATAGATATATTACTATTGCACGAGTGCGTAGTGAAAGCAATGCCTGATGAAGCACATAGGGTGAATTTGTTTATGCAGTCACTGCTGCAGAGGGTGTCATTTTATCTTCGTTGTTCATTGGACGTAAACGATGTTCATTGGACGTAAACAAAGATAAAATGACACCTTCTGCAGCAGTGACTGCATAAACGAATTCACCCATAAATTAATAATCGATTTATATAATAAAGCGTAATCAGTTAATAAAATATTACATAAAGTGATATGCAAATTAGCAAAGTAATGATCGATAAAATTTAATAAATTATAACCTATGCGATACGTCATTTCGCTATACGCTTCTTATACTTGGTACAATCAAAGACTCGATATTGATTGACCAATCAAAAGAAAGAATTTTATAAACTAATTAATCAAAGAATGCTTCAAAGCCATTTAGCATCATGTTGATTGTATATCCTTAAATATTTAAAATAAAAGATAGAAGATACAACATTTTTTTCTATACAGAGAAATCTAAGGTTCCAAAATGTCCTCTCCAAGAAAAAATTTGCTCGATATATTACAGTACACGTTATATGTATTATATACTTTGAGTAATATTTTCCTCGGAATGGACGTTTTGGAATGTAGCCTAGATGTATAAGATCTATAGTATAAGTACATGCATTATGCATGCAAATTGTACTACTTGACAGCTTTGCTGGAATGGGTTTGAACCGATCTGGATTGAATTAATGACATTACATGTTTTTACTATTGGCAGAGTATGTAACATCAACCAATGGTAAAGCATGTGATAACACATAACATTAATCCATTCCAGATCGGTTCAAACTCACTGCAATCTAAAACGCTATTAGGTTGCACAATTTGCATGCATAATGCATGTACTTATACTATAGATCTTATACATCTAGATGCGTCTTTCTCTGTAGATAGAGAGATCTTTCTCTGTACATAAAGAGAAAATGTATCTTCTATTCTTTATTTTAAATATCTAAAGATATAATATCATTGTGATGTTAAAATGCTTGAAAATATTCTTTGATTCTCAGTTTACGGTCAGTTTACTTACATTTATAAAATTTTGTCCCTTCTTTTATTCGTACTTACGCATGCACGCACAGGAGATTCGTTATTCATCCTCATCCTCGTCGTCGTCCTCGTCGTCTTCGTCGTCGTACATCGTTCCCGTCGTCTCCGTCGACGTCGTCCCTGTCATCGTACGTCGTCTCTGTCGTCGTACGTTGTCCCTATCGACATCGTCGCCGTCGTCCCCGTCGTCGTACGTCGTCTCTGTCGGCGTCCTCCCCGTTGTCGTACGTCGTCTCCGTTGACGTCCTCCCTATCGTCGTACGTCATCTCCGTCGGCGTCCTCCCCGTCGTCGTACGTCGTCCTCGTCGTCTTCGTCGTCGTCCTCGTTGTCGTCGTACGTCGTCCCCGTCATACATCGTCCCCGTCGGTATCGTTCCCGTCGTCGTACGTCATCCCCATCGGCGTCGTCTCCGTGGACGTCGTCCCCGTCGTCGTACGTCGTCCTCGTCGTCTTCGTCGTCGTCCTCGTCGTCTTCGTCGTCGTCCTCGTCGTC
>JANQDE010000126.1:11156-21588 GCA_037157785.1 Cephalotes varians
TTTTTTAATATAAACAACATAATAAATTGATTCAAGAAGCAATGTTATTGAATAGAATGAAATTGTGTTCAAAAAAAGAATAAGTTTATTTTAAGACAGTACGTATTGTGATAAAAACAAAAAGAAATTATTTGATACACTGATATTCTCAAACTAACTAAATGATATTAACTTTTGACGCTATAATATATTTYAAATAACTTAATTATGTCGTTTAYTAAAAACATTCRTATTATTGAAAGAARTTTAATATATGTTTGACGCGCATAAAAGTAGAGTAACAATAACACTTTCATCTTCTTCTTSTGATTTTTTAAAATATTGAAACAAAGTATCATTATTATCAAAATAATCGTATTCTTTAGATGACTTTGTAATATTAAAATAAAAGTATAATATTATTGAAGTTTAAGATTATCAAATTCTTTACAAAAGATTTTATATCGTTGCTTATATATACAAAACAATGATTGCATTGAATAGAATATATTAGTTTTAGTTTGATACTAATCTTTTTTCTGTGTATAGTAGTTTTGATCGATGTAAACTACCTTTGTGGTGTCAGAGCGATGAGGTCGTGATAATCGCGATGAGATCATGACGATTACGTCTATTTTGATTGGACATTTCATGTTGCAGGTCATGACAATCATTTTCAATAAGTCAATCATACGAGAAAATTCGTTTAATAAACTCTATTTTAATTAAATAACATTTTCAGCATCATTATATTGTTTGAACAATAAAAAGCGATATTTAAGTATTTTTTTGCTAATACACTTTTGTAAGAATATAAATTCATACTAGTATTCCTAATATTTTAAAATTATATTATTCATAGCATTTTTCAATTATATTTTATATGCATTCTGCGCACATCCGAGTGTCGCGTTCCGCGCTTCATGATTTTCATGATCCTGATCGTCCGCATAGTAAAAAAATTTTCAGAACATAAAGAAAGTAGACAATTGTATTCGTTTCTTTTTTATATGAAAAATATAAAGAATTAGATTTCATTTGTAATCATAAAACACATTGTAGGGTAAAGGCAGCGAATACGGAATATCAATTTTTAAATTAATATTACTCCGATACAAATGCATATGAAGGCTTCTAATGAATGTAGAACTTTTAAGCAACATGTTAGCTACATCCAATAAATGAAAGTCTCCGAAATTTAAGTCCAACTTCAGTATTTACAAAATAGTAAAAAGTGAGAAAATGAAAAGGGTAAAAAAATGGGATATAATATGGAATACTAATCAAATTTAAGGAACAATAATAAATAACATAAAAAATGAAGTGCAAATTTATTTTTTTATGTAAATTGAAATCGAAACTGTTAAAAAACATACGTTTACTGTACAATGTAGCACATAAATAAAATTACATTATGAACATGAACAATAAAATCAAATCTTTAGTCGTTAAATTATTAAAGTAAACATTAACATCAAAAATATTTTTATTATTTATAAAAAGAACAAAAAGATTATATTCTCTACTCTTTATTCCATAATAATTCAATTATTCCACATTACCAATACATCTTAATATGACACACAAACTCTTCCCATTTCAATAAAGAGTTACAAATCGCAATTAAATGGCATAATATTATTCATGCAACATTATTAAAAGCGTCTATGTTCTATAAATATTAAATAACTTACAGTCAGCTTGTGAGAACATTTTTTAAGATAGTGCTATCACATTTTCAGACGCAACAAAAATAAATAAATGCTTATATTAGAGAAATTCATTGTCGCATCGAATTTATTATTTGATATGGCACGTTTGACAATAATTGCAACAACTTCCAGTAATTGCCACTAGAATGCAACGCTTTGTTTAAAAAATAAGTTCCTATTCCATATTAGTAACCTATTCCATATTCGCTGCCTTTACCCTACATGCACTTAAGTGTGCTAAAGCCTTGATATAAGGTCATTACTTCTTATATAAATTATCATTAAAAATTTTCGAAGGTATAATTTTTGTAGTTATTTATATATGTCTAATAATATATTATTTTAGATAAATTTTATTAAGTAAAACATTAGATAAAATAAAATATATATTCTTTAGAATTAAATATTATTCTTTAGAATTCTTGTAATTAAAGTGATCGGTCCGATCCGCTGAGCGTTATGACCCCGTTCACCCCTATATTTTGAATTACCTGTAAGATAAATGATTTAGATACATATTACATCTAAACCAGATAACACGAAGACCAAAATTCAATAATAAAAGGTCTTAAAGACATTAAAAAGATGTCTTAAAGACGATGTTTTTGAAGGTTTAAGTTTTTGAGATTTATGTATTATATATGTTTAAATTTATCTTTAAAATTTTAAAAGTTTTTAAACATTCTTACTTGTTTTTCATTCTTAATTAATGAAAATTTAACACCAATGCTGAGTTCTCCGTTTTTAGAATCACGTTAAAATATATCAAGGACTTGAATCTCGCGAGAATTGTGACGCCTAAGTGGAACATTAAATATATAACCTGGTAAAAAATTTTTCAGAATGTCCCGTCACTATACCCGAGCAGCACAAATTAGTTGGCCAACCGTTGTCCAACGTTGGTCAACTGTTAGTTAACCGTTGCCCAACTAATTTGTGCTGCTCGGGTACAATCCTGTTTCGGACTTTGTGTTGTCTGGGTAGATATCATAACGTTTCAGATTTTATATTATATTTAATTTTTTTAATAATAAATTTCCGACCGACATATGAATACATCAAATAATTTAAATCACAGTCAACTTTCGGTCAAAGTTAGATRTTGGTACTCAATTTTTATTTTTAAATTTAAACATAATCCAGTATACATTCAAACTACGCATGGAAATTGCTCATACTATCGCTGTTCTAGAACTGGATTAGAATTAATGTCACAAATAAAATTTATCGTCAAATTAATGCTAATAAGCATCTTAAACACACTGTAAAGAACTTATTGCGAAAAATATTATTTCAGCCAGGGTTTGACCTGAAATCTTCTGCCTTGCCGGAGCAGTTGTCCTTCTAATTCGTCCGGCTGTGTTCGGCGCGTTTCTAGTTTGAATGTGTATTGGATTATGTTTAAATTTAAAAATAGAAATATTAGTACCAACATCTACAGCTTTGACCGAAAGTTTGCCGTGATTTAAATTATTTGATTAAATTTTTTTATATCGCGACATCAAATCCCATATTGTGTTACTAATCACACTACGAATTTTTTTTTCAGGATATATTCTTCCCATAATTTAGGGACTAAAATTCTAATATAAAAATGTTGATGCTATAGTACTTTTTAAATTAGTAGTGATCAACCCATTTGCATCCATGAGTGGAATAATACACACATAATGATCACCTCTGAGTTCATTTATGTAGAAATTATAATACTTTCTTTTTTGTTTTAATTATTACATGTAATTTCTAAGTAAAATCGAAAATAATGAAATTCGATATGGCCATGCGTGGTAGACGGGCAAACTGTCAATTGAACATCGCTGATGTCTGAACTCAGTTGCGTAGTTAAAGTTGTAATGCAAATGGATCAAAATTATCTACTAATCACAGAGTTGATATTTCGCGCGCTTAGACATGGTGATATGTTAAGTGATAAAGTGTAGATATTGGATTGATTGATATTCGTATATTGAAATTAATCCTATCTTTAACTATATTGAATTAATAATATTGTTAACTGTAATCAATTTTATTTTAAAAGCCTTAATTTAACAAATATGTTAATTTCACAGCTTTTTATTAATTAAACGTATTACTATTATTATTATTATTATTATTATTATTATTATTATTATTATTAATACCTTCTGGTTTTTGTAGCAGAAAGGATAATGTACTACCAATAAATGGTAGTCTCACTGGTCCAGGTAGTGTCTTCATTCGAATGTCTTCATTTGTTCGAGAGGAATCAAACAAATGAAAATTTTGAAGAAAACAGCTTATAATATATATTACTATACTACATAGTATACTCAAAATAATAACGAAGAACATTTTTAAGAGAAATAATAAAATATACTAAAATAATGTTACTTGATACGCAACAAGCAGAATCTAGTAAGACTGCCATGTATCGATAGTTTATATACTTTTTCGCAAACCAATGATGTGAGATTCGATACCACTTCGTGATGGAGGAAAGGATGGAGAGGGTATGCTGTGAAACCTTGGCTTTATTGAAATTATTTTTTTACTACGTGGCCCACTTTTTATTACATGCCATTTATTACATTTTTTATTTTATGGCAAAATTTATTATACTCGGCAATGCAGAATCAACATCGCGATTTATGCGGCAAAAGTTGGACATTACCGACACAGCTATGCACCGCCCATGCATGAAGTAAATGCCTCTGAAGAATTTGGCTATTGCATTATATCTATGAAGATTTAGCTAAGAACCTGAATAAATTTGTAAATAAATTTATAAATAGAAATCACTGGAGAATCTTCATGCATTTTTAGAGCTGCAGTAATTAAAATTTCGTATTTTATATTTTTACCGGTTTTCTTCTTCTTTCTCCAGTTGTAAAAGTTTCCATATTTATGGGCGAAGACAAATCACTAAACTTCATTTCAACATTTTTTCTTATTTTTATTCTGAAATATTCTGAATATTCTGAAATATCCTGTGTACAAATTGATAGATTTATTATACACAGTTAAAAGATCTTCTTTTTGAGAATTCTTTATTTATTGAAGTACTATCAATATTTTCTGTGAATTCATATCATTTTGTTCTAGCGGATTGATAAGCACGGTGTAACGATCAAAATTATTTACATTAAATAATTTTGAGTAATAATCTTTACAATTATCAGCAATAATGTTTCTGATCAATATTATTAAATTGACGAATCTTACTTTGTTAGTCTCTTAATCTCATAAACGCCTAGAATTGACGAGTGTCACAAAATAGCAATTTTAACTTTGTTTAAAAATCATAATAAAACACAAGAATCAAATGAGAATTTCGGGACTGAGGGACTGAGGAATTTTTACGTGGATTTTTTGATACATTTTAATATATAGCTTTCCGTTTTATTGGTTTTAGACATCAATAAAACGGACGATTTAATAGTTATCTTAGCGTGATCTACGATGAGCAATAGTGGATGAGGCTGCAAGCGTAAGAAATTGATCAATCACAGTAAACTATTCTTCTTACATTCGACTGTGACAATTTCTTACCTTACAGTTTCCATTACTGCTCATTGTAGTGCACGCATTATACTTTTGACTTGCGTTTTTGAAAGACTGTATTTTATTTTGACAAACAAATTTTATGCATTACATGCAAAATGTTAATATTTTTTTTGTCTTAAATATATAACAACGTTCTTTTGTATGTTACTCTGCAGAAGATTTAGTTCTTCCACTTTAAAAAACATTAACTTAATAAATTTTTGTAAATTAAAGAGCTGCCATATATTAAATTATTCACTCAAAATATTTAATATTGTATTGATTTTGCGAAGGTATGCAATATAAATACAATTATTTTAAATCCTTGCCAGCTTGTGCAATGGACTTCATACACACCAATGTGTATCTGACCTACCAGTCTAAAATTATTACTTTTACATATTACTTTAATTATATATTGTTGCGCCCTTGAATGCTCGAAAACTCGTTCTTGCGAACGTAACATTTTTGAACGAGTTTTTTTGCGAAACAACACACACATTCGCGAGAAATAAATGAGGCGAATTCAAGAAAAAGAAACTTTAATTCTAATAAAAACAACAAGAATGTCTTGCTCAATTCAATAATAAATCCGTTCTCTCTTTTCAAACACGTTCGTCCATCCCGAAGCTGTCCGCCAAACTCTCGTTGCCCCCGGCAACCGCGCCGCTCCTTCATCCGAACTTCAAACCGCGGGCTTCCTTCTTCGAATTTCCAGCCGTGCTGATTTCGAGCATTCAGGGGTACAATATATTACATATATTACTATTTTACATATATTACTTTGATTTTGACATTTCCGTCGCAATTTATAGACTAAATTTATTAACGTATGAAAGTATGAAAGCAATTGACTAATTTTTAATTATTTAATAATGATGATTGCGATTTGTATAATATTTATATATAAGAAAAGAATAGTTTTGTTGAAAAATTTAAAACTTTAGATGAACACATCTGAAAATAGTTTTGTTGAAAGATCAAAATTATGTAGAACGCTTAAGCTGTGACTGCTGTAAAAAGTTTTAACATTCTAACAATCAGTTTGGGCGTTTTATATAATTATTTCCGAATAAAATTATTTTAGATTTATATCTAGCTAAATGTTTAGATTTATTAGCAAAACCATTTTTTCTGTACAATATCATTTTTTAAATTAATTATATGCTTTCTTTGTAGTATTACAAATATTTAATACAATTTGTAGATATATAAATAAAATTTAACAGCAAAATCTATATTTACTTAACGCATTATTCGTTTATTACAATTACGATTCATACATATTTTTATATTACTGTAGGCGATTCTTATATTCTTTATTTAAAAGTTATTATTACAAACGATTTAACGATGAGACTCGCAGGTCGACAAAATAAATTAGGAACGCTTATTTTTATTATTCCGAACGATAGAACGACCCGGCAACGGCTCTCTCGCCGATGCTTACTCTCATTATATATTATTGTTTGTCTGTCGCTCTCGCTTTTGCGTCTCTTTGTCTAATATATTTCTAGAAACGTCTCTCGTCCTCGGCCGTCAGTTCGGCCCCGCTAACAGGTCATGATAAACAAAACGAAATGTAACGCAATTAATATCTATAAACTTATGCTTTAAGCGTCGAGATATTTTCTTATTTAAAACAAATTTCGTACTGAAACAGTCTCACGTCCACAATACATTTCTACCCCTTTTTTTTTCTTTTTAATCGCTATCCGTATCTGAATTTCGGAGTTCGGCTGCTCGCTTTGCCCCGCGCTTCGCCACGCCAAAGTGTCCGAATTCGTCGGTGATATTTATACATTTTTTCCTGTTACATCGCACACGGTACATAAAATAAAAGTTTGTCTCCCCTTTCCCGGCACACGAGTCCGTTTCGCATCTCAAATTGACCATCTTGCTTCCTTTCGAGCCGTGATTTTAGTTTCATGATATTATCGCCCATATACACTATGACATTTCCGCTCTTTATTTCGTCGCTTAAAACTTCACAAATAAAACTTTACAACTTTAAAACTTTACAAAACGCTGAAATCGCGCGGGCGCATTTTTCAACCCAAAGAGTATTTTAGGATATTCGCATTGTCCGAATGGAGTTGCAAACGCAGTACACTTAATGCTGTCCCCGGCCATACGAACATGATGAAATTCATCCTTCAAAGCGAGTAACGAAAAATATCGTCCTCCTTGTAACGCGTTATATATATATATATATATATATATATATATATATATATAATTTGCTCTTCGACTATCGGAAGCGGTATAGTTGTACCTGGCTGTAATTTCGTTCAAGGTATGGTAATCGCTACACATTCGCGTTCTACCATCCTTTTTCTTAACTAACACTATTTTCGATGCATATTCGAAGTTCCCGGGACGTATAATTCCTCGCGTCAACAGGTCGTCTATGATTTCTTTTAATCGATTTTTTTCCTCGTATGATAGTCTTCCCGGCGCAAAGTGGAAAGGCTGATTATCTTTAACGTGTAATTTAATCTTGGCTTTGATCTTTGGTTTAATCGGTTTTTCGGCCTGCAAATAAGCCTCACGAAATTACCGCACGGATTTATCTCGCGTATTGCTCGATATTGCGGGGTTTACTTTTAATTTATCCGCCTCATCACCTTTCGACATGCTCGAATCAATATTTAGTATTTCTGATGTCACGTCCTCGCGATTTTCGTCTCGTTTAAGGGCAGGTTCTCATGAAACTCGATCCGAAAATTTGATTTTTTTTAATTTCATTTTTTGATATTATGTGTAGAATGTATTCTCCAAACCGTTTGACTGAAATAAATTTCATAAAAAAGTTATGGCATAATAATTCGACCCACGCAAAAATAGAATTTGCGCGGTAGTGTGCATTTTACATCAATATTTTTTAAATGTCCTCCTATATGTATGTTTTATGGTAAGTATGGAACAGTATGAAGTCGAGGAAGGATTGATGTATGGCCCTGGAATTGCTGATTAGCCACAAGGCATTTTTTTCCATTAACTCAAAAAATTAACCAAATCTTTAAATGCGTTTCCTGAAAAACGATGTTTTTAATATCTGTCTCCACGATAACTTAAAAACTACTCAATAAATCACTATTTTTTTATTTTTATTTAATTTATTCTAGGATAAACCTAAATGCAGATAATATTTGCTGCTTTTTTTTTATAGCACCTTAAAAAGYGAAAGAAACGTGAAAAACCGGTATTGAAAAATTGCATGTCCATTTTTTTAATTTTCGACTTTTTATTGATATTGTTGGTACAACCTCCAACAAATATTATATATTTTATAAAAATTTTTGGTTTTTTGATTTCAGATAATTTCTACAAATGCTACAGTGGAGACCGATAAGTAACCTTTTTTTAAAACGGTCACGTTACAACACGTATAAACAATTCCCATGACGTTATTATTCTTAAAAAAAAATTTTTTTTGTATTTTAAAACTCAATAAATAAGTGTCAAAAACCTTAAGTTGTTTATTTACTTCCTTCTATAAAAAAAAAATTCAAGACAATCACCTTATTTTTTGATCGCTTGATGAGAACCTCCCCTTAATTGCCATAATGCCTAACGATCTAATCGCGTCTCTTCCTAACAATACATCGCATTTCATCGTATGATCTGGCACAATTCTTAATATCACTCCATCCGCGCTAGAGCTCCCTCTAATAATTTTCGCGTCCACTCGCCCTAATACTTGCAACGCAGACCATTGAGCCCTACGTAACCGTTATCTGTGTTTTTCATAATTAGATTCGACGGAATAAACTTCGATTTTATTAAACTGATGGGACTCGCGGTATCTAATTGTGACACGAATTCTTGGCTGTATTCTAAATTATCTCTACTTATCCGCAGCTTGACTTTTTCGAGGAACTCGTTGTCGCCCTGCTCCCGCTCCATTACGTAAGAGATTTGCATCGCCGCCTCCGTCCGCGTTGACGCCCTCGATGCTATCGTTGCTCTCTTTCTCTGCGGACAGTCTCGTAGCTGGTGGTCAGTCGCCCCGCACTCGTAACATGTTCCTGGTTCTCTCCTAGGTTTGATGCAGTTTCTTGAAGTGTGCCCCATCCGGCCGCAATTATAGCATCTGTTATCCACGATGCATTGTCCCGCCGTTTGCTGGAACGATGTTTGTGGCTCCGTTCTGCACCTGATCTCCGTTCTATTCGTGGTATTACCGCTGTCTCGCGTGTAACTTCTCGTCACCCGTATTGCAACCTTCTCGAATGCTCTCAACAAATCCTCCTTCCTTCTGAAGCCGTGGATACGCGCCTGATTACGCGTTATCTCGTCCGGAATGCCGTCTATCACGTAATCTATTAGCTCATCTTCGTCAATGGATACTCTATTTGCGAGTATTATCTTGTCGTATAGTAGTAGGAAGTAACTGCTGAAAGTCTCATCGCTACGCCAAGTCCTTCTCTCGAACTGTCTTCGCAAGTCCATCTTCATCGGGCGATGATCGAACATGTTCTGCATCCTCTCGATCAACTCGTCTACCGTCATCTCAATGTGTTCTGAACTCGAATGGAATCATTGGAGTGCTTTTTCCTTTAGTCGCATGCCGACGAGGATGCGCGCCATGCCGTCGTCCAATTGGTATGTCGTTCGTATTAATTCGAATTGCTTTCGCCAAATCTGAAACGTACTTTCTGAGCCTGAAAATTCGCTCAGTAGCTCGCTTAACGCCTTAGGTTATTGCCTCATCGAGATTTGACTAGCGCTTGACATTGGCGAGGTCATTAGTCGCGCATCAGTCTGGATCTCTCTCTCTCTCTCTCTCTCTCTCTCTCTCTCTCTCTCTCCTTTTCTTCGTTTTTCTTCTCATTTTTTTTGTCATTCTCATTGTCGGTTTGTGATGATATTGACCAAGGCATCTTGTCCGCGACTAGAGAACAAAAAATAAGAAATTCGGGTTGTACTTTCCGATTCATTATGCTCTATGTCAGTGGTCGCAACGAAATGCCCTTTTCGAGCCGATTTCTGAAGCGACGCCTACTGTCCTCCCCACTACCGTTCAACGCTCGGCGGCCGAGCCGCCAAGCGCGCGTGTGACGCTATGCCTTAGGAGCGTCCCCATATCAGAAATATGACGAAATCGCCCTTCCGTTAAACTATTATTAAAACACTAAATTGTTTATATTATTAATGTTATATATGTTTTATAATGATATAGTTTATAATAATATATTTTATAATATATATAAACG
>JANQDE010000126.1:31813-105564 GCA_037157785.1 Cephalotes varians
ATATATTTCAAAAATTATTCTAATGAACACTCTACATTCATAAGACCATAACTGACCGAACTTTAATTATTGACCATACTAGATTTGACTGRAGGAGATGAGAGACCGAGTTGATCAGTTTACTATCATGTTGTATCTGAAATTAACACTACGCTGAAGAGGATCCACACAGGGATCGAAACGTTCGTAATTCTCAACAGGAGATTTTTGTCAATAAAAATTTTTACATTTACATCAGTAATCTAGACATTTACATATGTAATCTAGACTTAGACTTTCATTGTTCACGCACCAAGAACCGCGAAGGCTCGTATAGGCATTTTTAACGTATTATTAAATATACTTTATATTCATAAAATTTACCTTTTTTATAATAAGATCCATTTTATTAAGAAAATCAACAAAAACTCCTTGTTTTTTTCTCATATCATATTTCACAAATTCAATTATCTAAAATGAATTATTTCGGCATTAATCATGAATAATTGTTACTTAGGTATTCATAGTTATCATCCGTTCCTATTTCAGGATTAGTAATAGTCTTAAGTAAGGTTTTGAAATATTAATTACTTTAGATTATATGATTAATTTATGACGTTGCATTTAAGATGTAACACTTAAAATCTTAATCTTAAATATAAGAACGTACTATGAATAGCATATATTATCTCGAAACATAGAATGACACAATTTTTTCTTTTTAACAATTGGAGGGACAAAGTAATTTCATTGAATAACTTATACAGCATTAACTAAATAATTTTAACAGATAGATTTTAATAGATTTCTAATAAAACAGTATATTTGGATTTATACTATACTTTATAATAAAATTTACATTATCGAGTTCTTTCTCAGAATGCACATTATTAATAGTAATAATTAATATTACAGTCATACTGGCTTTTCTGTTAAACCAAACCGATAAATTTCTAATTAGCACGGATACAAATTTGTAATACTAATTTATAATATTTATAATATTTGTATTATAAAAAAAGTACATATTTAAAAAAAATTATCATTACTTTGGTTTTATATTCACCAAATTATCTAATATGTATTGAAGTACTATACCCTTTGTATGTTTTGTAATAGTGAGAAGAAAATTATTCACACGATCATTTGCTTTCATCCTAGCATATTTGTCTGAAATAATTTGAGTATAAGGTTCCACTATTGTTATGTTCGAATGATAGCGGATTTTATAAGGTTTAAGACAATACAAATATTCCAAAAGTTCATTATTAGCTTTTATCCACACATCTACTACCGTCCTCGAAGAAACATCTGATAGATAACTTTCTTTAATAGTTTGTAAACCATTACAATATACCCAGTTTTTCCAGCATGGCAAAAGTCTATCATTTTCAGAAAAAATTATAAAATTATTATAAAATTTTCTTGACTATGTTGTATCTTGATAAACTAATTAATCTAAATACATAGAAATGTAATTATTGCTAGAAAAATTGTGAAAATTTACTAGGAACGTTACTTGTGTTCTTCAGGATTTTTGAAATGCCATTTGAAATTATCAGCGGCATAATTTTTGCACGTAACATCATCGAAAATACAAGCCCATTTTGTAGCTTCTTGCCTTAAACGCTTAATAAATTCATCATCATCAGATTTTTCGATGTATTTTATGTTTCTAAGAAGGTCTTTCAAGATTAGTGACTTCATATGTGACTAAAAATAATTGAATAATAATATACTCATATCGCAAAAAATGTCTAATAAAAAAGATATTTTTTTGTCAGTTAATATTAATTAATTAACATCAATCGACGTTGCTCTATAACTTAGTATTGGACAAATGTTGTTTATTTATGTTCACTCAAATAAAATATAYAATATTTTTATGTAAGAATTTAGAATATAATATGTAAAGTTTTATGCATGTTCGTAAACAACATTTTACGTAAATAAAGAAGTAATATTGGCTTATATAAACTTTGTATTTAATACTGTTAYTGTTACTGTGTAAAAAATACGTTAAACTTTACGTTAAAAGTGTAAAAAGATAACATATATATATGTATTTAAATTTCGACATAGCTGAATAAACATATGAAATAAATATAAATAATGTCGTTAGCTATTTAAATTATATGTATTATATTCTTTTAAAAACTTTTTGTAAATTATTTAATCGCTTTTTAAGTGTAAGCACTTAATGTATAATAAAAAGTGTTTAGAAACTGTCATTAATTACCTTAATGTGTGCACTTTCTTGAAATGGAAAGAAACCTGACATATATTCAAGAGCTTTGAACAGGGGATACCATGCAACATAATCTGTCTCTTGTTTCAGATATAGCGTAAGGTCCAAAAATATTGATAAAGAGAGTTGATCATTCATCAGAAAATAAAATGCGTCATCGATAAGTTGAGCACGATTAAGCACATGTATTTGCTTATATAGTACAGGTAATTTTAGATAATTGAGAATTTTAAGCCACTGCGCCTCATCATAATTAACACGATAATATCCTGCAATATATTTAATAAATTTTATTGATTATTAATAATTTTTTTGTTTGATATTTTATTAATTATATTTGATAGATTTTAATGAAAAATATTTGCAGATTATTACATATGTATATGTTTAATTTTTAAAGTAAATGTCGACGAATCGAGTATGAAATTGAGTATATTCTAAATGGAAATGCATATATTATACATTATTAATAAAAATATTATTTTACTGCGTTTCCAAAGTTTTCAAGCAGATTCAAGCTGATTATAAGCTTTATTATTTATAAACATAATGAACTTAATTGTTTATATTCACCAGCTTGTAGTATATTTATTAGTGTAAATGTTTCGTTATTAAGAGATACGAGAGCAACGGTATTGATTGCTGATTGTGGTAATAACCATAACATGTCTTTAAAATATGAATATCCCTGGAATAAAGTATATGTCATATCCCCATCTTATCTATTGCACTGATATCATCAAGGAAAATTATTATATTTATGAGATTTGAAGCGTCGGCTTGCTCTTGCGTTACTTTTATCATAGGATAATGCTTTAATTTTGTCCATAGATCCATTTTCTCTTTTATATTAAAGTTGGGTACATCATTTGATTTATTTAAAGCGAGTTGCATGGCGGTCCATAAATCATCAGAGGTTGTGAAGCTAAAGAAGAAAAGCCGTAATCATAAGACGTAATTAAGACAAGAAGATCAAATAAATAAATTACAAAAGTAAATATAAATTAATTAAACAAGAAAAGCTAAATAAAGAACAAAAAATATTAAACAAAAATTGAATTTGAGGGAGGGAGAGAGAAAGAAAGAGAGAAAAAAGAAACAAGAAGAGAGCAAGAAAAGAATACGAAGAAAATGATAGTGAAAGACACAAACAATGTAAGAAGAAGACATAGAAAATATAAAGAAAATATCGAGAATAAATAAATTAACAAAAAACGAAAAGCAAGTAAAAGAAAAGCAGATAATAAAAATAGAAAAGGGAATTTACAATTAAAAAAAAAAGGGTAAAACTGCATAAAAGGGGAGCAGCTTCCGATGACTTTGAGCTTGGCATATATTGTCAAGGTCGTGGCCCCGAGTAAGGTTCCGAAGGTTTTATCCGGCGGACATTGTTCGCAAAAAAGTTATGTACTGAAACTCTTTTACCAATTATTAGAAAATTTGTCACACCTGGTAGTATTATTTATACRGATAAATGGCGTGCCTACGATGTTTTGAGTGATGAAAACTATAGACATTTTTCTGTGAATCATTCAAGAAACTTTGTAGATCCACAAACTGGCGTTCATACTCAAAATATCGAAAGGTTATGGAGAGAAATGCGATCGAATATTACGATACGGTACGCGAGATTACCATTATATACATTACCTTTCCGAATTTTTATTTAAAAAATTATACAATTACAATGAACGGATAGATGCTTTGTTGAATTTCAACTACGAACAAATCCAACATCCGAGAATTTGGAACAATCTAAAAATGAAAATACTGATGTATGATTTTCAGATCAACAAATATTAGATATACTTAGCAATACGCATTACTGCTCGTTATTAGTAAACATAATTTCGCTGTTTTTCATTAAATTAATAAAAATATAGCAGGATTATTATAATTTTAATCAATAATTTGTATAAAAGAAAAGTTATTTTAATATAATTATTTGAGATTTTACTGCATCAAAACTATTTAAATTTTCATTGAATATATTATTTTATATATTATAATAAATATTATATAAAATATTATATATAATTATATATATATATATAYATATATATATATATATATATATATATATATATATATATAAAGAAATATATCATTTTTTAGACTGTGAGCAAAATGACATTGAAGAAACAACCTGATTGATAGCATCTGCTGTAAATAACATAGCGATACCCTCGTGTGTCCAGTGATAAAACCGAAAAGGATTGAAGAAACCAAAACATTGATGTGCCACTTGACGTCCTATTAAGCGCGCCACATTTGCTTTGCGTGCAATAGAATCTAAGTTTATATCATAGATTATAGCTGTTTCTCTAAAAATTATTTGTAAATATAACGGTTATTTCACAAGTTAAATGTGTGTGTGTGTGTGTGTGTGTAAAAGTTCTATTACAATATGTAAGTTCTATTACGAGCATGCAATTTAATACTTTTTTATGATTTCATCATTTTACGTGTATTATGTCGAATCGTTTGAAAATTACAATGAAACGGTTTAGTCTGATTAACTCATGTAACAATGAGAGACAAACTTGAAATATTTCAATAAAATATAAAAAATGACTGAGAATACAAGGTCTTTTAAATAATTTCTAAAAAGATGTCTGTTTTATTTTATGTTGTATTTATATTATAGATATATAAGAACAAATTTCTGATGCATTTATATATAAGATTTACGTTTTCTATAATAACAGTATGTTTTTTAATTAAATTTATTTCTTTTATCAAAATATTATATCAAATAATAATAAAAAAGTTAAGTCAAGCTATTTTTAATTTATATATTATAATATATACATATGTATTAAACACCTATACAAAATGTAATATACTTATCGATAATTATTTACTTTTTCATTCAGAATAAGAATTATCTATTACTACATCTCTAAAAGATACGCAATTGTTACTCAATTTGTTTAATAAAGAAACAATTCGAAACAAATCGATTCGACAATATCAAGAGAGAGTCTGTTATATATTGTAATATATATTATGCATTAAAAATAACTTGTTATTATATATATTACTTATCAATCAAATAACT
Source organism: Cephalotes varians (assembly GCA_037157785.1). Classification (NCBI taxonomy): domain Eukaryota; kingdom Metazoa; phylum Arthropoda; class Insecta; order Hymenoptera; family Formicidae; genus Cephalotes; species Cephalotes varians. Next base: position 37,102 of record JANQDE010000126.1, read on the forward strand.
TATTATTATACAGTTTTGTTTTCTATTAGATTAAATCTTTTAATTTATATGAAAAATTTTCTTTCATCATGCATATTACCTATAAAAAACGAGTCCCAAATTTTGTACGCTGTCGTGACGAAGACCCGGTATTGCGACATGATTTACTTTTAGTTTCTTACAATGCTGCCATTTAAGTTCTAAATATAAACTAGCTTGTTTGACAATAATATTTGAGAATCTTAATTCCTGTACGCGCTCAGTTTCTAATTGTTGTCGATACCGGATATTAATTATTTCTTTAGGAATAGTGTATTGAAAATGGGATATCATAATCGCAACGAGATAAATGGGCATTGAAGGAGTTTTATCGAAGTGTGTCCACATCATGCTGTTTTGTATAGTTGTATTTCGTACTGGCATATTCGAAAAAACAACATATTTCGTATTATGATATATAGAAATGTTAAAAGTCGCATTGAATCGTGGATCATCCCAGCATGGAAACATTCGTCTGGCTCCTATTGGATAGAAATGTGTCGCGAACAACCTATCATATTTTAACGATATGCTTGAGATAATAATTATAAATTGTTGATATTATAAATTAGCATATATAATTGGAAATAACATTTTGGCGTAATATACTTTAATATCTTATTTCATTAGATACTATATTATTGCCGTACTGCAATTGTATTTTTATAATTATTAGTAATATATTTGATATATTCAGAATGGCTATAATATTATAACATTACATATTTAAAATATAATTTAAATTATCTTTTGATGTTATTTAAGTAGAAGTTTAATACGTATATTTAATTTTTAATATTTCATTTTTTAAACACGTAAAGTGTAACACACAATAGAATAAAAACGAAGAAAATATTTTTTTTCTTTATTATGTATTAGTACGCTAATATTATTACGTTTATGTATCAAATATATTTACATGCATTGAGAAAAAATACAATTTAAAGTACATATCTAAGTATTATTTCATTATTAAATTTTGCGAAACGTTTTGATGAAATATTGTTTAAATTATTCATCCATGCAACATGGCCATTGTTGAAAATAATATATATAAAATGTAATAATAAATAAATTGGCGCGCAATTTACAGAATGGGTATGTATATAACGTTCACATTGAAATAATATTAAGTACTAAGATGTAGCTTATTGTTAGACGTAAAAGACGTTTTCCTACTAGTTGTGTTATTCACATCGTTATTATTTATTATTTTATAATAATAAGTGTTTTGAATATTTTAATAAGTATAACATTTAAAACGACATCTTAGCATATTATATTATATTTACTCACGTTTCGTTTCTTGCATTTGTATAAGGAATTTTAAACAAACTTTCTCCAGCATTATTTATTATGGTACAAAATTCTATTTGTAGGAGATAATCCCCTGGTAAGAGATAATCGGTGAAATAATAGTTTAAGGTATGATTTATGTTCTCATACACATTTACATTCCATTTTGTTTCTCTTAAGGTATTTAATTTAGTCAAGTTTAAAGTAAGTATTGTTACTTGTGGCTGTTGCGCATGTAATTTTATGTTTAACGTTGGCTGAGAAATGTTAATAAAAATGTGGCATATACCAGTGAAATTGTTATCAAGTGATTTTATGGAAATATTATAGTGTTCCTGTCTTATGGAACTTAATAATGAGGTTTCAACGGCCAAACCAAAATATTCAATAAAAAAAAATATTAAACTTTTATTTAAAAACAGTTTTAAGTACTTCATGTTGATTTTTAGATCTATAAAACATTTTGTTAAGAAAAACAATTTATTTAATATGCAGTACAAAGTATCTTTTATAATTGATGTATGAAAGAGATGAGTATGAAAGAGAAAAAAACGTACGTGTGGATATACAGACATAATTACAACAATTAAACATTTAGACATTAAAAACATTTAAAATAATTATAAGTATACTCGTATTATCGCATATAATTATATATTATTTTTATTAAAACAGGAATTAAGTAATCTGGATGCTCTACACAGACAAGAATAAGACAAGCTAATGAGCCAAGTTAGTTCCACATATTAATAAATATTTTGATTTAATTGTATACCAACAATTCCGTAATGTTTTGACCTGTTATGAAGTCATCTTGAGTGTGATGAGTCACGGTAACTTACAAAATAAAAAATATATAAATTAAGTTAAAGCGCGGACTATGTACAGTCGAGGATCCTAGTGCCTAATAATATTCCTTATGTAATACATTTTTTTCAGTTTATATATTGCGCGACGATTATTATCAAACTTGAAATGCAATCATAAACTGAAACTAGAAAAATACTAATATTACAAATTAATATGTTATCATCATATTATCATTTTAAAACACAGCAAAGAATTTTATTAGAAAAATAAAAATAAATAAATATAAATTATAATAAAAATAATAAAGAATATATAATGCAATATAATACTGTTGTATTAATAAAATATAAATACAATAAACTGAAGGTGATCGCTCATATAACGATCAACGATTAAAATTCGTTATGAAATTCGTTGAGATATGTAAAACAAATTTTAATAAATTTTAATAAATCTCAAGATTAAAAATTGAATTGCACTGCTAATCACCATTAATTTGATACGATGTTCTCGATAATTAGTGGAATTAAATTTTTAATCCCGAGATTTATTGTAATTCATTTTACATCTCGATAAAATTCGTAACAAATTTTAATTGTTGACCATTATGCGTGCATTTCAGTTTTAATTTATATCGTACTTATTTAATTTTATTTTTGATTTATAAGTTTAATTTATAAGTAATCATGATTCTATCATCGCGTTAAAAATCTTATTACAAGTCGAAACGTTTGTGAAATTATTAGAAACAATTAGATCACTATACTGATTAGTACGTAGAACTAGCTTAGCTCATCAATCTTTTTTACCTTAATTATTTTTTATTAATCAAAGAATCTCACATGTTTATATATAATTTTGAGCAGAAGCAAACACAAGATTGAATAACTGATGAAAATCTTAGTAAATGTTGATACCGATATTAAAATATTTATTTTGTACAAAAATGAGTCCAATTGAAAAAAATCTATCAAGAAATTTAACGTCCTTTCTTACTATTTAAACGATAAATGTAAATATTAAACATGTTTAATTTATGTTACACATTATAAAGCAATAATTAATATTAAACAGAATTTTCAGTTTTTTCTATTAAAATTGTCGTACAAAACCATCGCCAGTAATGAATTTGCAGAAATTAATTAAATGTAAAGCCACCGAATTAATTTGCGTACTTAATATATCATACATATCTAATTAATTCGTTGTTCGGTAAACTTGTTTTATGTATTCAATCTACATTTAAAAAAAAATCCGTTACGAAAGAAAATAAAATATAAATATTACTAATATAAACATTAAGTATAACGTAAATACAGTAAATTTAACATGCTCAGCTTGTTTGGTCTAAAATTTGTAAATTTAAAGTTACAACACGATAAAATTAAGACATAAAATACAGTTAAAAAAGATATTTTGATAATCATAAAAAATATAAATAATACTAACAAAACGTAATTATGTTCGTCATGCTCGAAATCGTTTTCTACAATTTGCTATATTTTTAAAATTAGATAAATGGATATTTTATTTCTTTTAAAGACTCACCTTATGTATTAAAATTCTTGGCTATTAAGATGCAGTAAGAATTAACTAAAGATAGCGTGCATATAATCACGATGAATTTTTAGTACTAAAAGTACAATTGAGATATTACCACTTTGAAAGATCGACAAAAACTGAAGTTCAACGAATATTTGATATCATAAATATATACTGTTATAGTAATATATAGGGTCACATATGTTCGATGACTAATCGATGGATGCTGTAACGCCCGTGTGTCATAATATAAATAAACCTCTCAACTTTTCTAAATTTATATCCTTCCTGGCACAAAAAAATAATCAAAATTATTTTTTATAGTTAAAATAATTATTTAACAATCAATTTAGAACTTTTCAATCAATTTACAACCTCTTTTATTATAATTCACTAACAGCTTTATATTTAAAAAATGCAAAATATTTTTTCGTTAGCTAGATTTTTTGTGATTTATTGAATTCTTTTTTTTCCACATATTTCATAAGTATTTTGACTTATTTGAATTTGTGAATATTTATAGAATTTTATATATTTATTTTTTCCTATATATAGAGATATCAAATATTTAATGAAAACAATAATGAGCTACAAGCCGAGTATTTTAATGCTCTCTAAAGATTATATGATAATTAATAATTTAAATATACAAACGTTTTGACTTCTATCAGGCCATTTTCAGTGTAAAATGTAAAAATATCAATTTTCAGTTAAATACAAATTGGTAAATCGTAAGTAATTTAATTTTAGAGATGCACGTATTCTCATGCATTAATCAAATTCATAATAAAAACTTCCGAGTTGGCCTTTCAAAAAAAAAAGTAAATAAAAATGGTATAAATTACTATCAATTAAAGAGTGACCGCAAAATCGGTGGTTTTTTAGCCCATTTTTGGTCTCGCAATTTTGGAACTGAATTGTGTGTCAAATGATAGCTTATAATGAGACATTAATCGCAACAAATTTTCAAGTTGAGCCTATAATTGGTTCAAGAGATATGGGGGATCAAAGTAGTCAAAATTAAAGCGTTAGTCCATATGTTTTGAAGCACTAATTTTTATGTCTGTCCATTAATTTAAAATTTTATACCCGGGAGTTTTGCTGGTTGCTGACAATGAATTTGAAATAAGATTTTCCCCCAAAAATTCAAAATGGCCGATTTAATATGGCGTACATATATTTAAAAAATCTTTTAATTTCTATGAAAAATATCTAGGTGTTTCTTCGCTGATTATAAGTCTGAAGTCAGATTTTCAGGAAAAAATGACTGACCCAATATGGTGGACAAAAATTAAAACACATTTTTATTTATTTATAAAAATAAATCATAAATGAAGTACTCGGTGAGTATTCAGTCTATTAAAGTTGTCTAATCAAATAATTTTTAAGAAATGTGGTTCTCATGGTTTATATTAGAATGCTAATTGAAAAAAAATCTCAATTTAGATTATACAAATTAAAATAAAACAAATAAAAAGTTAATATCGCCGCTGCCGTCGGCGGGCTGCTAGGCTGGCGCATAGATGTGGTTGCTGCGGCGAAGTTAGTTGTTGCGCCTGCGGATAACAACTGATACTATTGTTGTGTTAGTGATGTAAACGACGAATAAAATAAAAGTATAATAAGTTAAATAACAAATGTTATACCCAGACAATATAAAATTCAAAATCGGGACATAAGACAACTTAAAGACACCTTGAAGGCATATTTGCGAGAGACGTCTAAAAGATGTTTTAAAGATTTAAAGGTATCTTTAAGACGTCTTATGTCCCGATTTTGAATTTTATATTGTCTGGGTATAACATTTGTTATTTAACTTATTATACTAAAGTAACATTTGTTAGTAACTTTATTCTAACAAATTATAACAAATGTTATATCTAAATTATAATTATAATAAAGTAACATCTATAATTATAATAAAGTAATATATATTTGTTACTTTATTATAATTGGTATATGTTAAAAAATATAATAGTTTTATAACACAGTTATATTGTGCATAAAAACAAAATACATAACATTAACATAACTATAGTATAACAACTGTCACATTATGTTATCAGACTTATATACATATTTTACGCGTTTGCTGGAAAGATATAATACGTATAATTTACTGTAGGCGAAAAGACATTTCTAGAAATATATTAGACAAAGAGACGCAAAAGCGAGAGCGACAGACAAACAATAATATATAATGAGAGAGAACATCGACGGGAGAGTCGTTGCCGGGTCGTCCTATCGTTCGGAATAATAAAAATAAGCGTTTCTAATTTATTTTGTCGACCTTCGAGTCTCGTCGTTAAATCGTTTGTAATAATAACTTTTAAATAAAGAATATAAGAATCGCCTACATTACGTACCCAGACAGCACACGATATCCTATGGACATTCTGGGAACGTCCAAGGATGTCCTCAGGATGTAGGGATGTCCTTAGGATGTCTTTAGGACGTCCCTTGAAGGTCTGTGCTGTATGGGTAATATATTGACACTCCATTTTTCTCTATAGTTATCACTCATGGATGAAAACACGAATAATATAACAATAAAAAGTGTAATTTTATATAAAAATCGAATGATCAAAGCATAAATATAACATAATAGACTTATCTACAATAAGATACCCAGAATAATAATAGATCATAAAATTAATATTACGAATTAATTATCTAATTAACTATTTAACAATTACACAAACTTAATTGTGCAATATTGACATTCCATTTTTCTCTATAGTTATCACTCATGGATGAAAACACGAATAATATAACAATAAAAAGTGTAGTTTTATATAAAAATCGAATGATCAAAGCATAAATATAACATAACAGACTTATCTACAATAAGACACCCAGGATAATAATAGATTATAAAATTAATATTATTAATTAATCTGTCTCTTATACACATCTAGATGTGTATAAGAGACAGATATAACAATAAAAAGTGTAGTTTTATATAAAAATCGAATGATCAAAGCATAAATATAACATAACAGACTTATCTACAATAAGACACCCAGGATAATAATAGATCATAAAATTAATATTATTAATTAATTATCTAATTAACTATTTAACAATTACATAAACTTAATTGTGCAATATTATCGATTTTTAATTATGTTCTTGTCGATAATATTTTGTATTAATAAAATCTCTAAATTTTTCTCCAAACATATCGGTAATGTAAAAAGTTTTGATATCAAGCAGGCAAATATCTTTTCATCATGCGCGCGTGTGTCAGGAAGCTAGTGACATCTCGCGCGACTGTCTTTTAATCGCAGTTTGACACGTATGACACCATATATATGACACGTATACCGTTCCCTTCCGCCTGCATAAATGTCAGTAAACTTTGACAGGCTAATTATTTGCGCGTATTTTTCTCAATCCTACTTTTAGGTATGTGCCTAATTCATTATTCGCAAGCGTTTCGTATCAGATTTTGATTTGTAGCGTCGCTAATACACGCAATGCTAAGATGCCTCATGTGTACATAACCTCAAACATCACTCGTCCGCTTTTTCCTCGCGCATTCGAATTACTTGCGGACGAACTGATAGTGTTATCAAACCGATCGTTTTTCGCAGATCGTAAGGAAATTTTCCTCTTGGTGCGGCGTCACAGCTGAAAGAAAATGAGCACGATAACCGAGCAACCGTGCTACACCCTGATAAACATCCCGACCGACACGGAGCCGCTGAACGAGCTCCAGCTGAAGCAAGATCTCGAGAAGGGTAACGTCCAGACGAAAATCGACGCGCTCAAGAAGACGATTCACATGATCTTGAGTGGCGAACGGTTGCCGGGGCTCCTGATGACAATCATCAGGTTTGTCCTGCCCCTGCAGAATCATACTATCAAGAAGCTGCTGTTGATATTCTGGGAGATCGTGCCAAAAACCTCTGCCGATGGTAAACTATTGCAGGAAATGATTCTGGTGTGTGACGCGTACAGAAAAGATCTGCAGCATCCCAACGAATTTGTCAGGGGGTCCACTCTCAGGTAAGAAGGCAAACACGAGTGCGAGTCAAGTTGCGTGACCGTCATTGTATGTAGTGAATATTAAATTTGCAGATTCTTATGCAAATTGAAGGAGCCAGAACTTCTAGAGCCATTGATGCCGGCGATAATCTCTTGTCTAGAACACAGACATTCCTATGTCAGACGTAATGCAGTGCTTGCGATTTTTACCATATATAGAAATTTTGAATTTCTTATACCGGATGCTCCGGACTTGATTGCAAAGTATTTAGAGGGGGAGCAAGATATGTCGTGCAGAAGAAACGCGTTCTTAATGTTGTTGCATGCAGATCAAAGTAAAGCTCTTGCATATTTAGCTGCGTGCCTCGATCAAGTGCCGAGTTTTGGCGATATACTACAATTGGTCATTGTTGAATTAATATATAAGGTATAAATAAATGCATCTTGCATAAGTATACTTGTCTATTGATAAATAATATAATTAACTAATAACTAATATAATTTTTCTTTTTTAGGTTTGTCTTGCAAATCCATCGGAAAGGGCCCGTTTTATCAGATGTATTTATAGTTTGCTAAATTCACCCAGCGCTGCGGTGCGTTACGAAGCAGCCGGCACGCTGGTGACTCTTTCCAGTGCGCCAACCGCGATCAAAGCCGCGGCTTCTTGTTATATCGAATTGGTTGTCAAGGAGAGTGACAACAATGTCAAACTTATCGTACTGGACCGGCTAATTGCGATGAAAGATAGTCCCGTATATGAAAGAGTACTTCAAGATCTTGTAATGGATATACTTCGCGTTTTAGGTATTATATTAATAATAGCAAAAAGAAATCTGTTGGATTGAATTTCTACTATTGTTGCTTATTTTTAATAGGATCACCAGCCTTGGAAGTTAGGACAAAAACCTTAGCTTTAGCTATGGATTTGGTTACAACTCGCACGATTGAGGAAATGGTCCAGCTTTTGAAGAAAGAAGTTCTCAGGACAGCTGGCGGAGAGCACGAGGATGCTGGCAGATATCGTCAGCTCTTGATACGAACTCTCCATACTTGTTCCATGAAGTTTGCAGACGTTGCTGCTACCGTCATTCCAGTACTGACTGATTTTCTGTCGGAGAGTAACGAACCAGCAGCTACGGATCTTCTTGTATTCATTCGTGAAGCCATTCAGAGATTTGAGAATCTCAGACCATTGATTGTCGAGAAACTGTTGGAGGTGTATAAACGTTTGCGATAGTGCATATGAAAAATATGGCAAGGCTAAGACAAAGACTAATTTTTTAATTTTGATAAATTAGGTGTTTCCTCATATACGATCTGTAAAAGTACACAGAGCCACACTTTGGATTCTTGGCGAATATGCCACATCAAAAGAGGACATAGAAGCTGTGATGGGTCGTATACGAGCAGCATTAGGCGAATTGCCGTTACTCGAGGCAGAAAATAAACGTCAAGCTGGCGAAAAGTCCGAAGATGGTAATTCGCAGGCTGCACCTGCGCAACTCGTAACGTCTGATGGTACTTACGCAACTCAAAGTGCTTTCAGTGCTGCATCTGCACGTGAGTAACTTGTTTTTATTTAAAATATATATAATATTTTTAATACTTTGTGTATACTATTATACACATTTTAATTAATTAATAGGGAAAAAAGAAGAGAAGCGACCGGCATTAGTGCAATACATGATGGAAGGCGATTTCTTTATTGGCGCGTCCTTGGCTACCACATTGGCAAAATTAGCCCTCCGTTATAAGATGCTCGAAACCAACATCCAGAAAAGCAACAGATTGCAGGCGGAAGCAATGTTTATAATGTCCAGTGTATTGCAATTAGGCCGTTCAGGTCTTCCCACAAAAGCGATGACACACGACGACGCAGAGAGGATCTCTCTATGCCTCAGATCCCTTGCTTGTCCAACGCCTCTCGTACAGAAAGTTTTCACTGAGGGATGTCGCGATGCACTCGGTAGAATGTTGACTGCAAAAGCAGAAGAGGACTCGCAAAATCAGAAGGCCAAGGAAAAACCAGGCAGTATTGTTCAAGTTGATGATGCAATTCAATTCTTGCAATTGAGTCGAGGATCCGATCTGGCTGGTGGAGCTGGTGATATGTTTGAGCAAAGCCTTAGTGCAGCTGTAGCAGGACGACCTGGTGCCAGCGGAGACGCTCCGAGTGCCTTGAGCAAAGTCATTCAACTCACCGGTTTCTCGGATCCAGTTTACGCAGAAGCCTTGGTCCACGTTAATCAATATGACATTGTGCTCGACGTGCTGATAGTCAATCAAACGGAAGACACTCTGCAGAATTGTACATTGGAACTGGCTACCTTAGGCGATCTGAAGCTGGTGGAGAGACCTCAACCAATCGTACTTGCGCCTAGGGATTTTGCCAGTATAAAGGCAAATGTGAAAGTCACATCTACAGAGAATGGAATTATTTTTGGAAATATTGGTGAGTGTCGGATTTAGATACTCCGAAAAAATTTACTTTTGAAAAATTGCAACATATTGCTGTTTCGAAAAATAAAAATTATAACACATGTTTATTCTTTTTTATTTGCAGTTTATGATGTATCGGGAGCGGGCTCTGACAGAAGCGTAGTCGTTCTTAACGATATACATATCGACATTATGGATTATATAGTGCCCGCGACGTGTACTGACACGGAATTCCGCCAAATGTGGGCCGAATTTGAATGGGAGAACAAAGTCTCTGTCAATACGACTCTGTCTGACTTGAGAGAGTATCTTGCACATTTGTTGAAATCCACAAATATGCGTTGTCTTACACCGGAAAAAGTATGTTTAATTTTTTTATTAAATTAATTTTGCATAAAAATAGTGTATTATTTATTTTGTATTAAATTGCTATTATAAAAATCATTATTATTTTCTCTACAGGCTCTTTCGGGACAATGTGGATTTATGGCTGCAAATATGTATGCTAAATCAATATTTGGTGAGGATGCATTGGCGAATTTATCCATCGAGAAACCATTGAACAAACCTGACGCGCCAGTGGTCGGTCATATTCGTATTAGAGCCAAGAGCCAAGGTATGGCTTTATCCTTGGGCGATAAGATTAACTCGGCGCAGAAGGATCCACTGACTAAAGTCGTGCAAGTCGCTTGAAATGAATTGTTTCGATTGAATCCACTCTGCATGATCCGGTTAAGTCTCTTCGAATCGAATGACTACTTTTATAGAATTTACAGAACTTTAAAGATTATTATTAAATGATTTTTGCATATTTATGGCATTTAAATGTTATTTAGACAACACAAATGTCCTGATTTTTCGTAGATATTCTTTTAGACTTGTGTATTATTTGCCAATCGAAATACATTGGATTTATTTATAGGATTCGCAGTTATGGTTAATATATATCCATATTAATTTGTATCATATTTAATTGTATTACATCTCCTGTCAACTTATCATAAACATACAATTAGTGCCGTACATCAGGATAGAATGTATTCATAGACAAGAAAATAAATATACGCAGTACTTTATCTATGTAAGCTCCGTTCCTTTATTTCTCTTTAAATATAAATATATAAGAATGTTTATAATATCTCTGTATCTTTTTAAATAAAATAACTCGAAAATATTTTTAATATTTATAAGAAAATATTTATAAGTTCCTCTATAAGTTGTTTAAAGATAAGTTCTCATATTATGACTTTAGAATTTTAAGAAAGATTTGAAATAATATTTATAAATTTTCGACACACACATACATACGCACGCGCGCGCACACACAGAATGTAAAACATTTCGTGAGTTTTTATGTCATATAATTGTAAGGATCTTATTGATGTTTCTTCAAAACTGAATACATCTTGGTTTAGAGCCATCCTTGTCTCAATGGTCTTCCACGCGTAATGTCTACGAATTTTTCTTGATCATCATTTTTGCCACCGTCTAAACTTGAAACTGTTAACTGTGATGGAATAATCGGAAGTTTAGAATTGTGTGAAGCTTTCGGCCGTGTTCTGATCGAACTTCTGCCTTTGATGGGAGATGTATCTGAGGATGCGATAGCGGATTTGCTTTGACGTTCCATGGGAGAACTAGAAGTTTTCGTAGCAGAAATAGTAGCAGTAACGGTAGATTTCGCAGTAGTAGAAGCAGCAATAATTTTTTTGGCAGTAGGAGAAGTAGCAGTAGTGGTGGTAGTAGTAGTAGTAGTGATGGCGGAAGTTGTAACAGTCTTTACAGTGACAGGTCCAGTTGAAACAGTAGTTATGGCAGTCATTGGTGACGTATCGGTAGCGGTAGTAGTTGTAACAGATACTACAGGGACAGAAGTAACGCTTGAGGCAGTCGAAGATCGAGTAACCGTGGATTGAGCAGAAGTTGACGATTGGCCTGAAGAAATAATACAACTAGCAATAAGTACTAGCAATATCATAAATAATGTTATGATTAAATATTAAACATTTTATAAGGGAGTATAATTTTTTTAATAAGGAAAAATAAATAATAATAGTCAATAATACAAGCAAATTGAAGAATTGAAAGAGTAAAAATTTATAAATATTATTCTCTTTTAATCTTTCTCAATTTACTCGCGTATAGATCATTATTTTTCCTTATTTTTACTTGCATGTATCGTTGATTAATTTATAATTTTTTAAGTGAGCATTTTTTTTCTTTTATAAGTAACGTTAATGTAATTTATAATGCAGTTTATATTCAAATATATATATATATATATATATATATATATATATATATAAGAAAGTTAAATAATTGTGATTAGGTACCGAGTTGAGTAGGTGCCTTTCTCTTGATTACTCGCGGTGGTGATGAACGAAGCGGTAACAACGGCGCAGTAGCCTTCATCATCTTTTCATCAACAAAATCGACTGAGGCTGTAGATTCGGCCTGTATAAGGAAACACACACATTTTTATTGATAAGCAGTTTCACTCTTAATAAATAATTATATATGTATTATATTATATCGGATCGATTCAGATCGATCGATTTATATAGTTATAAATTCTAAAGAATGATTGATTTTAAATCCCGTTCTTAAGAGAAATTATTTAAGGAAACTTTTGATAAATTATTTTATATTCCTTCCTTATAATATAAAATATAAACATGCTTTTACATGCCATTAATTATTGATTTAATACCTGAAGAATCGATTCAAACAGTTGGGAATCAATGCCGCTTCTAATTGGCTTTGGAGTTCTGTCTCTGTTGAATACTGATGTTTTAGCATCGTTATCATCCTCGACGATATGCTCGTGCAGCACGTGCAGTATCGTCGCCGCCGTAGTTTCTGGTAATTCAACCGGCACATCTGGCGGCAGTGGGCTTTTCTGCGTCAGACGTTTCGCTTCCTCCATGGCTCTCTTCAAACTCTGCTGATTCTGCAGCGACGTCTTGCTACAGCTTTTGCCGATTTGAGAGCTCTTAACTACATTTTTCACGACCTAAAAAATCATGATAAGAAGTGTTTATTAGTTATCATTATCGTTATTTTTTAACAGAATAATAAGAGATCGTACTTGACTCCAACGATGTTCAGCCGAAGTCAATACGGCTAATTTAGCGATTCTCTTCCATCTCTCAATGTTGTTTTCCTCTTCGGGTCGTTGTAGAGCTATCTCTTCCTGAAGATCGAGGTCAGCTGAATTTACAGGACCTGCTACTTGGAAGTCTTTCATGAGTCTTCTCTCCCAAATCTTCATCTTCTTACCCAAAACAGCTAGTTTCAAAAAAGCAGTCAATATGAATTTTAACATAATTTTAAATCCTTGACGAATTTAAACTTTGCTTTAAGCTTATTTTGTTATTTTAAAATAAAAAGTGCCAGTATTTACACGAAAATACTTACTCTTTTCCTTCTTGTCGATCTCGCCAATATCCATGCCGTTTTTGTGCAGGATGTCCAGAAGTTCGCATCTCCAGGACGACAAATCGGACTTAAGTTCGTGAACATCGTCTTCGGTGACAGGTTCCATCTCATGCTCGCTGTGCGAATTCACAACGTAACGCCATATCAACGCTCTCATGACTGCTCCATATCTATATTGAACAGTAGAAAGATATGTATTCACGCTATTATATCATACCCTATTGTCTGCAGAATAACAATTAAAAAAGTTATTAACGTTAACTATGAAAATACATTACGTTTAAGATTTTTATATTATTGTCTTATTTTCGAGCCGAGCATATTCATAAAGACAACTCACTTATGTTCGCGTGCACGCCGACGTTGACTACAGCGTTTACCGATACGTTTCTTCTGCAGACCGAGCAATCGGAAAATCAATTTTGGCGGCGGAAAGATATTGAAGGGCGGTGGAAGGGTTCCGCTGTCTTCTTCGAAATAACTCATCCATAATTTCGTCCTCGCAAATTTCCACTCCGTGTCGGCGTGTTCCTATCGCGTCAATGCCTCTGTTGACGAGATCATTCAGATCACGAATATTATTCGAGTTGGAGCCTTACCTCAATAACGGCGTAGCTATTGCTCATCATAGCTATCAGTAGATTTAGCAGGACAATCACGTTGATCACGGAATACGAACCGAACATCAACAAGCCCCAGAATCGAGTGTATGATTTGATTCCTGAAAATAACAACGTTGGAATCTAGAAAATAATAACGTTGGTTTCGCCAATGATAAGGCATCAGTTTTAAGAAAAAGGATCATTTTTAATCATTTGAATTACATATGTAGACATACCAGTGAGTTCGAAGCTTTCGATGCCGACCATACCGAAACTGGCCCAGAAAAGACTCTGACACGATTCGAACAAATTACTGAATCTGAAAAAAATTTTACGCGAAATGCAATCGAAATATTTGCTGAACATTTTGTGTCATGTTAAAGAAAAGTAAATATATTAAAACGATGTTAAACGATACATTAGAATATTACATTCAATTTCATTTATTTTCATTCTTCAAAATTTTCATTTCATTCTTTAAGAATAACTTGCTTTAAAAGTACACATGTCCTATACAGTGCCATGTATTATTTATTATACTTGTGGCAATAATTGTGATCTTAATAAATAATTTATTATTCAATACTTATATTATTATTACCGATTTGGAAGAAAATGCGATCGATTTGTTATTTTTTTCATAATCATTAGGCACACGCGCGAAAGGATATAGTTTAAAATGAAGGATACAGACACATCTCTCATCCCATCTAATAATTTGATTATTCACCTTCTCCATCTTAAACAGGCGTCACTGCCGGCGTCCCATGAGGGATCCGACATTCCGCTGTAACACTTCTGCCTCTCCAGTTCCGCAAAATACCACAGCAACTGGTTCAAGCCGCAGGCGAAGGCGAATAACACTAAAGTGTAAATGAAAAAGAATTTCACTATGTCAATTACCATCCTGCCCAACGATATCTAAAACAGAGATCGTAATTCTTTTTAATGTGTCGCGATTACCTATTAAAAGTACATTAAAGTAATATCAGGATCAAACAGTCAAACAGTTAAATGCAAGAATCCTTAAAGAAATCTTAAATAAAAATAAAATAAAAAATTAAATAAAAATTCTTAACGCAATAGCGAAATCTAAATGATACCTGAAGCGGCCCCAGATGTGGATTAATACTAAAAAGATGGACGAGTTTTAAAGCACTGAAGACATTCGCAGCCGCGAAGAGACCCTCCGCGATCAGCTGCGGATCGAAATCGCTCCAATTTTCTCTTGATATTAGCGCGGCCGATGGATCCATCTGTATCTCGGCGCGCTGCTGAAGATAAGCCGCCAGTCTGAGAATACCGGTCGTAAAATAGAGCGAGTTCCTGGTGAAGTCGATAAAGTTCCACAAGTTTCGCAAGTAACTCTTCAGACCGTCCACGTAAACCTGCGAGATTTGCGAAATTGTGCTTGTCACGGCTTAGAAAAACATAGAAGACATATTTAGAGAAAAATTATTTGCCAAATTATCCGCGTACCTCTCTCGTTTCTTCCCATACGAATCCAACAACGTACAACACGACGATACCTTCCAGAGGAGTAGGGGCCGCGCCTCTCTGTCGAGCCAAGTAAGCTTCGAGATTTCTCTTCATTTCCTGAGTACCCAGGAGTCTAACAATCTCCACTTCCGCACGCTGCGATACCAGCATGAGTAGAACTACAGATATGTGATTAGATAATGGCGCTGATTTTATTATTCTAAGGTACGAGTCGGTTTGTTTTCTCCATAATTAGCGTTTTGAAAATATAACTTACACAAGAAGAATAAATAGGATGACGCATGAATCAAGAATTTCATGAAAGGTTTTCGCATAAGTTGTCCCGTTTTTGACTCAGGCATTAGATAATATACGATACAATAGAATGGAAATAGAACTGCTGTTTTTGTAAGAATACCGACTCTCTGCATAGTTGACATTCTTCGGAATCCGGGAACTCCTTCGTACCTTTGAATTGGGTGAGATATTAAAAAATACTTTTTCTTTTTACGAACAATATCTTTTATATATGAATCATAGATTCCTTAGGTTACCAGATTGCTGCCAAGAGCTGTTGAACATGAGAATGCGAGACGAATCTCTTTTGCTTATATTGTATAGCTTGTTCCAGTCGAGCCAGTTGTTTGCTAAGTACGGCATTCTCTTCCTCGGGATCGTAATTTAAAATGGTATCCAGTTCCGTGGTAGTCCGGACGTGTTGCAACAAATCGACAGCGAATCTATTCGGAACGATTATAATTATAATTATAATTAATTATAATGTTAATTGATTAACAGTACAAGTACCAACGTTATTGACAAACTTTATAATTATTGACTACAAGAACCAAACAAGTAAATTACTATAAAGTGACAATCAAATATTTCATCAATATAAAGAAGAAATTATTGAAAAGTCAAATAATTTAAGATTTTTATTTTTTCTTCTACATAAGGAATATAATATTAATCTAAAAAATAAAAATAGCCAATACTTCCGCTCAGTACATAGAAAGAACGATTTTGCTGAAGTATCTAAAAATTTAGGTAGATACAAAAATCTGAAAATAATTTTGTTGAATCATGAAAATAAGATGTTTAAGAAAGTATGATAAGCAATGCTGTAAAAAGTTTTGACGTTCTAACAACCAGTTTGCGCGTCCTATATAATTATTTTGATAGTCTAATAAAATTATTTTCAGATCTGTATCTAGGGCTAAATTTTTAGATACTTTAAAATCGTTCTTTCCTTCTATCGTACTTCTTTCGTTCGTACTTCTAATGTTAAACATACAATATTATAATACAATATTTTGTGAAACGAAAAACTTACTTTTCTACTTGCCGCCGTAGTTTTAAGTATTCGGCTCTACTTTCCGGTTCTGATACGGCCAATTCTCTAAGTTCCCAGCTTAACTTGAAAGCTGTCATTAAGGGATCTGTCGAGCTCAGAGCTATTAAACTTGGACTTGCTAAAGCTTTATATTCGGAGATTCTATTAGATGACAGCCTTAACGGATCGCCTATCATATCATAATTCCAATTATGCATTGTACACATTCTATCAACAATTTTTGTTAATAATTTATGTATTTTGTCTAAAGTCTGTAGAAAGAAAATTAAGTTTATCAGAATATCTCTTACCAATAGTAGCCTGAAGACAATCGTCACAGCCACACCTCACGTCGTGCGGCATAGGCAGAGTAGCTCCTCGATCCAGTAAAAGCTTCAAAATTTCGTAATTATTGCGCTGCGCTGCGAGCACCAAGGGTGTCATGTCCATCGGGTATCTGGCTGACACCGGGTCGACCTTTTGCCAACTGTGTATGATCTGCTTTTCGGCTGCAATTAATATGTGAAGAACATGAAGGAGCTTAATAGTACCGTTAAGAATATATCGTTCTATTGAGATTAACAATTCTTATGAATTTCTGAATTCATTTTATTAATCTTTAATAAAATTGTTTATTTATATAATTACAATTTTACACGAAAAGAATAGTTGCTGAAGTATTTAAAAATTAGGCCAGATAAATCTGAAAATCTTATATTGGACTAAATATAATTATTATATATTGGAGGAAGAGACATAAGGAATATAATATTAATCTAAAAAATAAAAATGGCCTAAAAAATAAATTCAAGCATTATAACAATGCTGCAAAAAATTGTAATATTTCAGTAACCACGTACAGTTTGAGCATTATAATTTAAACATGGTCCAACATAATTATTTTCAGATGTATACCTGGCGTAATTTTTATATACTTCAGCAAAAAAAAGATTTTTTTCCGTGTACAATCGCGATAATCGAGACACACATTACGCGCGATTTTTTAAGAACGTCAATTTCGACTCACAATCCTCTGTCACTTGGCTTGTAAGGAGTTCCTCGTGTTCCAGTAGTAGCTCGACTGCTTCGACGAACTCCTGATCGATGGCATAGAGCAGAGCGTCCTTAGTTTTGACTCCCATTACAACAAGCAATTCGACCATTTCTAAATTTTCCGCTTCTAAGGCCAGTGTGAGGGCACCGCGACCCAGACTATCTACGCAATTCACGTCCAGTCGTATTGCCTAAAACGTTTGAGAACATATTCAGAAGCGAGAAATCTCGGCGTATCTCATTTCTACTAAATTGCCGCTATAATTTCTATCCGCGAACCATTTCCAGAATTTTATGAATACACATACAATTAAACAATCTTAAAATTAAAAACAAAATAAAATTTTAATCTTTAATCTCAGCAAATTTTATCAATTTCAAAAAAAGCCGTTTTTTATATTAAAATATAGATTTTTTTTCTTCGCACAATTGACCTGTTTATTTTAAAGATCTTTTTGTTTTTGTATTGATTTCCTTTGAATCTTTTTTAGAATCTATATATTTACCCTGCCCTTGTTTGCAAGCTGCAGAAGCCTTTTCACGTTGGGCAAATCGCCTCTCTCCACCGCCAATAGGTATTTTTTTTCTTCGAGAGTGAGCGGACGTGGAAGGTGAAGCATATAATCGCTCGTATCTTGAGTCGTAGCTTCCATGTCCTTGTCGTTCTTTGCGTCGCTCATCTTGAAGCATTCAGCTCACTTTCTTATCTCGACAACGATTACTTCAATTTCATCTAAATCGTTCGCTCACCAAGAATGATTATCAAAATCGATTCTTTTTTTCATCAGCACATTGATGACGACGGGGCACGATAAAGCTTCGAATATTTTCTCAAAGTACAGTCTCTTGAGGAGACCATGAGGAAGAAGAACGATGTGACAACGTCCGCGATTAAAATATTGCCTCGTTCTTGTGAGCTTTTGTGTTGTGTGCCTGTATGCGCCTGTATGTGCCTTATATAGAGGATGATGAAAATTGAATTACGCGTATTAATGCCCTGTTTGTTTTGTGAGTGGCGCAGATGGCGACGGGGACAGTAACGCCGCCGCCGTTACCTGTGCATCTGTGCCTGTTGACTAATTTGCTTACCAATATCTCATTAGCTGTTTAACGGATTGCACTTGCAATAAGAGGGCGTTCGCCAGAAACGAGGAAATGCCGATGTGAAGCGAGTAAACCACGAACGCGGAGACCGTGGGGGCTAAGCCGGATAATTCCCTATTGCCCTACGCATTACATAATATTCCAATAGCCTCGGTCTGTTGAAACAACAACCCCATTACGATCGATATAATTTTGCAGGCCATTCCGAAGGTGTCGAGTATCCCTCTGAGTTTTCTTTAATCGATTTGGAGAGTTCTTTCTTAGGGATAAAGAAGTTTTATTTATTGCATCATTGTAATTTTTAACGTTGCAAGACCTTGATATCTCTAAACGTTAAATTAAAATTTTCTTAATAGTCTACTAATAATGTAATTTGTTCATTTATTTTTTCTTTTATTTTTAATTGTTATTTAATTACTTAAACATTGTAAGCTTTGCGGCATTTTTTTATTGAAGAGAATTTGAATCTCAAAGAATGCATAGTGAAGAGAATATAATTTTTGTTTGCATTTTATTCAAATCGATTTAAACCGCTCAACGTGACGCTAATATAGAAATCAGTTGCAGCTGTTAAAATCTGCGATAGTTCACATCGACAGTGAAATCGCGCGGTGAGAAACTACGGAGAACGCAACGGAAATGTCAAACAATTGACCCACTACGGCATATTCAGTGGTCATGCTAGGGAAACATTTGAGTTACGAAGCAAATTGCGATGCTGAGAAACAGTTGTAACCCATTGCGGGATGCTTAACGATCTCGCACGATACACAAAGCGGATTAATAATCGTAATTACGCGGTAGAGAGATTCATTATGCGGAATTCGCATTAAAATATCCTTTCGTGGCTTATCGGCTTTTCTGCGGCAGCAGAAGATAAAAATGAGATGAGGAAAGCTGAGGGTTGCATGGCGGGATGAACGTTTCAGAGAAAAAGAGTAGAAGAGAGAGACGGTAATTGTTTGCGTGACGGCTTCGTCTTCTATCCATACTTGTGCCCGATATTTATTCAGTGGCTCAATCCGAAGGATTTGATGTCCAATGATTATGAGTCATTTACGTCCTTCGGCCAGTTTCTTACGTTTCTCATCCCCTTTCAGTATTTTTTACATTGGTAAATGTTTAAAATAACAGACCCAACTTCGATTAGCTTGACTTTGACATATGTTATCAAGATCGCGATTGTGAATGACCTCCATCAAGTTTTAATCGTCGCTCGTTATTCGGTAAAAAAGCTATTAATAAAAAATTTATAAAAATCAAGATTTTACACATAAATAATGATAATGAAAAATTTAATATTTTACGGAGTTTATATAGATATATTCCGTCGTATAATATACACATACATAATTAACTCTTTCAGAAACGAATTAAAAAAAAATTTTTATTTGAAATAATTTTAATAAATAACAATACATTAAGAGTTTGTTTTTGTGTGATAACTCTGAAAACAATACTTATACGAACCGACATTTACACTCTTTACATTCAAATCTAGATCTTTTGTTTGCGTTTTCTTTGCTCCTATAGTACAAACAATACATTCTTTTTTGTCCTGTTGGATGATATTTATTTTTTTAATATAAAAAGGAAAGTATCTAAGCTATCAATAAAGGATTAGATAATCGAGGTTTATCAATTATAAATTTATACTTTGAATCATGTTTTTCAATGATTCTTTCAACTAGTTGTAATTTGAAATCAGAAAATGATGGATTTAAAAAATTTCTCATTTTTGAATAAAACATAAGCATTGAAATCGAGCAAAATCAATCGAGTAAAAAGTTATTTTTTAGATTTTTGAAGAAATTCAGAGAAACTTATTTGTACATCAACTTGGTTGACAATAAAGTTGTAGATTCTAAAATATAAAGCCTAAAATCCTGATTAAAATAGTACTTTATTCATTAAAAAATATTAATCTCTTCTTGAAATATTCGAGTTACTATATATAGTAACATTTTAGTTAGTTACCGGTTAATTAAACATATATATATAACGCAAACACATAATGTGTGTAAAAGTTAGAAATATAGTAAACCATGAATATAAATTCATATTTATTTAAACAAATTCGTGGGCGTGGGAAAAGTGGAAATGTATAATTAAAAATGTCGCACTGTAAGCAGAGGACAATATGAAATGGATTTCGAAAAAATAGTAAACTCATTTGAAACCTTCGCTTCGCATTGAAAAATGTACGCGTAGACGTAGATTCAGCTTCCCCTATGAAAAAGATTCTCCAGTTGCACTCTCGCTTCAATTTTGCATGCGAAGCGAGGTTCAATCCAAACCTATGTATCTAATTTTTTGGTAGTGGAGCTTCCCAGGGGAGGGAGAAACGAAACTCCCTACATCCACGCATACACTTTACTAAGCAGGGGAGGATTTTACTAAGTATGGAATAAATCTTGTTTCGCGTTGTAATTAGATAAAATTCAAAGTGTAGAGTCAAACATACGTTTATATTATCACCTTTTTAATAATAAGTTATTAAAGAATAATAAACGACGGCTAAAACTTGTTGAAGATCACTCAGGGTTATTTCACTCGTTACTTTCATAACATATCAACATCAATCGGAGTTGAGTCCGTCATTCTAAACATTTACCTAATAATTAGTTTTTGTTATTTTGTTTTTTTTATCGAGATAGGTCACCTTAAGTTTTTTAAATAAAATAACTTGATGTAACATTTGATCAATTAAAAAAAGTATTGAGTAAAGAATCATTAAGATATAATGGATTCATAAATTATTGATTACTGAAATATTCTTTAAATAATTTTTTATGTAAATTTAAAAAATTGTTCAATCAATACGTGCGTAATCGATTGATAATCGCATGATATCAAGTATTTCTGAAGTTGTATATGCTCTAACTACGATCTCATGTCTTCAAATGTCATTGATGGCTTGCAATATATTTTGTTTTTAAATGCCCCTAAAGAAAGTAATCAAGCGGCGTCAAGTTCGAAGAACGAGTCAACAATGAAATTTTTCCTCCGCGTCTAATTCATCATTGATTAGGAAATTGCCTTTATAATATTTGCCGTGCTTGTTATGCATAATGTAATCTATTGGTTGGAATAACCTATTGGTACCATATTGTTAAATGGGTTTGGTAAAATAGATTTTCTAATAAAAGTGATAGCGTTTCAAAAAGAAAAATAGAATATTTATGTTCTTGTTAATCCATTATTAAAATATGGTCTGATTACGTTATTGCCAACTACATCAAAACATTTAAGCACCATTGATAATCAAATTGATAAAGTGATTTTCTGTTGACTGATAATGCATATTTTTTAAATTAACTTGTACAAAATTTGTAATTGTACCTTCATCAGTAAATACGATATTTCATAAAAATGTATTTCTATTTATCTTTTTCTTCGAAAATTACCAACAAAATTGCACATTCTCAAAGTCTCTTCTAAGTTTTGATGTAGTGACAGGTGATTGTAATGATTGTAATGAACAATTTGATTGTAATGAACAACATTTTGAGTATTAAATCAAATTACTTACATTAAAAATCATTTTAAAAATATCTCAGTTTTTATTAATTTTTGAACTCAAATACATATACTTTAATAGTTTTTTACTCAATGTTCAATACTTTTTCGCAAAATCAAATTATATATTTACACATTTTATTTAAAAAATTGAAGGTGATTTTTATATCTTGATAAAAAAGTAAAATAATAAAAAAAATAATTTTTTACAGTGATTGGAGGAAAAGGAATTATTAATAGATGCTCGATTAGCATCATTATTAAATTGATTATTAATTTAATATGGTGATATTACTATTCTTGCTCAGTTTGACTGTGTTTTAAGACCGAAAATTGTTTCGGCGTGCAGTCTGATGAACTTGTAGGTGTCTAAACAATCACACAAGAACATTAGCACGAAGATTTAGTTTAAACTAGACCGTAGTGGCGTTTTCTGTTATTATTTCTATTTCACACGCCGATTTTTATTCGATTTGTTATTTAAAAAAATAATTATACTACGTCCTCCCTGATACTAAATTTTTATTTGAAACATATAATTTATTTTTTTATAACAATATGAGTAATTGAAGATGGTCGTTAGATGGAGTTAGGTGTCTCTTTATACAACTTATAAGATTATATACAAAGCATAATCCTTAAGATTACAAAAAATTATTTTTGTTAAAGTAATTAAAGTAATTGCCTTTTTGTTTTATGTTTTCTCTTTTTTTGATAAATTAATTTTTGGAGATAAAAACCCACATGTTATAATTAAGCCAATAAATTATAGACTTAAAATGTAATAGTGCAATAAAATGTATAAGTATATAATAAAATTTATAAAATGTATAAGTTACAATTCAAATACGCGTTCATATAAATCAGGCTAAAATCATGTGCTA
Source organism: Cephalotes varians (assembly GCA_037157785.1). Taxonomy (NCBI): domain Eukaryota; kingdom Metazoa; phylum Arthropoda; class Insecta; order Hymenoptera; family Formicidae; genus Cephalotes; species Cephalotes varians. Next base: position 60,609 of record JANQDE010000126.1, read on the forward strand.
AGAAGTTTTTTTATTAAGAGGTTATTAAGAAACAGAAGTTAACAACCCAGGATAAATACTATACTAATGTTTTGCAAGTCAATGTATCAATAAATTGCAAAATAGAATTATATCTATAAGTTGCAATGTCAAAAGTGCGTTAATAAATCAGTTTAGACATTAAAGCTGCACTAATAATTTACAAGTTAAAAGTGTATTGATAAATTGAAATCTGAAACGTTAATGATCGAAGGCAAGAGCAAGATATATAGTTCGTTCGCAACTTTGTTCTTGCTGACATCGTGAAGAATAAGCGCAGCGAGTGAAAGTAGTGACGACAAAGAAAGAAAACGCATCTTTTTTCATTCTTCCGTCATCTTCCGTTCGGAAAAGGAAAGTCCTTTCATTGATCGACAGGAAAAAACAAGCTTAGCTGTCAGCGGCGGGGAAAAATGTGCGATGAGAGGAAGTACCAGCGCAATAAATCGGAGCCACAATTGCAAGTGCATTTCAGTGCTTCTTGTTCTTCGCATTTCGAACGTACTTCTTATTCTGTGCGGAACGGTATTGAAATGATGTTATGCATTGGCGAATTGAGGATACTATGGTTGCTGCTGATTCTGACATTCCTTCTTGATGGCGCGCCAGCGATGAGAAAGGTCAGCAAGGCCCCAGCCGGTTTCCGATATTCCAAGGATCTGAACGCGGAGGCTACAAGTCATGGAGGTATGTATTACAACTGTTATTTTGTTTGTACGAAGCGATAAAAATAATAAAAAACCAAATTAAATGAGATTTATTAAATTCATTTAATAAATATTTTAACGTGAAGAAATCATGAAGCAAATTGTGTTGCTAAATTTTAGCTGCAAAAATTGAATATATTTTTATATTATATTTTGCAGGGTTATCGATATTTTTGCATATGCGCTACGTTCTCTTTCACGCAACGATGAAATAACCGTTTTTGACATTAACAAGTAGAAATTCAATCGCGAAAGTAAAATTCAAGATGGATTATGTAGATCTGCCAATCGTTTGTACGTGTCAGAGAATTAGAAGCGTACTTGAATCCTACATTGTTTTGAACATATGTCGCATTTGTTGCATTTAATTTTTAATAATTGATTTATGTCCATTTTTACTATCTTATATTATTACAATTCGAACAATTCTATTATTTAATCTTTGCGTATTAATATTTCTCGGAATTTATATTATGTATACGTGGATGTGAACACACATACATAGTGTAATATGAGTTGATTTAATTACAATCTATTTAAAAAGATATTCAAAACATTTAGTGAATAGTATAGCACATTTAAGTATTATATAGTAAAATTTTTGTATCCCATATCACTTTCCCATTGGAGGTAAGATCGATTACTTGCGGGGATAAGTGGCGAAAGAAATACACTTATTCTTATGCATTAGTAATACCAATCTAATATATGAAAATCTTTTAAAATAATAAGAAAAGCTATTTTATGATTTATTAAAAAAATAATTAAGTGCTAATTTTTAATTTTTAATCAAAATATTGATATTCTATTATTAGAAAATACAAATAACTTAATGTTTGATAATTGTTGAACATTTCGCAACATTTTGAAAACAAGGCTGGTATTTCCGATCGAGTTGTCACGTAGGCATACTTTCATCAGTTTTTTATAAACGAAAAAATTACACGATAAATAGAGTTCATTGTTTAGAAGAATGTAAAAAAAGATTTGATCTATTTGTATAATTTTTATGTAGATTGAAGCATTTTAAAAAACGTAACGTAACGTGATGTGCCAATTGTTCAATTCATCCATCATAAGACACCATGTAAAAAACTGTTTTTTATCTTAAAAATTACACGGTCAATCAATTTCAAATTTTAATGTGATGTAAGTTTCGTTTTACATAAAATGTTATGTAATTTTTAAATAGATTTAAGTTTTGGGGATTTTACAGTGCTATCTTCTTAAAAAAGCTAATTTCCATTTTCTATATTTTTTCTCATCTACCTCAAGCTAGGTATACATTTTGGATATTCGCGTTCGTGTTTTGAAGTCATTTGCTTTTCTCAGCTGCGGACACTAGCATTCGGCCAGATTTATTGTTCGCTGTATGTAAATTGACATTTTTTGTGACACTTGTAAAATATGTAAAAAAATTAAATAATTAGCTAATATAATTCAGATAAACGCTTGGAAGGAACTTTTACTACTCGGATTATGGTTACGATAATCTAGGATGTCATTGTTCGGATATGTATATCGAATAGCACATGCATGTCTATCGCGCACGAATTGTCTTTGATATGCCACTATGAGAGCCGAACGTGAATCGAACGTTCTACTTACATTCGCTTCGGCGTATACATTTGCCGAATGATAACAATGATTTGCAGGTACATTTATCTGTCAAAAGTATGATATTTGCAAATATAAGTGGATAGTCTTTCGCTTTTTCGCGATAGAATCGCTTTCAAGAAATGAAAATAGGGGAAAATGGGGTAGTGGCAATCACTTAAGAAAATTTATTAATATTTTCATTTGAAATTGATTTTTTTCTTAAATTAGTTACACAGACATACAGTACAGGATTATAGCTTTAAAGAAAACCATTAAAGCAAGTATAAAACAAGTACAAAACAAATAAAAAAAAAAAATTAAATTTGTATTTATCGATATAAAAAAATATAATAATTTTGATCGATGTATGAATCTACTTGTGTGAGGTCAGGGCGATCAGGCTACAGGTCATGATAATCGCGATAATCATAACGATTATGTCTATTTTGATTGGACATTTCAGTTGCAGATCATGACAATAAATCAATATATGAAATAAATCAAAATAATAAATCAATTATATGAAAAAATTCGTTTATTAAACTCTTTTTTAATTAGATAACATTTTCAACATCATGTATTGTTTGAACAATAAAAAACGACATTTAAGTATTTTTTTGCTAATACACTCTTGTAAGAACATAAATTACAGACTAGTTTATAGCATTTTTATTTTATATACAAATTATATTGTTCATAACATTCTTAAATTATATTTTAAATTATATGCACTCTGAGCATACCCGAGCGCCGCGTTCCGCACTTCATGATTTTCATGACCAATCGTCCGCGCAATAAAAAAAGTTTCAGAAGATAAAAAAATGTAGATAATTATCTTAGATTTTTTTTTATATAACAAATTTAAAGAATCAGATTACATTAGTAATCATAAAATACAGTGTACATGCATTTAAGTGTGCTAAAAATCTTATTGTCTTTACTTCTTGTATGAATTATATCATTGAAAATGTTCATCGAACGTATGTTCTTTGTAATTATTTATATATGGCTAATAATATATTATTTTAGATAAATTTTATGTTAAATAAAACATTAGATAAAAAGAAATATATATTATTCTTTAAAATTCTTGTAATTAAGGTGATCGGTCCGATCCATTGAGCGTTATGACTCCGTTCTCCCCTAACTCAATTTGAAAATAACTCAATCCTTGTTTTTTAAAGTGAAATGATCTCTTTCTCGATGTAAATCGAGAGGCTTAAACGAGAAATGCGATCCCTCACCGACAATAAAACCGCTAACTTTACATTTTATTTGAACAGGCGGCGACAGACATCGCGAGGAGGGTGCCGGCTCGAAACACGATGAGGACCACCACGATACGCACGGCCACAAAGACGATAAGGTATAGCGCTTCGTTCTCCGGCTGCTGTCGGCGTCTAGACCGTTGTCATCTACATCGTTGTCGACGACTTTTTCCCTCTTTTCTCGCTTGTAATATAAGCGTCCACGGTGCTCCAATTGCTTTCGCTCGCTACCACAGGAATATATATTGCATAATTTTTTCTTTTTTGTACAAATATTGTACCCGAAGAATGAGACAGGCCTCCATCTAAAGAAGCATTTGGTGCGCGATTATAAAGTATTACCCTTTTGTATCAAATATTTCTAACATTGTTTTATATTTTTACGAATTCCTCTCATTGTATTCGGAGAAAGCTAGCAATAATTTCATTTCTTTAGGCTGGAATTAATATTTAATGTCGCGAATTCGCCGATGTTTTTCAATGAAACGGGAGCTTCAGCCACAAGCCGTACACAATGTGTTTGCAAGATATATATCTGCTCTTTTCTTATGAAAAAATACTATTGGATTAATAAAAAACTTATTAAAATATAAAGTATATGATATTACATTTGAATAGTTTTCTAATTTTTTTTTTTCAATCGTTTTTTGCGAGTCCAATAGTATTTCCATAAAATATATCCAAGGATTGTTTCGTTATTATCACGTTAATTCTTTAACAATAAACTCATAATAATACTGATTTATATACAGAATATTTTTTTTAACTTCTCAATGACATGTTTGATTGAAAAAGGGTTACAAGGCTTTCCACGAGTTTGAGAAAAGCGATAAAGGACATCACGACAAGGAGAAGCACAAGCAGGAATACAACGAGGAAGATGGCGAGGAGAAAAAGAGTCACGAAGAAGTTGGCCATTACGGCGAGGAACATCATGGCGAGGAGGGTGAAAAAAACGCGAAATTCGGTGAAGATGGCAAGCATCAAAAGGGATATAGTACGAAGGGAGAACATAGTGTTTTCAAGAAGGTACGAATTATGTAATATGTATCGTCTCGTTACTCAATACGATTAGGTATTGTATGTTCAAAATGAATTTGTTTTGTTAATATCCGTTGTAACTTATATACTTATATAGGTATTAAAGCTTCTCAAGATTACGGAATCAAGCATACAAGCTTCTGTTGTACGATATAACTATCTGGGCTTCCATGTGACAATCTCTTGTCTGCATTTAACATTTTAATATTTTAAATTATACATGTTAACAGGCTACGTTAATATAATCAGCAGTTTTTCCATCGAGAATTATAATTAATTTTTATTGTATTAAAACGATTTAGAAATAAATGTTATTAGATGTACTTATTTGCAGAATAAAAAATATGTTATAACTATTAATAAACATTTTAATATAAGCAAAATTCTAATATTTTCAACATATTTCTGAATTAATATGCAAATTGGTTCCAGGATGAATACGAGAAGAAGCACGATTTTTATGACGAATACCATGAGGACGGAGGAAGCGAAAAGCACGGCGGTTGGCACGAAGAACACGAGGGCAAAAAGGGTGGCCATGAAAAGAAAGGTCATCTGCATTCGGGGCATCATGAGGTCATTATTTATTAAAATTATTACAGTTATTTTTTTTATATTGAAACGTTTACGACTATTACCTCGTTAGTTTGATCGTTAAAACTGATTCTATTTTTTATTTCAGGGTCATCACGGTGCGGAGAAGAAACACGAGGGAGGTCATCATCACCACGGGAAGAAAGGTCACAAATCGGCAGAGGGACACGATAGTCATCACGATCATGATGAGAAATACGGTCATAAAGAAGGACAGTCATCAGGGCATAAATGGTCGAAATCAAATCATCGTTGATGAAACGCGACAAAATTTATTTTTACACCGTCAAATGCATTTTACTTTTGTCGAAAATTTTGTGAATAGATCTAGATTGTATGTTTGGAGCGGGAACTGTATCGAGTGGCGTGTATCATGTGCATTGAGCTTATTAAGAAGACTTACAATGATCACAAATATTTTTATTTTTGTCGTCAAACAAGTGACATACAAGTTTGCGTTAGATTTTCACAATTATGTAACGTAAGTTTTATATTTAATATATGTATAATAAATATATTTAAACATAATGTAAGTAAAAAAATATGTATAATAAATATATCTATTATTATTTCTTAATAAATTATCTATCTAGAACGAGAAAGTATAATTTCTTGAACAAGCGTTCTTCGAACTTCGTGTCGTGTTGTTACTTCTTTTATTGACGCTAATCGCTGGGAAAAGTGAAAATCTTAGCGTAAAACTGGTCGCGCTTCGATGAACAATTGCATTGTGCGAGCAAACAGCTCGTACATTCTAATGATACATGGGATCGAGACAATCTTGCTAGTTTTCTTCTTCAGTGAACTAAAATTCTCATATTATTTTATTTTAGCACGCTTTTGTAATAACATGATTTTTAATAACATTTTTAATAACATGATTTAAAATTTTGCAATCATCTATGTTGCCTTCTGAATACATAATGATGTTTAACTTAAGTATAAATAGACCGTTACCGCTCACACAGAACATAATATCTGTTAGATATCTATTTAATGTGTTCATATCCATGATGGAATATCCATAAATATTTAATAAACAATCAGACTCTCTATATCCAAATATCCACAATATGAGATCTCACTAATATCCATAAGATATCTAAGTCAATGTTCACTAGATATCCTGGATATTTACATAGATACACATACAATTTGGCACACATAACTTTTAACAATATCAAATGCGCGCATGTTTTTAAATAACAAATAGGACATAGACCGGTATATAAATAACAAATAATTAAAGATGCGCTAAACCGGTTAAAGCTAGATTTCCGTGCTAATGTTTCTTTTGTGAATTTATACATTTATACATTACATTTATCAAGTTCACCAAACTGCGCGCCGAATTTTCGGTCTTGAAACACAGTTTTAAGTTGAACAAGAATAGTAATATCACGATATTAAATTGATAATCAATTTAATAATAATAATGCTAACAAGCATCTTGATCGCTTTTTTTCCCGAATATTATAAAGAATTTGTTGCGAAAAATAGCACCTCAGCCAAGGATTGAATCTGGGACCTTATTAAAATATTAATAATTGTTTGAGCAATTAATTTCAAAATAGTATTTTGGTAAAACAATAATAATTTGACGAATCATTTTAGTAATAATATTTGTAAAATTAAATTTGGAAAGAAATTATTCAATAATTAAGAAAAATATTTCAGTTATATTATGTTTAAAATATTTAGAAATATATATGTATGTATTACCACGCACACACACACACACACACACACACGCGCGCGCGCGCGCGCGCGCGCTTATAAAAATATACAATTATTCCTAAAAATTATTTTTATACTGTAGAAATATTGCAATATAAAATGTTATACATTCAGCTAAATTTTAAATAAAGTGTTAAGAGTCAAGCTTTTATGCGTATGAACCGATCTTTCGGAAGAATTCGTCGAGCATTTAAAAAATAATCTGTCTTGACTTCAATACATTGTTAACATCTCGTTCGTTATGTTCTTAAAAGAAAGTGAATTATAAAATATTTACATTTCAAAGGATTTGTCGAATTTTTGACAAATATTATTTCGAATTTTATTCTGACAAAACTGCTTTTTTATGGTAAATGATCTTAACGCAATTAGTGCGAAATTTTCGTCAATTCATTATGTTACTATTGTGCAATGTTTCCACAATTTGTCTATTAGAATATCTAGTGTTCTCATAGCTAATGTATATTGCGATATATTGACACATTCATTTGAAACGTACAATATATAATCTCGTTATAACGTAAGCATATTATTGATAGGATTGATCAAAATGTAATTGTGTCCGATGGCCCTATTTTCTGGTGAATTTACTCGACTATATCAAATTTATTCTGGCAATCGATTATTGTTTGTACAGTCAATTCGCCGATATCACGCGCAGTAATTGATTTGACGCTTATCCTTAACGCTTACGCAAATTTATCTAGATACTGCTCGGCAATTATTTTTCAAGTTGATCGAGTTCATGATTATATAATGAACAAAGGAATAATATTTGCAAGAATAATATGTAAGATTAGATAATAATTTTAAAAAACTTAATAAAATAATCAGATAAAAATTTAAATAAAAATTTAAAAAAAAATTTAAATTTAAAAATTAATTTTTTTGTATTATTATCGCACAATGTATAGCATATTTACACCCCTAAAATTTATGTTTTATTAAGACTGCAAAGTTTCTAATCTTGGACCTATGTGTCCGCTTGCAGGAAGAGTTAAAATGAAAGAAAGGTACATGCATGTCTCGTACAAAGAAAGAGAAGAGAAAACAATTGTAAAAAATCTATAGCTAGAAGAAATAAATCTATTACGTTTGTTATTTTTATTATTACATCGCCAGGGAATTTTTAGGAAGTCTTCAATTTGTACGAAATCAAGAAGGCAAGAATGACGTTTCATACGGCATTTCTACCTTCTCTAGTCCCTCGTCCGATTTTTATCGCGTGTTGAATTTCACACGAGAATAAGAAAGACCATATAACGAGGTCAGTAAGTACCTTCACGAATACCGCCGGGACGATGGCTGCGGAGATTGCATCGCGGGTTGTTAAAGATGTTTGCCGGCATAGGATCCATAGTCAGAAAACTGTCAGAATTGCTTCGTGCGTCTGATATAAATTCATTAATTCTTCCGGTGAGCCAGCCGAGGAAATAACTATGATTCTATTCATCTATTGATCTTGCATCTATTACCTTTCGTCCATAGATTTTTCGGCCAATTAGAAACTAGATATTTCCTTGATACGTTAAAAATAATTCTCATTTTTTGCAAGTTTTCAATTTTTTACATTATAGTTTTTTATCATTCGTTAAAATATAAATACTTGAAATTAAATTAAAAATAAAGTTTCTACTTGATTGCAAGTTTTTTCTTTAAAAGCTTCTTGGGAGGCGGCATTCCAATCTCTGATATGTCTTTAAAAATATGACTGCTTGTTATTATTCTTAAGAAATGTGATGAATTCGAGGAGATTCCTCGTCTACAGACGATAAATATAATAGTATTTGTTTGAAAAGTTCAATGTTATAATAATTGTAATTGTCATTTTACATAAATCAAAATATTTTATTTATCACTATGCTAATCATTTAATATCATTTAATCAACGATAAACTCTCTTCTAATATTTCGAAATGCCAAGCGCCTTTCCGAATCGAATTCATCGAAGTTTCGAAATGTTTCTACCGTGACAACGACTGCTTGCATAACAAATTCTCTTCAATTACGTCTTTTAATTAAGACTAGGATTGCCGAACGTTGACGCGGTGTACAAGCAACTATTGCTGGCCCATTTAGGCTTGAATGCACGTAGAAATTCGATGTAACGTCGCGTGAAAAGTCGCGCCAAGAAACTTTTCACTTTAGCTGACATAATCAATCTAAATTAATCGAATAAACTGCGTTCATATCTGAAATTACAATGTTACTGTCTTAAAACTGCTTTAGAAGAATATTAAGATTGTCTCAGAAGAATATATAATAAATAAAATATAAATATAAAAAACAAAGAAAAAAGCACATGCGGGCAAATGTAACAAAATGTAGCAATTCAAGAAATGTTTTTTGACTTATGAGAGCATTGCAGGGAATAAAAAGAAGATAACTATGTTTCGTTCTTTAACGTAGATTTAAAATAATAGCTTGTGGTTTATTTCCTCGTCAAATTCCAGTGCAATTTGCTCTCTGTTCGCACAATATCCTTTGAAGTAATAATCTACGTGACGCCGGAAACCGCAGGAGATCGTGTAACTTTACGCGATGCACATCGTCACGGTGTCCGGCATGCGAAGATGCAACATTAATCCGATTCAAGCGGATTATGAAAATCTGACAGTGTGTGTTTATGTGGAGATGCGAAATTTATCCGCGTCGCGATCAATGGATCTTGTCAGTGGCGATTGTTTGATTTTCATTGAACAATATTGCAATTTCGATAGCCGCGTTCCCACGTGAGCGTGGGGCGGTTACGCTTTTCAGGTGCAAAATATCGCATGTAAATGCTAATGTGCAGCAACCGCCGATAAAAAATGGCACGGAAAAAACCGTGCAAGTAAATCGTGAATCGCGATATGGCATACCTTATTGGAGATACAATTTCCTCCGATTTACGGTTACGATACTTGACGCGTAAAAAACGTGGCACGTTGCACAAGGCACGTTAATAATAGACTAAATAATGAGAGATCGGGATGTGCTTTCAGATCGCGGCTCCGGCCGAGCGACGATCTTGTGCAACCAACAGAGAAAGGAGGAAGCCGAATCGAAGGAGCGATCGATGCAGGACCGATTGTCAGCGGTTCCTTCGACACTTCGAGGTGCCTAATCGCTGTGAAACTGTCATATCATTCGCGAACGGTTTTCTGATAGAGGAAACGGCTCGATATAATTGTCTGGCCGCGTTAGGAACGCGGTTCAGTCTTTATCGCGGATTCGAATGATGAAAACCTTCCGGAAGCTGGTAGCCATGGCGCTACTGTTGCTAATTCACTTGGTAATATCTCGATAATAAATTTTAGATACGCTTTTAACGATAAAAGTGACGATATGAGCATGGAGAATAAAGACAACTGTCCGATATGGATTTGATTAATTTCTCTCGTAGCATGTTGTGACGTTTCGTAATGACATGCATACGCTTTGCTACGAATGGCAAAATAAATAATTTGCAGTAAATGTGCAAACGCGGGGGCTGTCAGCGGCAAAGGTTGACGCGTGTTTACGTCAACTTTTAATTAGAACGGTGGAGTGAGAGGCAATAAAGTGATATACGGTGCCGAATAATGTGAAATATACACGGGATCTTGTCCGAACTGACATTAATCTAATTAATATGCGTGACATATTTATTACTAATAAATTTTATCGCGTTCGCGAATAATTGTTGCTCCTACCGCGAGCGTAAGTATGTGCGATAATCGAAGAAAGTTATCAATTAGTTATTTTTCAAACGAATTAAAATTTTGTTTCGTGATCCGTGGAACAATACTTGCAGGGAGGGTATATGATTTACATATTTAGAATATAATAAAGTCTGCATAATTAATATCAACCTTTTGCAGCTGACATTACAAATCGGTGATGCAGAACGCAACCACACGAACGTTCCGAATCCCAAAAGCGACCCCAAAATTATTCTGGAGGAGATAGTTATTGCCGGAAGTGGAAATAATACTCGCGTAATCGCGAACGCAGTAGCGGAAGACAAATCGAAGCTCGACGACGAGATATTCTCGCTTTTGTCTAAGCGCGAGATACCGGGGAGCGGACATTCGAAGCAGACGGATCAGGATGCGGCACAATCGCGCACTGCGATCGTCGACGCGAACGAAGAGGACAATCTGGAGGATCTGGAAATAATGAGTCGCGTGATCGCCAAGTACGAGCCGCAGAGACTCTCATCGAGAAAAACAAAGAGGAAAATCGTCGACGGCTCGAACGGCACTCACGGTAAATAAAGCAAAATTACTTTTTTTTCGACATTACAGTAATACGGAAGAACATTCACACATCTTCGTACATCGGAGAAATTTCAGTTTCTGTATTTGTTCTTCAGGTGTCCATAATAAGGTCGCAGGATCGATAACGGAACTCGAAAACATTTATGCCGAGATGCTGAGAAATATATCACGGAAAGCGCCCGAATTGACGGTAAACAATGCCGAGGTGACATTGAATCCATATTTATCCCAGGCAGCAAAACAACTCAGACAAATTTACATTCCGGAAGTGACGATCCGCCCAGCGACTGACGACGGAGCGGAGAAGTCATATTCCGAAGTTGAGTCTTCTTTCACGTTGCCTGCTCTGAACAACAAGAAGTCGAAAAAGTTACTTAAAAACTATTTACAATTAAATCGCACCGCCACAACACCGCAATTCTCATCGGTCAAAGAATTAAAATCTGACGAGGAATCGGCTGGCAATATACCGAGCACATCCGCAAGATATTTCAAAGTATTTAACAGAAAGAAGAACGCATCATTATCTATACCAACGTCAAATGTTCATATCAGTTCGACAGAAAAGCCTAAATGGAACATTCAAGACTCCTCGATTCAAGCTGTACCTTTTACTTCACGATTGAATAACAGTAAATCTAATAACATTATTAATGTAAATAATTTAAAAAAATTGAACATCCCAAGTAATGCGAATGACGATCAATCGCCATCGAGGTACAACATAGTGCCAAGACCATTTTCTATATTGCAATTGCCCAATTCACTTGCTGCCACAAACATCGACGCGTCATATAAAAAACCGAGCTCCTCGCCAGCGGGATTCAATCACCAACAACAGATTCCCCGTTCTTCCGCAAACGTTCTTCCGCTGGTCCTTCCAACAGATCTTTTTAATTCGCCTCCGACACGCCGTTATTTCCCGATAAAGCGCGCGAATCATCTCAATCTTGAGGGAAATTTAGCAACAATCGTCAGCACCGAAGCGAATGTACCGACGAGTCCCGTAACGGAAAAAGCTACCCCAGATGCTCTTTATACTGCCATAATTGGTACTACAAGGAGTCCTTTGGTCACCGTTAATAGCCCGCAAAGTTACGACTCGTCGGATTATTACGCCATTACAGAGAGTCCCACAGAGCGGACTGTTACAAGGACGAACTTCGCGACGACTTATATACCCAGTCAAACATCCGCTTCGTTCGTCGCTCAACGACAGAAGGACTCTCAAATCGTTCGCAAAAATAATTTTCAACCTAAAATCGCTACCTACAACAGTCCCGATAATGAAAAATCAAATTTAAATGAAAACCCTGGAATCGCGCACTATAACAAATTCGCAAGCTTGTATTCAGTCCCTAATGTACTCAACGTATCAAAAACAATTACGCAAAACTTTAAGCAACCGGTGCAGCCTTCGCAACAACAAGTTTCCACCCTTCCTTACGCAACTTTAAAACCTCTTACTCCCACGTTGCCGAAAGTCCGACCGATTGGTTCCTCCAAATCTGCACCGTATTACGATAGCAGATTGTTCATTTCGCAAGATGTAGACAGAAAGTATAAAAAAAACAGCGATGAAAACATTGAAACGAAAGAGCAGTCTCGCGTTGAAGACGTAGACGAGACTGAGAAGAATGACGATGTTGGAAATTATAAAGCTCAAGTCAATCAAGAAGCTTACAAGGTTTACAAGACGCCGAACAAACAACGCGAGAAAAAAGATCAGGAAGAAGAGGAGGAAGATCGTTATCCGCAGCAGAGCCGTAATTACGGGTATCAAGATAAACAACATGAATATGATGAAAATGACAGAAATAATAAAAACGACGATAAACACGAAGAAAATGAGAATGCTCGGCGTGAAAGTAACGATGATGAAGAGGAAATCGATGAAACGGAAGAAAAAGAATATTCCAGTATTAGAAAAAATAAAGATGAAGACAATGATAATAATCGTCATCAATACAAATATGAACACAATGAATATGATAAAGATAATTCTGACGAAGAACAACGTGAGAAGCCACGAAAGAAATATAACAAACCAAAAGATCGTCGCGATAAACATGACTATGAAAGTGACATTGAGGATCGATTGGAAGGTAACAATAAATATTTTAAATCACTTTATAACGACGATGAAACTCGTGAGCGGGATGAAGAATATCGCGATCGACCTACTAAAAAGAAATTAGTAGGCGATAAGCAATCCAAGAAAGATCAAGATTACAAGTATAAAAAATCTAAAGATGAAAGCGTTACCGAAGATAAACCATTCGCTCAACGTTTTAAAGATCAACGTGCTCATAAACAAGATAAAAAATACGAAAAATATGAAGAGAAACAAAATAATGACGATAAGCGCAAATATAATCGTCATCAGGTGTCTCCACGAAGAGATTCGCTTCGCGAAGAGCACACGCGCGAGGAATATGGCGAAACTAATCCTACGCACGCACGTGAGGAATATCATCATCGTCGTGTTAAGGATAATCATCGTGATCATCGTAGACACGATAGTGAAGATCAGGATAATGGTAAAGAGGAAGTGCGTGATCATGTACATGGTGAGACTCAGGAACACGCGCACAAACACGAGGAACATCACGAAAAAAAGAAAGGAGGCGATCACAAGTTTGAGGAAGGTGGAGCTGCAGAACATGATGAAGAACATCACGAACATGAGGGGGAAAAGGGCGACAAAGTAAATTGTCTATTTAAACATCCATTGGACTTTATTTAGTTTTGGCAATTGCTAATGATCTTCTGTTTACCGTTTGCAGGGATATAAAGTCTGGCACGAGCACGAGAAGGCTGAGAAAGGGCATCACGACAAGGAGCATGCCAGTAAAGAATACGATGAGAAAGACGGCGAGGAAAAGAAACACGAGGAAGAGGGCGGATATCAAGAGGAGCATCATCATGATGAAGGGGGCAAGAAGCTAGCAGAATTTGGCGAGAAAGGCGAACATAAGAAGGGTCACAGTACACATGGCGAACATTCGGTGCATAAAAAGGTAATATGTGCACGGAAATTAAGTTCTTAAATCGAATATAAACGTTGTGATTTGCGATTACAATATTTTGCTATTAATTTTGCAGGATGAGTACGAAAAGAATACAGAGTTCTTCGACGAATTCCACGAAGATGGTGGCGTAGAGAAGCACGGCGAGCACCATCACGATCACGAATCGGAGAAGGGTGGTCATGAGAAGAAGGGCCATCACGATGGCGCGGATCACGAAGAGAAATATGGCAAGGAGGAGAAGCACGAGAAAGGCGGTCATCATCACGAGCACAAAGGCCACAAAGTCGACGAAGGTCACGACCATCATTACGATCACAATCATAAACACGGCAAGAAGGAAGGGCACGAGCACGGGAAAAAGTGGAGTTACAAGAAAGGCGACGATGGCGAAGACGCGGGTCATAAGCATGATCGCTGAAGTAAAAGATAATTGTGAGAAGAGTAGTGATTTTGCAATTATCGTGATCGTTATCATACTTTGCGATATTTTCAAGAATAGATCCATATTGCATCGATATCGATCGTGTATAATCGAAATGTTATATATTATTTTAGAGGGTGGTTGTTGTCGCTCGCTTGCGGTTGTTGTTACCTATATTGATCACCTACGATCGAGATATGACATACAATATTATGCGCTTTAGCTCACTATGTTGTATCTAACTCCGGTTAAACAAAAGTGAGTAATTAAAATGTCACAGTGATCATTAATTCAGGCGGAAGTAAGATTGATCTCTGCGTTGGACTTCCTGCAAATCTGGAAAATTACTGGCTATTATGGTTAAATTTATATTTTCTATTTAATGGAAATTTGCTTGTACACCACTTGAACGTCCCGCGACGTATTGGAAGGAAAGCTAAGTGAAAGATTCGAAAGTCGTAATTAAGAAATTATTATCTAGCAGATAAGATATTTAATGTTAATTCTATGTATACTATTTGTTAGCTTTGTTTTATCTATTGTCATTGTTTCTCATATTACTTATATAATATTTCTTATATTACTGTGTTTCTCATATTACTTATATAATATTTTATTTTAATAAAACATGTTTCAAAAAATCACAACTTTCACTAGTGCTAAGAAAGTGAACATCAAACTTCTTAGAACTCAACTTTTAGTTAAGCTTATTTTATATTAGATATTCCTTGATCACTAATAAAATGAATATTCCACTAATGAAATATTCAATAAGTATCGGGATATAATTAATTAAGAAGCAATACTTCACTATTGTACGCAATTGAAAGTGCCGATGAAGTTTGCTGAAACTGTAATTTCTGCATTACTCTTGTTAACTTTCCGTCTTCTCACGTTTTCGCCATAAACGGGAGAGTGACTTCGTTTTATGTCACGTTTATTAAAGGGATTAATATCCACTTGGGATTACAACACGAGAATGCGAGCGACAGTGCTATTTACGTCACTTTAGCTCTTCTGATGAAAGGAGACGTTAAAAAATTTCCCTTCTCGCCTATAAGAATTCTCCAAAGTAGTCGTTTAACGAGAATGACCGTAAATTAATTACGCGAGAGATGCACGCTTCTCTTTATTCTTGCCTCTCTCGTCCTGCGCCGATAATACATTCTTTCATCTTCGTCGCCTCTGAGTATCGATCGATGGCGTGGCATTCAGTCGGGAATCGCAGGAGGGATTTCAGCGAAAGAGAGTCGCGGATGCAAATGACAGACGATTTACGATCTACACTTTATTAGAGAAACTATCGGTCTCTTTGGCAGTCGTGATAAAAAATCTCAAGTAAAATCAGGTTAATATCGGAGCATCGCTAATGATCGAGATGTCGACCGAGCGATCGTCGGGACGTTTAGTATCGGCGGTATCGACGATTGTCCGATGTTTAATCCATGTGAGAATCGACCAGCGGCTTTAACTCACTCGTTCTCGCATTATCATTGCGTATCACACTCTATCAGCCCGATATTCGTGCTTTCCAGAGGCGAATAATATCGGTAGGTATTAAGCTACGCAAAGTGCAGCTTTTTCATTTTTCCTTCTCTCCCCATTATTGTTATTTATATAATACTCAGCGCATGTGGATGAAATGCGTCTGATAAATCCAGATAAAGAACAAATTAAATGCATCCCTAATAACGTCGCAGTTTAAATTTTTGTATGGAAAAACAAGAAATCGCGAATATACATGGAAAAGCACGTTCCTGAAATCGCGTCGCGTTCCCGGCATTTTATTCTTGGCATTTCTCATTGCAAGAATTTTTTGCGTCTCAGTGATTTGACATAATAATTAAAAATATTATGGATTTTTAAGAAAAAAAGATAATATAAAATAATGTTTACGTTTTATTTGTTATTAATTACAGATGTCTTCAAAAGAAGTATCACGCATCAGTAACTGTGTGTTTCAGTATAGAAATCCATTAGCTTGGATATCTTTGAATCTTTTTCTCGTTTTTTCCATAAATAAACTTTTATGGGAGACGCATTTGTTCTGAAGTAAACGAGCTTTTAATTAAATTTTCTATTTGTCGCTTTTTAATAGGAACGAGCAAATATTTATGACTTTTCCCTTGACATATCCATATATAAATATCTTTCAAGTTTATTAGAACCATTTTTATGAAATCGTTACTTCAAATGGTAAAACGCGATATTACATTATAATATCAAACATGTCAAAATTATTCATGTTCGTGAATAGCTAATGAGCAACGATGAGAGTTAGTTCAAATTCTAGCAAACGCTTCAATACAATAGTATAACGCAAATCATGATTCGAATATTCGAGATAATTACGGACAAATTGATTATGACTTGTGACACACTGTTAAATATTAAAAAAGCAAATTAAACCAATTCCTTGAGTTAAATGACATTTTGTTACTTTTAATTTCTATATGTGTCAAAATGTATTATTTTAACTACAAAACATGTAATTAAAAGAATAAACACATCTAATCAACTTATTTTTATGGTTGAATTGCTTAGTTTCAAAATAAATGAAGTCTATATTAAAGTACGCACTTAATAAATAATAAACTAAATTTGAGTCAAATTTAATACACATTTCTTGAATTAAATTATTTAATTCTATTGTTTTAACATTAAGTAAATAGATAGATTTTTAGCAATAAGTTATTCACAGATTTTTAAGATGCTATTAGCTATCAATATCTAACTGACGATAAAAAATTAATTTGTGACTTTATTAATTCAATTTAGAATTGCGTTGCAAATCCGACAAACAGTCGACGCGCAGTTCAAAAATAACTGAAAAATTTGCATCTAAAATGTATACAATAATATGATTGGGCACTCAAGATCCAGCTCTGACCGTATATAGGCAAATTCTCATTTGATTCGATCTGTTGTTTTGGTTAAATTAACATATTGAGTAGGAGCAGTGGCAATCTATAGGAATGATTAAAGATGATTCAAGTTGGGTATAATTTGACATTACGAATTTAACGTAGTGCGTAGAGTAATTTCTATTAGTGTCTGAATAAAATACAGCATGCGCCTTAGAATATCTATGATTATCGAAAGCATGGCCATTACATAGCCAATAGAATCGAAACGCGTTTGCATAACAGATCTTTATGAGATATTTATTATACTTCCTATATTTTAATAATCTTCAATTTTATTAACTTCTTTTTCGCATTTTAATCTCATTCGTTATTGTCGCGCTTGAAGCTTCCGCAGTATTGATCAAACAAGACGCGACTTTTCGTCTCGCGCGACTCGTCGCCAATGTAAATATGCAAATACCCCGTCTCCCGCGCGGATTTTCCTTACTTCTCGCGGGGCATTTCCAGTCTTTTCGCGGGTGGAAACTTTTACGATGATGCAGCGCGACGAAGAGTCTGAGTCTAAACGAGCTGGCAACGAGTCGATTTAGCAGAAAATCCCACGGAAATCCTCTGCCGCATGTGACATAACGTATCCACCGCACGACGGATATCCGTAAACGTTTAACCGCATCGTCGTCGGATTTAGCGCCGGGTTTTTCTCTCGCGCGGTTTATGGAGAAACTTTCGTCTGCCGAAGAATCTATATACGTGTACACACGTATAGATCTTACGGAAGACGTAATTATGTCATAATTATAGGGATAAGACTGTTTGTCAGAGGAAAGTTGCAAATTGGAAGCTTGGAGGGTAAGTTTCTTCAAAATAAAACTGGCGAAATGATACGAAGAAAAGAGCATAATCCGATAACAACACAATTTTATTTGAAGGAGACCTTTATAATATGCGAAAATAATTAATTCACTTGCGCAATATTCTATAGTAATCACTTTTTATTACACGAGTAGCCATATGTCTTCTCGTGAGAGCGAGAAACGTATTGCGTAATAACTTTTGCGGTAATGCTGTTTAAATTTATGCGAATTTTGCGTAAAATCATCATATTGCATTCCAGTATCTAAGAGAGAATTAATATATTTCGTTATTAATTTATTCACTATTATTTATTAAGAGAAAATTAATTTCGTTATTATTTACTCGCTATTATTTATTAAGAGAGAATTAATTTTTCTTTATATTATGTACTTAAGCCCTTTTCAAGATAAATTCCTTTGTGTCTCTGTTGGAGAACAGCTGCGCGAAATTAAAATTGAACGAAGCAGCCCACACCGGAAGTTTATTTTCCACGTTGCAGATGAATCGCGAAATGGTACAATCCACGATTACCACCCTTTCATCCCCGTCAAACAATTCGGTTCGACGTTGCAATTGGGCGACCGCGCGTCGCGTCATGCGTCGTTCCGTCTCACAATCAGCGTGAATCTTCACGCATATACGTGCGAGAGGCGTCACGACGCTTCACCTCGAGAGCGCGAAGAGGGGTAGCACACGGCCCCTGGAGGGTGAAAAAGTCGGGGACTTCCGTCATTCACGCACAGGGGCGCCGACGCACATACACACGTATAAAGGCCGGCGTCGCGACGCTCTCGCCGTCATTCCCGCGCGCAGACACCGAAGTCGCGGTATCCGGCGTCGGACGTCGTCGGTGATCCACGGAGGAAGTTAGTTTCATATCCTCGCAGTCACGTGAGAACGAAAGTCCACTCGTCCGTGAACGAAAGTTTCATCCCTCGGCAAAAAAAAAAAAAAAAAACAGGATTGCCGTCTTTTAACGGTCTAATAAGGTACTTCGTGTGTCATCCTCGTCTCTCACCTGCAGAATCGCGCCGGCAGAGTTTGACAGCAACAGGTGAGCAATTCGTCTTCTGAGATCGTCTCTTTCTACTCACATTATCCTTTTTCGTGTCCTTATTTTCCTTCTTATTTTATATGTAAGTATACTTATTTCATAATCGTATTTTTTTATTCAATAAAAAACTCAGAGTGTGTTTTCATCGTACCTTCAATTTAATCGTGTAAGACGATTGATTTTGAGCTTTATTTATCGAGTATCCTATTACTTGTTTACCGTATCTACACTTGACGGTCGCAAAGATGAGAAAAACTTTACTTCGAGTAGTAATACGTTATAAATTCGATCAAGCGTACATTGATAGTTAGTGAATAATGTGAACACGAAGAGAATTTATTAAACACCACAAAGTTATCACAAATGGATACGATATTTTATAAAAACTTTCAGTCGTGTATAACAACCGATTTTAAATAATAACAAATATATATCCGGTGTACTTTGATCCGCTTTTTCCTATCTCTCTTTAATTTTATGTTATACGCACATGACATATGAGAGATTTCCATCCGCGGTTATCCTCTATTTTTCAGTAACAAGATAACTCTTTTTAATTCTTTACAAGCCGATTATATGTTTCAATCGGTTTGCAACCTTTTTTACATAAAGATAGATATCATTAAAAATGGGAATTACATATTATTAAAAAAATTTGTTAAACATATATTTGACTTATTTAATAATAAGTATATTTTTTGTTACCATAATAAATATCTTAACAATTATTAATTTTTTAAATAATTACATATAATTTGTATTAAACATTCTTAATAAGCGATTTTTTCTTCTTCTTTTCTTACCTTGTTACTTGCAAGCACTTCTTTAAAGGTAGTAGCAACAGGTGAGAATGTTTTAAGGCATAGCTGTTTCTCAAAGTTTCTGCATCTCTCTCTACTTTTACTTTTCATTAATTGTGTTAATTTTTTACCTTTCATGAAATAATGTTGCATATCTTTAGCTAAAAAATTTCTCGGATAACAAATATAATAAATATTAATATTTCTAGAGCTTTTTAGCCTTATCGAGATATATGAAGAAAAATTAGATGCGTAAAATAAAGAAGTATGAAAGATGTCATAACTTAAAATATAAAGTTTTTGATGCTAAGCAGAATAAATGATGGGAAATTAAAAATGGCAGTGTAACACAATTACGTTGTATTTCTTTTATATTTTATATTTCATTTTTCATAAATTTTGCTAAGTTTGATATTCTCTTGCAATTTATATGAAATACTATTATCAATATGTTGAAACAAAAATTGCTTCATTATGATAGCATGTGCTAAATTACGTACTAAAGTAAAATTACAATAAATTGAAATCTATTTTGATAAAACAACAAATGCTTTTTTGAAAGCATTTATTAGTGATAGCCAATGAAAACCGCTTGAACGTATACTATTATAGTGTTTAAATTTAAAATAGAAATATTATTGAGCACCAATATCTAGTTTTGACCAAAGTTGACCCTGATTTAAATTATTTGACGTACAAATGCTTGTTCAAATTCGATAAATCGATCTTCGTTATTCTTTTCTATTTATTTCTATAAAAATTATTAAATTGTTTGTAAATATTTATATACAAATATAAACTTGTATATATATATATATATATATATATATATATATATATAAATGTTTAATGATCTAATGATTTTTAAATTTTATATTTTTATAAATCAATAATTAATTGATAATATATATTTTTATAAACCATATACCTCATATTGGTAAGACGTCCAAACAATTTAATTTGTGATATTAATTCGGCTTCAGCTTAAAATTGTGTTTTATGATCGACAAATAATCGGCGCGAAGTTTGTGTAGTGTGAAGTTAGAAAATTCACACATTAGTAAATTATAGTTAAATATCAGGATTTGCTTTGATCAAAAATGGTCTTCATTTATGAAACTGTGTTATCCATATTTCGATCATTCTCCACAGTCAATCATTATTTATTATTATTGTTTATATTTTTATTTTATTTTACTTTTTTTATTATTTATATAATGTTTAATATTTAAATTTAAATATTTAGTATTTAAAAATTATATATATTTAATATCTTGATTTTTTAAGTTTCTAATTGAGCGAGCAAAAAATTGCGGAGATTACTTATCGTGAGCACAAAAGTTGATACAAAGAAAAACAAAATCCATCTTATAATTAGTCTGTCCTCTTTGACAAAATGTGCTAACCTCTTTTTTATAAGTTTTCCTAAATGTTATAAGTCACGAAAATTTAAATAGAGTTCATCATTGACGTCATTTATTTTAAAATAATCTTGCAAATAAAAATTTTTCCACCAAAATTTTTCAGCAATTTTGCGTAAACTTTTCCAGTTTGGAATGAGATTGATTGAAAGGTCATGCGAATTACGGAAAACAAGATATGAAAAATTTCTATTGCTCGCACAATTGAGCAGGATTTGATCTCAGGAAATTAGAGTTATCACGCGATAACGTATGAATAAATCTAAGTTTTCCAATAAACACAGTAAATACATTATCGCGTTTGTTGCAAGCTTTTAAGATTTCGAGAGAAACCGATCCCTCTTTTCCATTCAGCGAATGAAATTCAACGCTTTTTCGTGCTATCCGCGACACTTTAATGTAGTACTCTTCATTGGGAAAATGAACTCCCTGACTGAATGCCGACACCTGAGTAATGGAGAGCTTACTTTAGCCGCCTTAGCGGCAGAGAATCGAAGATTAAGTTATACCACTATTGTCACAGCGCGCGTGACAGAATGAATGATCATCGTATCTTCTTCTGAAGAAGGAGTCAACTGAACACGTGCTTATCACATAACGTGACATTATCACGAGAACACTTAGGAAATGAAAGCATAACTTTTGTGATTATTAAATTCAATATCACATTCGAGATATTCGTCAATTCTCGACGTGAATATACATAATACATGTACTATAGAAAGTTTAAATGGATATGAAAAACGAGGAATTTGCACCAAATACTTCTTTTTTTTGCGAATATGATGTTCTTAGCTCTTTCGTCTTGAAATTTGTTTTTTGAAATTATTATATTATACATTAGAGTGAAAAATATAATCAATAGGTTTTACTTAAATTTTATACTGTTCTTTTCTTTTATATACGTGCAAAGTGAAACATAATGAAACAGTGGTACAACAGCGCTACGACAATGAGACCTCAGTAGTTCTTATTATGCACATAATTGTGCCGCTATCGTGATGAGAACATTAACTCCTAATAAGACCTGGGGGATTCAAATAAGTTGTTCATAAAGTCTCTCTATGAATAGCGTCTCTCTATGAATAGCGGAGTATTCTCATACTGTGAATAAAATGAATTTAAAAAAAAAGAAAAGTTTGTGTAAAACAAAACTGTATAATATACAATTATTTCTTTCGACGAACACACAATGCACGGCGCATGCAGATAATTTTAATAAAGAAGAAAGATAGAGAGAGAGAGAGAGAGGAAGAGAAACTTTTCTTTCCAACTACAGAAAAAGAATGGATCATAAACTGACCAGTTATGAAATTGACACTGGAAAAACGGATGTCGACAATGGGAGCAATGCGTGCGTTTAATGGATGCGTCTGGCGAGGGGGATGAGTAAAATGTGAGAAAGGGAGGAAAAAGAAAAGGGAAACCGTGCCATTAGAAGCCGGTTATTGGATCGCTGTTATTGCGGGCTTGTTGGCCGCTCGTAAGTCGCTACTTGCCTTGTTCCGTGTCGTTTATTGGTTCGCCTCAGGCTGACGTATTATTTGTGCTAGTGAAATTCGAAGCTACACTAACCGAGTCGTTGTATGAGAAAGAACACGGCTCGTAGCAACAGCAGCACACAGTAACAACGGTAGCAGCAGCAACAGCTGTTGTTGCTGCTGCGATAAAGTGTGCATTCTCGGAAAATTCACTGCCGCGTTTAAAGCGCAATATTATGATATCTGCTGAAAGGGATACGCGTATCACCAGAGAGAGTCAATTGATTAAGAATTTAATTTTTAAATAGAGAAATTAAATCCGTTATTTATGCTACGGAGTCTCACTCAAGAAATGAGATAAAAAGACAAAGGAAGAAAATCAACGTTTCATGTTTGTTACTTTTATATCTTATCTACATACGATATTGTATTAGTTTAATATATAATTAGTTTATTAGTTTAGAAAAATCAGAAGTTTAAAATTGTCACGTGCGTATTTCGGACACTTATATATCTTCAGAAATTTTTTAGTTATTCGTTGCAACGTTACGCATGTTTTTTCTTGCAATATTGTTTGCAGGCTTCCTCGTAAACAATAATGTTGCAAAGTAAATAAGGGGGGAGGGTGCCCTTAGGACAGTTCTGGATATATATAGAGGACACAATATCGCGCGAGAAAGAACAAAGTAACGTACGTTATCTCTCGCCTCGCACGGCTCGCACTTATTTTCTTTACCGCAAGATTTTACGCTACACCATAAAGTCTTCTTCCGCGTGGTCGCACGCCGCAAACGGCTTCATCATTAATTTCGTTTGCACTGTCGTTAGCGTTGCGTCTTTAATTACGACCGTAACTCATGAGCCTTTGACGGTTTCTCGATGAGGCATTAAATGCCTCGTGTCGCTTGTTATACTGCAGCGCGTTTACTTTCACGTTTCTTTGCACTATGTTAATTAGTGGTTTGCGGGAAGATAATTCGCAAGCCTTTATCGAAGCGGACAGTCACGTGCATTTGATCAGATTTCCCTTGTTCGTGCCTTTCTTGATCTAAACAGTATACGCGAAACTGACAAATTTGACGTAGATTTATATATAACGTTATTTAAAGGGAAGTAAAAATATTACCAGATTCAAAAAATATATAAAATATATCTCTTAAATAAAATATATCTCAATAAAAATTATATCTCTTTATCTCCGTTTATCTCTCCATTTTCTCGTAATATGTGTTTTCAATGAAAGAAAGCAAATTAATTTTCAACGCAAAAGCAGATGTATCCGTACAATACATTGTCATTTATTGCCTTGCTTATGCTCCGCTGCTGATAATCATCTCGGCAGAATTACTTATTACACCGCAAATAAATATAATCTCTCACCGATCTCGAGGTAAACGCAAAAGCGGCGGCGATTAAAATCAACGGTCACACCCCGAGAGACGTTCGACACACGTGTAAATGCAAATCGATAAAACCAGGAAAATCGTCACACTTCTCAAAAGGACAACATTACGAAGCGTCATTATTATACAAGTTCCGCGAAAACTGCTGTACGACAAATTACATTTCGGTAGCTTGAATACAAATGGAAATGACAGCGAAATTAATAATCAGCTTTTTCAATCTGCTCGATAATTATCTCGCGCGGGATGAAATCCGTAGGTGTTTTAAAGCGATCGAAGAAGTGCAAAGAGATTTAATTTTGTGCCGTCTCTTTCCGCTATCGCTTGTGAAAGGAACGTCTAAGCGACATTAATTTAATTTCCGCCCAAAGTGAAAACGTTCTCGCGGTTGCACGACAAGATTGACGATAATATTATCGTCTCGAACGTAGTTATCATTTCAGAAGAGGCGTTGCAGAGTGTAGGTCTGCAGACACTTGCAGTCTATCGCATCAGCGTCCCTCGAACCGTTGTCATTGTTATGTATGACGTGCATAACGTAGACGTATATAAAATAAACACGGGTGAACACGCTATCGGGAAAGTGACGAATCGAAACGGAAGACGCGAAATCGCGTGACGTTTTACATAGAAACGCGAAAAGATCAGTTATCAGTTATATTGGCGATATTGCTCTTTACGACTTCGAGATAAAGCAATTGAATGCGTTTGAGCAATGTCACTTGCCGTGGAAGAGATAGTTAGTCTCATTGATAGTTTGCACTTTTTAAAATTATCGACGTTGCCGTGGAACGTGTACATTCTTCATAATTTACAGTATTTCAACAATAAATTTTAGAAAATATTGATAATGTGAAGATAATTAAAAATTTATCGAAGAATAACTTTCGCGATTAATTAACATCTTTCATGCATTGAAGATTTACGCGAAACCTTTGATTTTACGTTCGCTTAAAATTGAGAAATAATTAATTTTTGATATTTCTATTAAGAAAATAATTGATTTGTACGTAACAAACACATGCATAAAATATCAAAGTATCCGTTAATCAAAGAATTGTTTCATTCTGCATAATCCATTTACAAATAATGCAAAGGCTAGCGCAATTTATTCTGATATGGTTGTAATCTCCGGCGTTCAAAGATACTAATGAACATAAAAGATCCCACTTTATAAAGAGCAGTCTTCTCTCAACCGCGTACATGCGTCACGCCATATTTAATATTGGCCCTGGAAGTTAATGAAAATGTTTCATATAGCTTTAGTTTTTGCAGGCTTTGCTTTTAAAATAATCTCGTTTATTGCAAAACGAGTTATTAATATTCGAACACTTCATCGAAAAGACACGATAAAGAAGATACTAATCATAATGATAATCGAAATAACAATTTATCAGTATATCAACTTCTGAATATATATATATAAGATCTTTTATAGATTCAAAAACTAATATACATACGTACGGAAGATATAAAACGCTTCGAAAAAAAGTATGTACAACTTACAATTTCATAAATGCTTTAATAATTAATTTTTTAGGCGGTTAATCTTTTAATTCGGATATCTAAAAAATTGTCAACAAATTTGTTTTTTCTGTCCT
This sequence comes from Cephalotes varians, assembly GCA_037157785.1. Classification (NCBI taxonomy): domain Eukaryota; kingdom Metazoa; phylum Arthropoda; class Insecta; order Hymenoptera; family Formicidae; genus Cephalotes; species Cephalotes varians. The sequence goes on from JANQDE010000126.1 coordinate 86,749, forward strand.
GAACTGTTCCATTAGCGAAAGAAAATGACAAATTGTCAGAATATATATGATGGATGAGTAAACAAATGTATCCGTTTCAATTTGTGATATATATCGATTTAGAGAAGAGCGTTAATTTCATTACCGGATGTGACAATTCTGAAAAAGATTAGAGTAGACACTGCTATAGTAGAGAAGGAGAAAGACAGACAGAAATGAGAAGGAAAGGGAAAAGGGGTGAGAGAGAGAGAGAGAAAGAGAAATGAGAAGATGAGAAAATGTAAGTTGATATTCCATTGGAATGAGAAAAGGGCGCGGGCTCTCCGTAATCGGATGATTGTACCCTCCTAGACTTCCACTTCCGGCATTTACTTGTATAATATACATTCCTTTTCGTATATGCATAGCAGAATTTCAAGAATTCAACTGACCTTCTCGGACAGATGTCATTCTTGTAATTTAAGTAGAACATAATTCAAACGAGCTGACTTGCATTTAAAATAAAACGAATAAAAATGAATAACAATAAAGCAAAAAGAATTTTATTCCAAATTTGATTATTACGTTAAATTCAATGAATGATGTCTAACTTGAAAGATAGAAAATGGGCATAATATTTAAGCCATTACAAAATTTACATTTTAACGAACACATATTGTACAATTTATATATTTGCGACAATAAAAGAAATGAAGTAGCGCAACGGTAACGAGAAGAATGAAAATTAATGGAACAAAGAAAGCAATAATATCCGATTGTTAATTTGAAATAAGATTATGCTGCAAATAAGATTATTGTTACAAATGTATAAATATTTGATTTTAAGGCGATTTTTCATGAAAACGTGCGCAAACACCATCACAACAAATTTTCTTTAAACATCTGCATATTTATGAGGTAGTAATCATATCGTAATTTATATCGCATTGCAAAAGTAGTTTTATAACGCGTGTTTAATGAGAACACTTATATATTTTTTGTAAATATTTGATTATTAAGATGTAATTAGAAGAAGAAGATATAATTAGCAGAAGAAGTAAAATAGAGAATAAGACCTAGTGGTACCATTTCAAGAAGAATTATCTTTGAGTGCGATTTCCTTTTTTGCTTCTGTGCTATGACAATCCGAAAGAAAAGTCGAAGAAGCAAAATTGAAGAAAATTGTGAGATGATTTGCGTGAGTTTCTTTTCTCGCAATCGATTGAAATAAAGTGAGCTTCTTTTTATGCCCTCGACATTTTATAAAGAAATAAAACATCGAAATTGTTTACTCGCATACTAGCAAAAATGTCCCAAGTTTCAGTGTTGGTTTTATGGTTTGCATGGTTTTTTTTAACACACACGCGCGATTTTTGACACAATTTTAACGCGTTTGCAAGAACCATCCATTGTATAAAAATACAAAACGCACATGTCGCACATGGAGATATTGTATAACTGAATCAGACATTTAAAAAAATAAAAAGACGATTCTTGAACTAGTGTTATTTGCAAAACGATAAAATAAATTGACTTGTATACATATTTTTTTACATTTACACACACAATATTCAAAATTAATATTTGAAAACTAATTGAAGGAAATATATCTCGGAAATATGAATGACGAAGCGAGATGCAGAAAGAATATACTCCACATTATGGTAAATTATGCGAAAGGATTTTGTCGTCCCATTCTTCGAGGCATTATTATTTCATCTTTTGTTACCGATATTCTGCCGCAAACGTTGCGAGAAAAGATATAAAAGTCAGCATGTGTCGATAACAAAAGAAATTCGATAAGAAGCTGTGAATGTGTATTACAATGTAAATAAAATATGATAAAGAACGCAGTATAATATCCTTATTGAAAGCCGAGAGTGAATGGCTCTGCGAGGAGCATTCCATAAATATTGATCAAGATTGTCGAGATTATCGCATTTCAAAGAGGTAACGGGATTAGAGAAAATTTAAGAGAACTGGAATAACGACAAAGACTTTTTCTCTGGAATAAGCAAAGCGTTACTCAATTTATTTATTTAAAATGCATAGTGTAAATGCAAAGTATTTACGACACGACTTTTTGAGAGGATAACCGATGATTGATGCCAGCTCAGCGACAGTGCTCAACAGACCATGAAAGATCCGAGAGATCGTCGCATTCTTCTCTGACCGAACCGATAATATCCAACTCGTCGCGAATCGGTCAGATCTTCTGCTTCATTTAACGTGAATCTGAAGTCGGGCCATTGTGGGAGTGTCATCTCATCGGAATTCTCAAAGAGACGTCGTGTCAACTCGGTCAATAAATTGATGGAAAAAATCGTGACGAGTCAGAGAGAGACCATGAAAGCGAGAGCATATAGAAAATCAAATCGTTGAACTGAATTCTAATCCACCACGAGGATCTCTTATGTCATCTTAATCAATATTCAAGGTGACACAACAGCGTATAATGAAAATTTTTATATAAGAATAGTATAATCATTATGTCTTTTATTTTGTATAAAATTTTATTCATTAATGTGTTCGTTTAATCAAAAAGCAGCGGTTTTATAGAACGCATATGCAATTATTTCTACAGGAAATAAAGCTATTTCCTGTAGAAATGCTCGACATAATCGTACTAATTGTAAGCTGCTTTCATTGAAACATGGCTTCATTAACGTTAAATTCAATTATGTATTACTTGTCATTAAATAAAGTATTTTAATGATGTATATGATATTATATAGGTTCTTTATACAACATTAGACATTCAGTAATAAACTACTTAGTAATATGTATGCAACGTGTATTTCTATAAATTAAATTTACGTTATAGTATTGAAAATTTTGCATTGAATGAATCTGAAACCAGGAAATTATCTATACGCTCCCACGTACGAAATCATTGAAGCATATTTTCGCGAAGCGAAACGCTATCTTTCGTTCGTTCATTTACGTATGCAATTTAATATTTCAATAATAATGTAACTTAATTTGTACACGTGTAAGATTATTTGAAACAAAGTCCGAGAGCAATTACTTTTTCAAACACTTTCCTCTCGCCTTGCCGCTTTTTGGAGAGTTGCAAAAGATTTCGCTTGCTCATTTTAGCATGACGGCAAGCAGAGAAAGCGCATAAAACGCAAAGATATATAATTTTTGTTAAATTAGATGAAGAAAATCGTAACGTAATTTCTTTCTTATCTGTACCTGTCCTTCTTGTCATTTTTCTTTGTTTTTCATATTTACTGTAGATGACGAATAATGTACGCGGTAAGTATTGACAACCATTTTTCATATTCGCGGGCCAAAAATTCTGCTGAAATCAATAAGAGGAATTTCCTTTCGGAGAAAAATGTCCAATATTCCTCGTCGCTTTGAGTGACGAATAAGACAACCGTAAGCTTTTATCTCTTCTTCCTTGTTAGGGAAGAAGAGATAAAACAAACAAATGATGTGAAGCAGAGCTTCGTTGTTGGTAGAAATATAATGTGGTAATTATCGAACACCCAATAGTCTGATATATAATTTACACTGTGTAATGATACAAAAATAAGTTTTTTCATTAATCTTTTTCACGCGAGATTGGATGCGAATGAGAATAGATAAATAGCGTGAAGTTGCTTCAATCAATACATTCGAATATACGCTTTTGAGAATAAATCGAGCTGATTTGCGTATATTTTAAACAGATCAAATGCCATTCTTGAAATTTGCAAAATGAGACGACAATAAAGAATAAAGAAAACTTCATTGTTTTAAAAAAAGTGTCCACGAGATTGACAGCTGTTCGTTTTCCAAAGATTGCTCAATCAGTTACAAAAAGCTGTCGGTATTAAAAAATAGATTGAAGTTGTAGGCGGACGAAATAATCTCATTTATGATAAATTGTGGAAAAATATAGAAAAAAGATAGAATTTATCGCGTTAATTTATCAAGTTAACAAAAAGAAATAACATTAATCTGAAAATTATTCATGCAAAGGAGGAATGCGTGGGAATTAAAGTTGAAATCGATCAGAATTGCTAGAAATGTTAGATTAAGAACAAATAGAATTGCAATTACATTATAAAAAGAAAGAAGTGAGGAAAGCACCTGTTGCAAATGGTTTCTCAGCTTTAAGTAAGTCATCAAGAAACTCTTCGACTTTTTTCATTCTCCTAAAAACATCGTCTCGCACCCTCGCGTGCAACATGGCGAGAAACTGAATTTAACAACTATGTTTAAGACCAACCTGTTATTAAAGATTATACAACTTATACAACAATAAGGAACAAAATATTTTCATTTATCAGAGTTATAATCAGTAAAGTAGAATTATTAATATCGTGATATTATAATATTCTATAACCAAAAGAAATTTTAATTGTATTAAGAAATATCTTTTTTAATGTAGCTATATGGGAGGGAAATAGATATAAAATCTTCACTTTCGTTCATCGACAATTATATGTTAGTAGCATTTTAAACGATTTGAGTTGCGGAAACGTTTATTACTTCCCTCGGACACTTTTTCTCTAATAGAATTGCCATTTTAATCTTATGCGACTTTAATTTAAATCCACGGTTCACCAGAATTAAACATTGCAAACTGCGCGTGGGTTTTGCAACTTTATCTGTTTAATTAACGTCGTTTAAAGTTGTGCATATATAAATTTATCATACGAGTTTGGTGTCGCACGAACAGCATAAATAACAAAATTTCATATTATCTCGACGTGAGATAAAAAAAGTGAAAAAAAAAGTATCTAATGTCACATCTAAATGTGCTGGAAATGATTTGCGTTACTTTCTTGACAGCTAAAGACCTTCTATGGACCTTCGCAATTTTTATCTAAATCCATTCGACCTCGCTCTTCACCTCTTCACCTCTTGATCCGTTCAAGCTTCTCGAAAAGCACCGTGACTAAGCGGGACGAAGAAGGATCCGAAATCCGTCAGATTTTGCCGTCAAATATTGAACGAACTGTGGAGGATTTCCGTTCTAGCGATCGTAACGATGTCGCGACACTCAATCACGCCAGACCGCTTGCTCTTTTTGACTTCATGCGGTTGTTAAACGTTTGTCCGAGCCATATTGGTCACATGCATATTGATGTCATATACTTATAATGCAACATTGATTTTACTTTTAAATTGATGAAAACGCATATTTTAACTGATAACTGCAGCATATGCGGTAGTTCTGTACTAACTAAAATTTTTTCTGTATTTTAACGAAATTTTTCAACCAATTATTATTTTGTTTCATTGCGATAAAATGTTATAAATAGAGAAAAATAAAAACATCTATGGTTTTCTCTAAATTTAACGTAGGATTCGGACCAATGTCGATGAAAATACTTTGCAAAGATACACACGTAAGATACACACTACGACTGTTGGAATCCATGTCATAAAATTGGCGCGACACCTCTACGAGTAGAAGCTACTCTTCTACTGCAATGGCATTTATCCCACGCCAGTCGTAAATAACTCTTCATTTTATTTTTACATGGAAGAATCCCATTTGCGTGCATCTGTGCCTCGAAGGACCATAAAATCTTCCGCGGAGCGTTGCATTAACGAGCTTTTATGTGATAAAATTCCGAAATAGATACAAGATTCCTTAAAATACTGTAGGAGCACTTATTATTAGAAGAGAATGTGATATTACGGCTGTCTATTTATATTTTGTATAATAACTTTGTTAATATCAATATTTAAATTTAAAACGATTACATTAATCAAAGCGTTCAAACGGTTCTAGACTCAATGTTATGAAATATTTACTATTTAAGACGTTATTTATAAAAATATAGGAATACTGCATAATAAGTCGAAGAGAAACAAAGGTAGTTCCTCCACATTAGAAAATAGATTTAAAAAATTGGTTTTGTCTTAAAATACAGTATTTGCTTATAGAATTATATATTTACAAAACAAATATTGCAGAATATACGCAAATGTTTATATGTACACACTTCTTCCGCATATAGACTGATAGTATTAAAAATTAATAGTATATGTAACATAAATTCTAGATAGTAATAGTAGAGCTGCAATCAACAATCGAATAACTTCAAAAACCTTGAAAAAAGAATCATATATCATCAACATGCTTAGGGAGCTATATTAGCCAAAATTTTATATTATTGTTTAATTTTGCATAACTCGAAATGTGTACAGTCAAATAAAATGTTAAATAACGAACGAAATACCCAAGTATATACATATATATTCGTGTGATAATACGTCAAAATTTAAGAAGAAATCAAATAGTACGTATAATTAAATATATAAATAATAATATATAAATAATAATAAAATGCATCTTGAAAACGTTTCGAAATGCTCGAAAGTAAGAATGCGTTATAATAAATGCCGATTGTAGTATATTGGCATATTAGCACCATTGTATATATTATGTAACGGAGAATTACTAAACAAATGATTCCATAAATAATCATTAGAATCATCTCTAATAGCCATCTTTAATAACGGAGATATTAAGAGGAGCATTATACAAGAGCTGTAATACTCTTCTATAAACACCTGTCGTATTATTGCAAAAAATATTATTGTTTTGTAATCGCTTTGAATTTATAACATTTTTTTAATTTAGTTATGTATCATATTGTATAATATTGCGTTTGAAAATAAATACACAATTCAGCTATTTTTAAGATTATATTATATTGTTGTTTGATTGAGGAACTACAGGAACTGCAGTTCAAATGCATTATTAAACAGAAGTTAAATTAATTTACTTTTGCAATTTTGATAAAAGTGCGAATTTTACGCATGAATTTAAAAAGTCAATCTTGAACTACCGCAAAAGTTTATATGACATTATTATAACTGGAAATCCTGTTCCTGTATCTGGTAGTCTATGATAGATTACAATGCCGCCTGAACTTCGTGCTTTCAGATTCAACCAGGCATCATGAAGTCAAGAACGAGTTTAATCACTATGCGGATTATTATGTTCTACCTGTTGAGCGTCATTGGACGATCAGCAGCGACAATAGAAGAAGCATCATCCTCGTCTTTACATATTCCACGATTGCATCCCTTATTAAACAACTTGGAGTATGAGGAACCTGTGAAAAAGGCATATATTGCTGAATACAAGAGACTACCCCTTTATAATTTCGGCATCGGAAAGCGATGGACTGATAGTAACGGAGATAAAGTGAGTTCTAGATAAAATGAAACATCCATTTTTTGTCAAATAAATGAAGTTCTCTATTACAAAAAAGAATTTAATCACAGGAATGTCACGAATCCAACAAATATCTGATAAACGAAATAAAAATTCGTGTAAAGTTTTGTAATAGGAAATTTTGTGATAGGATAAACTTTTTTTTACATTATTTGTTTATACAATATACAATACTGTACTGTAACAATAAAGTATGTAAACAAAATCTAATATACTTTAAGGTACCAGACCAATGTGACGCACATTTTTTGAACGTTTTTTCGCGAATTTTTTTGGAAAGGAAAATAAAATGCGATTGTTATGAACTTTTGATATGTTTTTATTAGAGTTTGAAATTATACAAAAAAAATTTTTTTAATGTAATTTGATCATATTTTCAGTGTGTAATATAGCGCCAAAGTACAGTCCTCGAAAAAAGGCGAAGATGAGGGGGGAGACACCCAGGGTCCTGTGGACATCTGAAAACAAAAATTCACATTTTTTATTAATCTATAGGCTTGTCGCTTTTACACTTACCAGTAAAATGCATATTTTTTTACTTAAAAAACAAAATGGCGCGCTTTTGAAAAAAAAATTTTAAAATCGCACTTTTTTTTTCGACGAAATTGTTTAAAAAAAGTTAATTTGTTATTAAAAAATTAAAATTTTTTTTGGTAAGTGTAAAAGCGACAAGCCTAGATTAATAAAAAATGTGAATTTTTGTTTTCAGATGTCCACAGGACCCTGGGTGCCTCCCCCCTCATCTTCGCCTTTTTTTCGAGGACTGTACTTTGGCGCTATATTACACACTGAAAATATGATCAAATTACATTTAAAAAATTTTTTTTGTATAATTTCAAACTCTAATRAAAACATATCAAAAGTTCATAACAATCGCATTTTATTTTCCTTTCCAAAAAAATTCGCGAAAAAACGTTCAAAAAATGTGCGTCACATTGGTCTGATACCTTAAGTAAGATCGAAGTTAATTTTTTTCATAATTGTATTTTTTTATGTGTTGAAATTTTGCGTAGAGTATTCGGCAATTCTCGTTTGGTATCGGCAAACGTCTCCGAGATTACAGTTTCGGTATAGGAAAACGCAACAGTGAATATCATCCCTTGAGTTTGGATTACTTCCCGGCCGACAACATGGAAGGGTATCAATCTGGCGAGGACTTAAACGATTTTGCAGAGGACAAACGCGGTAGCCAACACTTCGGCTTTGGACTCGGGAAACGAGTCTGGAGGTTGGCGAATAGAGAAACGGCTGCAGGAAGAAGACTGAATGATGCCATAATCTCGAAATACTTGCTCGGTTTGGGCAAAGAATTGGAAGACGAGGATTTGAATCAGTAAAGCGTTCTCGTCGAGGAGCACGAATTATTATCTTTCTCATTCGCTTTAACAAACCCTGGACGATCCCAGAAGAAATATCCGATTTATTTGTTTCCAAGTATATTTTGATAAAATGCAATAATAGCGAATAGATAATTAAAAAAGCTGTATGATTCATTAATTTTTTAATTTTGATGTGTATAGGATCAGATTTAAATAATACAAATCTATTATAAAAAATTAACGTATCGGTACTTTATGTTATACAAGTTAATAATTAATTGACGTACTTACTAATAAGATTTATGTATAAATAATAAATTAAATAATAAGTATTTTTATTTTTTTCAATAAATAATAAACTCGAGATTATCGAGATTAACTTCATTAAAATCATTTTCTTGAATACCGATGTCAATGTCATGTTCTACGATTTTATTGAGTGTCGAGAGCAGAACGAATTGTCCACGGAAGTTAACAGCGATAACGAGATGTCAAGATTTCTTCTTTTTTCTAAAACTTGGTATAAAATTCGTGCACCATCGACAGCTTCTTCTCTACTTGTAAATGTTTAAAAATTGACACAGGTACCTTAACGGAAAGATACATTTGACGTAGAAAAATTTTCTAAATATTTTTTTAGACAAACTTGTCTGATTTCATTGTTTTCTTATAGTTTTGTTTGCTCCTTAATTAGTAACTAAAGTATTTGTTTCGTGTTTGTAAGATAGAAACACAAACAAAGAAAAGAAACACCATTTTTTTAATGTATAAATCTATTTGTGTGTTATTTGTATGTTAGTTGTGTCTTGATATTATTTAACGCTTGTATTGATGTCAAAATAAAATTACACCTTTTTTTATGATTTTTTAATATCTCATAATCATAGAATATAGTAATACTGTCGATTAAAGCGATAGGAGAATCATTAAGTTAATTGCATTTTTGTATTATAATGAATTACATTGTAATTTAGCAAACAGTTAAACGCAATTTACTGTACGATAGATAGGAACAATATCTTGATGTGCTAAAAAGTTATGTCCTATAACCGCGGCAGTACTATACTTGTCTTTATTGTTCGATGATTATACTTCTAATCGTTATAAGAAGAAATGAAGCTATTACATAATTGTACCAATATTTCCAGTATCATAATAAATCTTATAATCTTTTCGTCATTATATATGGCATATGTGAATATATTTTATTTAATTGTATCAATTAAATGAGAATTAACAATAAATTACTGGTGTTTTCACGCATGATGTAGCAATGTAGATTTATTTTCAAACATACCATATAATAATAAATAAACAAATGCAAATATATTCATACATTTAATGAATTTAATTGCAAAAATTTAGTTTTTCATGCTTCGCGCTTTGAATAATTAATGAAGATTGGAAATATTTGAAATTCATTTTTAAATTCATTTTTTATTTTTACAGACATAGTTTTGAAATTAGAAATTTTTGCTTGTATATTTTTAAATAAACACATTTATGATATGATGATTTTTTAAATTAATAACAACATTTGTTGCATACTTGCTCTTCTAAGTTGTTTATTTTTTTAAATATAAATTAATAGTTATATACGATTAATGACTTTGATTTCAACGGATCATGACTAATTCTTCTAATTGTGATAAACAAGGCCACGCCAGACTATCATAAATCAGACACGCCCCCAATTGACTTGATTATAGCGGAGCTTTCAGTTCATCGAAATTCTCAACTAAGTGTTCACTTCTTATTGCCCTTACTATCCGCATTACTTTCGGGGATTAAAGGTTTGCTGCAAATGATAGCAAATGTTTAAATTCGCTGTACCGTTCCTTATCTCTCTGTCTTCGTAAAATTAATATAAGTGAAAATTAATCCAAGAGTGGCGCGTCCGTTACTTATATCTCCGCTCAATTGACTGGCTGTTTAAAACGTCCACGTAACATGTTTGCCCATTTCGCGCCCCATCGCAAAATCGTGCTGTGGATTATCTTGATATCGAGATGTTCGGCCAGTATTTTCGAGAAACACTGGCTTCCGGATCTGGAGTGGCATACCGCAAGGAACTGGGCGGACAATCGTCTCCCAAAGGTCGACAATCGTGTGATTTTTCCTCAGCAGACTCGGCACGCGGTGGGCATCGCCGAGAGGGGCAATCTCAGGCTATCCGAGATTGATTTGCCGAGGCAGGGATTGTTGGTCCTGCCTAGAAACGGCAAAGTGCAGGTAAAGGTTAAGCTAGAGACTTGAGAAGAGAATATACAGATGGTTGATAGAATAATCGGATATATAGGAATAATATGTTCGACCGTTCTTTTCCCCTTTTGAGTTTAACATGTTTGCGGATGGAAAATATTACTCATTTACAAAATATCGTAGCCGCGGTAGTACACTCACGATAATTACGACATTAATGTTTTAATGTTGACGTGTCGCTTGCTCTCCGATTGATTGGAAAATCTTGTCAGAATATTTATTGGCGATAAACATCATAAAATGCTAAAATTCATGCAACTCGAACGACATTAAACCCTATTTAAAATTTAACGATATAAATTTTTCCCTTTTCTGTATCTACTTTATTAATAAATAATAAAATAATAAAATAATAAATTTTTAATGTAATAATAAGCTCGAATCAATATCTTATTTACATATATCTTATTTATCTTCTATCTTACAAATAATAAAGTTAATTTAATAATAAAGATTCTACATATGTGTGTGCAAGTTAAGCAATTCGCGGGCGGACGCGAAAATTAGTAGGTGGTCGAAGGAGGGTAATGTTTTCTGGGCCGATCCCGCAAATTGGAACGGTAGTTCGATAGCGGCGCCGCATCTCGAGCGCGTTCCCTGTCGCCGGGACAATGTTATCCTGCCGAGCGAGAATCACACCTTGAGTATCCTTTTACCAGTAAGAGAGATAGAGGTAAAGTCGATTCGGTTGTCAAACGAGAAGCAGCCCTTTACCGAATGGGAATGGCAAAACTTTCAAGACCGTAGAGAATTCTCCAGAGGCAGATTCACTGTAAAGTAAGCCCGAACGATAACGTTTTGCGCTTCCACAAATGAAATTCTATATATGGCAAAACGTATTTTATAAAGAAATGCTTTTTTAGATACAGCGATCCGCATGTCTATTTAAATACGCAAGGCTGTACGAAATGTTTCTGCCAGGGAGATTCTCAGAGCGATTATCTCGAAGAGATCTGTGCCATTCAGAGGCCAAGGTGTGGATTTACGGACTGCGAATATCCTCTCACGGTAAGGCACTTTATTTAAATTTTAAATTTTAAAACATTAATTACGTTTTTTTTATTTGTCTGTTTTTCTATTTGCCAAAATAATCACAAATTAAATTATTATTTTTATTTATTATTATTTAACATTAATTTATTTAATTAATGTTAAATAACAATTTAATTTGTGATATATTAATGTTCCAGCTTCGATTTATAATTGCATTTCAAGTCCGATAGTAATCGACGCGCAGTTTACAGAACTGAATAATGTAATTAAAATTTACATAAAAATGTTATTACATGGAAAGAACAGTATTGCTGAAGTATCTAAAAATTTATCTAGATCCAGATCTAAAAATAATTTTGTTGGATTAGAATAATTGAACATTTAGACTTTTGACAATGTTGCAAAAAATATTTTAACATTTTATCAAACAATTTGAGCATCCTAATTATTCCATAATTATTTTGATGATTGAAACAAAATTATTTTTAGATCTAGCTAAATTTTTAGATATTTCAATAAAATCTTTCTTTCCGTGTAGATATTAAGATTCAATTTCGATCATTTGAAGCTTTTCTACTTATTTGTATTATTGACATAGCTTAATTTAACTTAATCTAATAACTAATTAACTGATTATTATTCTAATTTAACTTAGTATTATTTATTATATAATTATTTATTATATATTTATTATATAATTAATTTATTCTATATTTCCATATTACTTGACTAGAATAATTTATTTTGCGTTACAGGTGGAAGGTCACTGTTGTCCGTACTGTGGCGGACGCGTTTCTATATCGCAAAAGATTTCCTTAGTGACGGTACAAACTGTGGCGGACGAAGTTTTAGATGGATATACGGAAAAGATTGCCTGGCACACCAGACATACTTGGGGAGGAGGCATCGAAGTTCTCATAAAGGAAAAAGGGGACTATTCCGGAATAACGATAGAGAAAGCGGTTGATAATTTGCGGGAAATGCTGCAAAGTCAGTGCATAGTTATTCAGTTTTTAAAATTTCTGATAAAAATTTTTAAACAAGATTATAAACCGAGACATTGATTCGTTTGTGTTTCAAACGAGAGTTAGATGATTATAATAATATTTAATAAAATATGGACTGCGAATAATATTCTCTTACGATAAAACACTTCATTTTCAATAATATGAAAAGCAATGTTATCGCGTAAGTAATCTCTTGCAGTTTACATGCAAGCGTACAAGCAAAGTGGAGATATGGAAAAACGATAAAATCCTTTTATTTGTTCGCAATACCAATATCGATTGACGTTGGCGCCTACAAACATACTCGGTCTTTAATCCATTTTTATAATTGAAACTCGTTGAACATTGTTAAGCAATATCCCGCTTTCATTTATTCGTTTATTAAAATAATTTATTTGTTGTAAAACGGTATATATATATATATATATATCATATTATTCCCATATAAATTTAAATATTTTGATTAAATTATTCTGATAAAATTTCAAGCGTAGTTCAGAAAATATTAAACAAATGGGCATTATAAGTGATGTTCTTTGATTTTATTTCATGTTATTCAGTTGTTTTAGTTTAATCAAAGATAATTTGGGCAAACAAATAGAAAAACGAAATTAATTATGAGGGAAAAAAATAAATTGTATTAACAACATTAACAACATTAAAAATAATCTTGTTTATTCAATAACAACATTTTATTAAAAGCATAGCGTATTTGTTTCGTTGTCATTGAATTAACAAAATTATTTTTAATTAAACTGCTGTTGACCAATGCTGTTAATACATCATTTATCTTCTGTGTATTGAGAAGCTAATTCTTTACAATTATAAGTTTTTATTTCTATTATATTTATTTCTATTGCTAACTAATTAATCCTTGGCTGGCAATAGCCAACAGTGATCGAGATCCAATGGATATTCATTAGTTTTCAAAGATTACTTTTACATACCTTTATATCGTAAAGATATAAAAAAATTGCTGTTTTTTTTACTATTGCTTTATGTGGAGAGGGGGAGAGTTGCTAAATAAATACCGGTCGCTTAAAAAGTACCTCATTAACATTTTATATTTTTATTTAATATAAAGAGCATTTAGTGATAAAACTTAATAATTTCATATTTTTGCTACTAATATTAACTGCTAAATGCTGCTGATATTAAATAAAAATATTAAATATTGATGAGATACTGTTTAGGTCGATATTTGGTATCTTTGCCTAACTATATTTAAACACGAAGCTTTTGATTATCGAATAGAATATAGATCAAGAATGACTTAATCAGTCTTCCGAAGAATATGTTTTCCAATTAATGAATTCCGTTAATGAAAGTAATTGACAAGACCTTTTCTCTCGAATGCCATTTTTTCATATATTTTTTTATTAGGCACAGGAATCGACGTGACGAACGCGGAGACAGCGGGCGCAGCAATGAAAGATTCTCGATTGGCAGTTATACTTGGACCGCTCTTCGGAACACCCCTCGTCGTGATCGCCCTTCTTCTACTGGCCTTTCTGTACTTCGGTTATTCTTTAGGACAGTAAGTATCATCGTGCCGCCTTCATTTTCGCGCCGCTCCGCTACGAGTCGCTACGAAAAGTATCGATCCGATAGGATTGCAAGCTGTTGCTCGCATTGTACTGTAAATTTAATATTAGTTTAACGTTTAACACATCGGTTATTATGTGTCGCCATACGGCGACACGCTCGGTTACGAAAAGCCGTGTCAACACTCGTATTCGAGATTTGCATACCGGGCACGAATGAAACGCTACACTCGACATTCTCAACCTGCTCGCAATATGCGAGCAAACCACGTCGACCGCGAACTCCAGCGGAATTAAGGATCTTTTTCCACAAACGTGAAGACGAAAGTTTTCAGAAGGATGAAGTATTTTCGCGCTCGAATATATGAGAGTACCGAATGACGGGGTTGCGAGCCAGCTCATTTATATTACTAGCTGCATCAATATTGTTATTAAAATCAGCAAAATTGAAAAGGGAAACCTCCCCGGACCTCGCGATGACCCGTTACATTCGTGCGCAGCGTACATTCGACATTCGTGCAAACACTACGCATGGAAGTAATAATAACGGCGTTGGAAAACGTGACAAGGAAATGAATAAGAAAAATAACGTTTTGTATTGCATCGAGTGCGCAACTGTGTGTACGTTCGCCGAACGATCGACACACATGGTCACGCGAAAAATTCCTGATGAGATCTAGTTCGACCGAAGATCCGCAACCGTCTCTGTCGGATCTCCCGTCGACAGTTTTTTGTAAAGCGAGTGGGAAAAGCAATTACACGGATTACCAGCCTACATATACACGCTTATGCGCTCGCTCATGTCCTCGCTCTATTTCCGGTTATTCGATGACGGCTAGAGAGGCGCGATATCGATTCCTTTCTAGGATACTTGAGAGTCGAGTGCGCAAAAAAAATTTTCACGATATTTTTGCAAACAATCCAATCAATAGTTTATTTGTTAGTAGTTTATTTTTTACAGATGGAACGATGATAACGTCGAGTATTTGTCGTGACTTTATGTCGCTTATGCAAACCGACTGAAAATGATGTCGCAATACGCGATAATGAATTTTCTCACATCTACATAAATCTCAAGAAGCGTGAAGAACTTAGTTTAGTTTCGGCGGATCTTAAAACTGATCTCGCGCAGGCACGAGTGGAACGGGAAGACGGTGGGCGATCAAGACAGCAAAATTGCTCGCAACTCCATCAGGCCGGTCGCAAATTTGCAGCTGACAAAATTCTGTCACTGCTATTAAATTCGCGGAGAAATGGGAAATGTCGAACTCTCCGAGATTCTCATTTCCCAGATATTCATCCGACAAGGGGATGAGAGAGAGAGAGAGAGAGAGAGAGAGAGAGAGGAGGAGGGGAGGGATGGAATATGGGGTTGCGAGCTGACAGAGGAAGGAAAGAGTAATTGGAACGGCGAGGAGTGGGAAACAGAGTATTTTAATTCGCGAAATAGCGACAGAATAACGATAGTTTAACACGAGGAAACTTACTCCGGTTCTTCCATTTTACGTTTCTCGGCGCCAATTTCTTCATCGCCGTTTCGCAACTTCGTTTTGAATCGAGATCCTGCGCGATTCTCCCCTTCGTCCAGCATTTAATTAGTTCGACTCCCTCGGCGAGAGTCGACTAGTCCGTTTATTATTGCACTCAGCAGGCTTCAAATCGAATGAAATTGGCCGCCGTGTAATTTTCTCAGTTCGCCGAATACGATCTGTTTTCTGTTTGAGGCTAAAATCCGAAACTTCGATTTGCGATAATACAGTTTCACTTTTATATCTAACAATAAGTAAGACGTCTCTCAAAACGTTGCAGTTGATGACTTATGTAGCCTTGCCGTTTATTCATAGCCTTCATTTTTTCATAGGTTTCTTTCTGTTCTGTTTTAAAATATTTTTTTATCCCATAACATAAGTTAAAGATAAATTTTTGTTTATTTTTTATTCCACAAAGGTAAATTAAATTTGTGTTATTTATCTCAAATGTACGGGAAACATGATATTTGCGAATTGAGTATCTATCGATCTCCCTGAGACGGAATGTAATTTTTGCAGTGTTCTCTCGGGATGTATGGAAGCTGTCTCATCCGTCCGAGATGGAATTCAGGCGGACAAGCAGAAGCACGGTTTCGCCCGTTTCGAGAATGTTCCCGAGGGCAACGTTCAGATTGCTGACGTTCCCGGAACGAGCGATCGAGAGGTCGACGACGACGTCGAGGGAGTAAAGCAAGTCGCGAGTGGCAGATTCGAAAATCCTCTATACAGGTCCAAGAGGAACAGGATGGAGGAACGTAAGATCTTTGACTTAGATGCGCCTCTCAGCCTTAGTACTCTAAAGGGCAGAATAGAAGATCAACTGAAAAATGAGGAGATGGATACTGAGGAATAAGAATAAGAGAAATAAGAATCTACGTTATCATTATTCAATTCATGTTATATTATACACCAATTGAATTTTATGATTCTAATTGTGGAAATGTTTATAGAATGATAACATAAATTATAAAATTTTGAGACTTTGAACGTTTAAAAATGTTAACATTTCGTAAAACGATAAATCGAAGGGAGAGAATAAAAATATTTATTTAGGGAAAAATCTTCGTTTACACACATAGTGTGTAATGCGAAATGTGTGTAAATCATATAAAGCGTACGATGCTGGTTCACAAGTATTTATTTTTTATTGTCGGACAACATTCATTCAAAATTGCAGCACCGCGTTACATTGATGTGGCACCGCGTTTTATGTAGACACGTTACACGCACATATAAATTCGACGTGTGTCGAATAAAATATATATTTATATTTGTTATCTTTGTTTTAATGTATATATATATATATATAGAGGGAT
This sequence comes from Cephalotes varians, assembly GCA_037157785.1. Taxonomy (NCBI): domain Eukaryota; kingdom Metazoa; phylum Arthropoda; class Insecta; order Hymenoptera; family Formicidae; genus Cephalotes; species Cephalotes varians. The sequence continues at coordinate 103,869 of JANQDE010000126.1, forward strand.
TTTTTTCTTTATCTCTCTCTCTCTCTTTTTGGATAAATATATACGCCAAGTACATGATATAGAGAGGCATGACGCTCGCGAGAAGTAAATGATATATTTTATGATAACGAGAATAGTAATAATGTTAAATTTGTACCCTAAAAGATAATCGTACGACTTCTTTCATTGAACATTCTGTAATTTGTCGGAAAATATAATTGTCTATATATGTAATTTTAATATATATATATATATTTAATTATATATATAATTATCTATAAAGCTTCTCTCATAGAATATATTAAACTCTTTATTTTCGATAAAAATCGTTGCTGCTTTGTACAGACGTGTAATTGTAATTGTTTCTGTATCATATGTGCCGCATGCCATATGCATATGTAATAATTAAAAATCTTTTGTGTGTGTGTGTGTGTGTGTGTGTGTGTGTGTGTGTGTCTGTGTACGCAGGCAAAAGAATGAAGATTCTTAGCCGATCAGCACTTAGAGTCCGCGGAAATATATTGGAAGTTTCTTCACACTTACATATACATTAATCGATTACTATCATTTGTTACGTTTTTATTGACTTCTTCATTGACATTTTTCCAATAACATATCAGCAGGTGTCTTCATCGATTTTTCTACAAATTATAAAAATAATTCAATTGAAATTATCCTGAAATTCAATTTCTTCGCTTCGGAAAAGTTACGCGTCTCTATGCATACAGCATGGCTTACAAAAAAGAAGAATTAGCAATGAGGCAATGCTATTTTTGATGAATTTGAAATTGACTTTAATTTATGTATAAGCTGTATAATAATTTATTTTCGTTAATTAAATATAATATGTGTAAATGGAGAATAGAAATAAATGAAGATTCCTTATGGCCATGCTATATGCGTAATATTTGTACAATACAGACACTGTATTATTAAACTTAAGATTATATCGGCCGATCAAAATATGTATTCCGTATTTAAATGATATCGATGCAATGATAGCTGGGATTCGTTCTACAGACATTCACGCGAAGGATATACGACCATTTAATACAAGTACTATCTCCTGGACACGCAATACGAAACTAAATCTTACTATTTATTTGGCAATTACGTGAAACGAAAGGGAAGGGAGAGGGAGAAGAAGAAAAAGTCTTATCTTGCACGCATTGGTCCCTTTCCACGACTTTTATATGGTAAGTAGTCGAGAGGTCTGCCATTATCGTGCGACAACATTTCTCGCGCGATTCTCTACGCTAATCATGAAACAAAGTTGCGAAGAAAACAATTAAAAATTACTTTGGTTGGTATGAGATACCAATGATATTTAATAGTGATTAGTTTGGTCGAAGTTTTTCTTACATTACAAATAATACAGCTTCACGTTTGAGAGAACCAGAAACCGACGTTTTACGATTTTCTCGAGTGCGATTATATCTATTTATATAATAAAGCCAAGAACTCGTTGCTCAAACAATCGACTTCTATTGGCTCGCAGACGCAATAGCGAATTTTAAACTACGTATCCACTAAAGGAACATTGATTGACTTTTTGTCGTCTGTTGCTAGAAACAAGCGATTTATGTCAACTGGTTGAAACAAACCATTCAAATAAACTCATTTCTTGTCTCCACTCAAATAAACTCATTTCGGAAGGACATTTTAGTTTTGTTCCAGTTATTGAGGCAACAGTTTGTTTCTATTCTAACTTATTACA